>CM062815.1:955874123-956294890 GCA_031772625.1 Pinus tabuliformis | reverse complement strand
TCTGCGAGGATTTCTTAGGTTGACAAGGTATTATTGCAAGTTTGTTAAGAATTATGGGAAAATAGCAACACCTCTAACAACATTACTAAAGAAAGATGCATTTTCTTGGACTCCAGAAGCAACAAAGGCCTTTGAATATCTTAAAGAGGCAATGTGCCAAGCACTGGTCTTAGCTACGCCAGAATTCACAAAAACCTTTATTTTGGAATGTGATGCCTCAGGAAATGGAATTGGTGTTGTTTTAATGCAAGAAGGAAGAACCATTGTTTTTGAAAGTCATCCAATCAAAGGAAAGTATTTACACAAAGCTATTTATGAGAAGGAAATATGGGCAATACTACATGCACTTAAGAAATGGTGACCTTACCTAATGGGAAGACACTTGACGGTAAAAATAGATCATGATAGCCTTAAATACTTTTTAGAACAAATATGATCTTCAGAAGATCAACAAAAATGGGTCACAAAGATGTTGGGTTATGACTTTGAAATCATCTACAAAAAAGGCAAGAAAAATGTTGTTGCAGATGCACTCTCAAGAAAGCATGAGGATGTAAAAGAATTTCTCTGTTCCATCTCTATGATCCAACCAGAATAGATAAATGAAGCAAGGGATCAATGGAAGAATGACGAAGAAGTGTGGGCACTCATTCAAAAGTTGAAGCAAGATCCCAGTACATCTGATACATTTAGTTGGAAAAATGAATCGTTGTGGTACAAAGATTGCTTATACCTCTATAAGAATTCCCAACTCAAACAAAAGATTCTTCTAGAATTGCATGCCTCTCCCTTAGGCAGGCACTCAAGATTTTTAAAAACTTACCATAGGGTTAAGAAATATTTTTTTGGGGATGGCCTTAAATCTGATATTCAAAAGTTTGTGGTGGAATGTTTGGTTTTCCAACAAAATAAAGTTGAGGCAATTAAGGCCCTGTGTCTATTACAACCTTTATCCATTCCAAGTCAACGTTGGCAAGAGGTTTCAATGTATTTTATCACGAGTTTACCCAAGTCCGAAGGAAAGAGTGTCATCATGGTGGTAGTTGATAGAATTACCAAGTATGCACACTTTTGTGCATTATCTCATCCTTTTAAAGCCAATACAGGTACTACTGCATTTATGGAAACAATTCAAAAGCTGCATGGAAACCCAAAGATTATTGTAAGCGACAAAGATCCCATTTTCACTGGAACTTTTTGGACCGAATTATTTTCTTGTCTTTGTACTCAGTTAGCTCATATCTCATCTTATCATCCTCAATCCGATGGGAAAACTGAGATAGTTAACAATTTTTTGGAAGGATATCTTCGTTGCTTTGTATCTAATAAAAAAATGCAATAAGTTAAGTGATTGCCTCTAGTTGAATGGTGGTACAACACTTCCTTCCATACTGCAGCAAAAATGACCCCATTTATGGCACTTTATGGATATCATCCACTGTCCATCAAAACGTCTTTAAGAGATAATTCTAAGGTTCAAGTAGTGGAATATCACATCAAGCATCAACAACAGGTTCTCCAACTCTTAAAGGATGATCTCACTTTGGTACATAATATAATGAAACAATAGGGAGATGAACATCGTAGCGAAAGAAGTTTTGATGTAGGTGGCTCGGTATTTCTACGACTACAATCATACAAACAAATGTCCCTCAAGCAAGCTAAGAAGGATAATAAATTATCACCAAATTATTATGGTCCGTACAAGGTGTTGCAAAATATTGGTACTATGGCATACAAATTGGAGCTTCCTGCATCTTCCCGAGTGTACCCAATTTTCCATGTTTCATGCTTAAAGAAGGTTATAGGTGACAAGCTCCCAGTTCAAACAATATTTCTAGAACTTGATGAGGAAAGAAAAATCATATTGGAACCTGAAGCAGTCACAGAAACAAGAACTTGACAGCTACGAAATCGATCAATTTCAAAGTATCTCATCAAGTGGAAGAACTTACCCGCTGAAGATTCCACATGGAAGGATGAGAATTTTATACAAAATCATCGAAAACTACTCAAGCATTGAGGAAAACAATTTTTGGAAGGAGAGGGGCATGTTAGGTCTCTAATACTAGTGATTCCCCCATTACTATTGTCATTGTATCCCCTTATTGTTATTGTTGTGCCCATGTTGTCCCCATATTGTTATTATTGTGCCCCATAGAAGCCCACTATTGTTATTATTGTGCCTTTATATTATTATTGTTATGTCGAATCTGATTATATTGTGACCCCTTAGACTCCTATATATAGAAAGGAGTTTTTTTCATTTGAATTATCAAAGAATTTTTCATTTGTGTAATGTCAAGGAGGTCCCCCCCTCAAAGAGGCTTATTTTGAAGTTGTTGATCTATCTTTTCTTCTATTTTGTGAGTTGGTTGCATAACACCCTGATTGAACCTACTTGAGCCCAAGTTCCATGAAAACTACCAAGATACTATAATACAATCCCCCACTAGGAGATCTTTGTCTTAAGAGTTAGAGATATGGGTTCCATTATGATGTATTATGCACTATAGGTGGATCTGAAGGATTTAACCATGGTTATGGTATGGAAGAAATAGTCTTATACCTTTGACCATGGTTGTGAGATGGAAACAACAATATTATGCCCTAAAGATAGCTCTTCAAGCCTAAGCATCATGAAAGCATAATTAGACCATTACATGGGACCATGGATGGGTTTCTGGGCCTTAACCATCATCAAGGAATGAAAAAAAATACCTTAGGATCTTACTGAAGATTCCTAAGCTCAAGGGCCTTGAACAAGTCCTTAAACCATCAAATGGAAACCTTGTATGGGTTTCCTGGAAAGTGAGTAGGATACAAGTGCCAAGAATAAACTAGAAATGTGTGTCAAGGCATAAATATGGTGAAAGGGGAAACCATGGCCTTAAGTCCCAATTAAACCTTCTTGAGCTCAACCATCATAACAAAACATAAAAACCATGACATAAGTCCTCACTAGGGAGCCTTTGACATTTGAGGTGAATATATAAGCACCTTATATGGTATTTGTCCTCATGGATGGGTCTTAGGTCCTTAACGATAAATGGGGATGTAAATAAGAATATTCAACCCTAAATATTATTTCTCAAGATCAAGCACAAAGGAAAAGTCCATGTAATACCACATATAGCCTTTGTTGGTTATCAATCACCTCCAAGGGTGTTATGGGCAACAAGACTAGCTCAATTGTGAACCAAGAATGAGGCTTGAGGTCTAACCAAGGTCAAGGGAGGATAATTTGGGCCTTGTGCCCTAAATGATACTTCTTTAGCTCAACCATGATAGAAAAATACCTACAATCCAAAAAATATTTCCTCCCTTGGAGATCTTTTAATTATGAGTGATTTAGCGGGAATATTTTGATGATTTTAGTAACACTGCTAGTATTTTGGATCTTGACAATAGTCAAGGTTGGATAAAAATCAAATATTCATTTAAACACTATGTAGGACCTTTCCATGCAATCTTTGGCCTCTAAGTGGGATATAGTTTCCATTAAGTGGTTTTAGATAATAGTGATGGGTCTAGGGGCCTAAATGATGGTCAAAATGGAAAAGAAGGGCCTTATGTTGGAAAATGAACATTATAGTCCCTAATTGCTATGAACAAGGAATATGAACACAACATGTGCCCCCTCTATGGGGGCTTTCAACTTTGACTGGTATTCTAGGCACCACTAATTAGTTTTGTTCCAAGGGGATAGGTCTAGGGACCTTGATTATGCTCAATAGAGAAAAATAAGTCGTTTGCCCCTAAAAGAAGGTTTTAGTGTGAAATATTTCCTTTTTAAACATGTCAAGGTGAGGGAATTTTACCATGTTTTTTATTTTATGCAACAATAATATGTGCATATTGACATTCCTATGAATTAAAAAAAGGAAAAAGGTATATTTATCTCTTTTCTTTTACATGTTGGATGAGTTGGCTATTTTGATTTTAGCTTCAAATTGATGAACACATTAATTCAAACTACATAAAAAAAAAACACACACTCATTTTTCCAACTCCATGTTATTATCTCCATTTTTCATCAATTTTTTTAATATGGTTAATATGTAGATTCAATATATATATATATATAATATATAATATATATATATATATATTATATAATTCAAACTACATAAACAAAAACACACTCATTTTTCCAACTCCATGTTATTATCTCCATTTTTCATCAATTTTTTTAATATGGTTAATATATATATATTTATGAGGAAGATATCGTTTTCTATTTTTATTTATGCGTGTATCATAATTCTAAAATACGTATATTTTTAGTTAGTTTTATTTTCTATCAAGCGGAAAACAAAATTATATAATGTACATGTATAAACCAAACCTACACACTAAAATCAAAGTTTACAATTTTTCCAAAAAATATGTGGAAATTAATGTGTAGATTCAATATTGCTCATGAAATTTACTAAATCAAAAGAATTGAAGATAATCTACTAATCTGCAGAAGGTAATTCACCATATAGAACAAGAACCATAAACATGCAAAAGGAAATATCACACATGCACATAGATTTATCTATGGAAAAAAACTGCTCAAAACCCCTTACTATTTATATTGCATTAATCAAATAATAGAGATGAAATACATATGTTTTCTCAAGCTTTAGCACACCCTGCAAGTGTATAGTCTATCCATCTTCCTTACTAACTAACTCTGGCCAACACTTATCTAATTTTCAAGCACTCCAAGCTCCTAATTCCTTACATTGTTCCTATGGGAATTAGGCCCCTATTAATTAGGAATTCCACACCATGGAATTATGCAGTTTCCTCAGGTCCTTCCTCTAACTGCATGAACCATTTGTACACATTGGAATAGCCTACAACTAATAGTACATTGCCTTGAAATCTCCATCTCAACTAGATAACTCGAATTCTCTACATGCATGAGCTAATTTAGGCTAATTGACCAGTTATCTGGATGATCAATGAGTGTGGTTGAAGTTCCACTTCCACAACTTGACCTCCAACTAGTTCCTCCAATAGTTAGAACTAGTTTAACTGACCAGAACTCAATTTAACTAAATTAAATTGCTACAACTAAAATTAACTGAAACTAGGCTCCTAAAATTTAAAAACCCATTGCACACAACTGAACTTCATGTTCCTAACTCGAATTAACTGAGATAGACACTTATTTTTTAGGAACCAACTCAAGTAGAATGAACTTCAACTCATTAATTTTAATTGAGTATTCTTAACTGAGTGACAAGTGCTATGTCACCTAAGTTAACTCCTCCAAGTTGTCTGTTGATGTGGAAATTCAAATTTTCTCTATTTTATTAAGGCAAAAAATCAAAATTGAGACTTTCTTGCTGCATTTTCAACACTCCCTGTTATGAAGCCAGCTCACAAAAAGATAGAAAAGAGAGATAGATGCCTTAGAATTTAGCCTCTTCGAGGGGGAAACCTCCTTTACATTACACAAATGAACAATTCTTAGATGATACAAATTAAAAAAACTCCTTTCTATATATAGGAGTCTAAGGGGTCACGATATAACCAAAGCCGACCTAGCAATAATAATATAAGGGCACAAAATAACAATAGTGGGTTTCTGTGGGGCAAAATAATAACGATATGAGGACAATAGGGGCACAACAATAACAATAAGGGATACAATGACAATAGTATTGGGGGAATCACTACTATTATAGGGAACTAACATGCCCCTCTCCTTCAAAAAAGTGTTGTCCTCAATGCTTGAGTAGTTCTGGATGCTTTTGTACAAAATTCTCACCCTCCCATGTGAAATTCTTCAACAGGTAAGTTCTTCCACTTGATGAGATACTCTGAAATTGATCGAATTCGTAGTTGTCGAGTTCTTGCTTCTTTGACTACTTCAGGTTCCAATATGACTTTTCCTTCCTCATCAAGTTTTGGAAATATTGTTTGAACTGGGAGCTTGTCACCTATAACCTTCTTTAAGCATGACACATGGAAAACTGGGTGCACTCGGGAAGCTGTAGGAAGCTCCAATTTGTATGCCATAGTACCTATCTTTTGCAACACCTTGTACGGACCATAATACTTTGGCGATAATTTATTATCCTTCTTAGCTTGCTTGAGGGACATTTGTTTATATGGTTGTAGCCGTAGGAATACCCAATGACCTACATCAAAACTTCTTTCGCTGCGATGTTGTTCTATCTGTTGTTTCATTCTATTTTGCGCCAAGGTGGGTTTATCCTTTAAGAGTTGGAGAACTTGTTGTTGATGCTCGATGTGATATTCCACTGCTTGAACCTTAGAATTTTTCTCTTAAATATGATGTGATGGATGGTGGATGATATCCATAAAGTGCCATAAATGGGGTCATTTTTGTTGCAGTATGGAAGGAAGTGTTATACCACCATTCAGCCAAAGGCAACCATTTGACCCAATGTGTTTGTTTATCAAATACAAAGAAATGAAGATATCCTTCCAAACATTTGTTTTCTATCTTAGTTTTCCCATCAGATTGAGGATGATAAGATGAGCTATGAGCTAACTCAACACTAAAACAAGAAAATAATTTTGTCCAAAAAATTCCAGTGAAAATGGAATCTCTGTCGCTTACAATAATCTTTAGGTTTCCATGTAGCTTTTGAATTGTTTCCATAAATGTAGTCGAAACTGTACTCGCTTTAAATGGATGAGATAATGCACAAAATTGTGCATACTTGGTAAGTCTGTCCACTACCATCGTGATAACACTCTTCCTTTGGACTTGGGTAAACCTGTGATAAAACCATTGAAACCTCTTCCCAACGTTGGCTTGAAATGGATAAAGGTTGTAATAGCCCTGGGGTCTTAATTGTTTCAACTTTATTTTGTTGGCAAACCAAACACTTCACCACAAACTTTTGAATATCCGATTTAAGGCCATCCCAAAAAAATTCCTTCTTAACCCTATGGTAAGCTTTTAGAAATCCAGAATGCCCTCCTAAGGGAGAGTTGTGCAATTCCCTAAGAATCTTTTGTTTGAGTTGGGAATTATTACATAGGTATAACTGGTCTTTGTAACATAACGAATCCTTTTTCCAGCTAAATGTATTAGATGTATTAGGATCTTGTTGTAACTTTTGAATGGGTGCCCACACTTCTTCTTCATTCTTCCATTCATCCCTTGCTTCGTTTATCCAATCTGGTTGGATAGTAGAAATGGCACAAAGAAATGCTTCCACATCCTCATCCTTTCTTGAGAGTGCATCTGCCACAACATTTTTCTTCCCTTTTTGTAGATCATTTCAAAGTCATAACCCAACATATTTGTGACCCATTTTTGCTACTCTTCTAAACATAATATTTGTTCTAAAAAGCATTTAAGGTTATCATGATCTATTTTTACCTTGAGGTGTCTTCCCATTAGGTAGGGTCGCCATTTATTAAGTGCATGTAGTATTGCCAACATTTCCTTCTCATAAATAGCTTTGTGTAAATATTTTCCTTTGATTGGACGAGTTTTGAAAGAAATGGGTCTTTCTTCTTGCATTAAAACAACACCAATTCCATTTCCTGAGGCATCACATTCCAAAATAAAGGTTTTTGTGAAGTACGGTGTAGCTAAGACCGGTGCTTGGCACATTACCTCTTTAAGATGTTCAAAGGCCTTCATTGCTTCCGGAGTCCATGAAAATGCATCTTTACTCAATAATGTTGTTAGAGGTGTTGTTATTCTCCCATAATTCTTAACAAACTTGCGATAATACCATGTCAACCCGAGAAATCATCCTAGATGCTTTATGGATGTAGGGATTTTCCATTCCTTAATGGTTTTAATTTTGCTAGGGTCTACCTTAACAGCTTCATGAGATACAACATGACCCAGATATTCCACCTCCTATACTCCAAAGAAACATTTGGATCTTTTTACATATAATTGTTTCTCCTCCAATAGTTTGAGCACCCTGTTAACATGTTGAACATGATCCTTCCAAGACTTGTTGTAGATTAGTATATCATCAAAAACTACTAACACAAATTTTCTAAGGAAGGGTTTGAAAATGGAGTTCATCAAACCTTGAAATGTAGAAGGTGCATTGGTAAGGCCAAAAGGCATGACCAAAAATTCATAATGACCCTCATGAGTTCTAAATGCTATTTTTGGAATTTTTTCAGTGTTCATTCTGATTTGATGATATCCTAAACGAAGATCCAACTTGGTGAAGTAAAATTATCCATGCAATTCATCCAATAATTCATCAATGTCAGGAATGGGAAATTTATCTTTAATAGTGAGCTTGTTGAGCTCCCTATAATCTAGACACATGCGCCATGATCCATCCTTCTTGTGAACCAATACTACTGGAGCAGAGAAAGAACTTTAACTAGGTTGAATTATACTAGCCTCTAGCATATCTGCAACCATACGTTGAATTTCACTCTTTTGGGCATAGGGATATTTGTAAGGCCTAATGTTTGGAGGAACACTTCCTGGAATCAAATGAATAGCATGATCATGATCACGAATAGGTGGGAGGCCTTTGGGAGTCTCAAATACCTTGGAATGATTGTCCAAGACTTTTTGGAGATCTGAGAAAAATAAATGATTTCGATGTGGGAACCTCTAGTGAACATAATTGTGCAATTATGCCTCGTTGTTCTTTCTTTAGAAGCTTTGTCATTCCGTTAGAGCTGATTATCCTTCCCGGTTTCCCTGCAATACCCCTTAATTCAACTTCCTTTCCTTCTGAAGAAAATTTCATGAAAAGTTCTTGAAAATTAAAAGCTATTGTACCCAAGGATTGTAGACTTTGGACTCCTAGTACAACATCAGCACCATCCATTGGAATGGAAAGCATTGTGCTATTCAATACATATTCTCGCATGGATAGCTTGATATTACGACACTTTCCTGAGCAAGTTATGGTTCCTCCACTTGCAACCATCACTTGACACTCTAGTGCTGGATATAGGAAGCAATTCAATTCTTCGGCTATCTTAAAATTAATAAAATTATGGGTATGGCCCGAATCAATCAACACTATTACCTTTTTCTTCTTGATATGCCCTTCTATCTTGATAGTTTGAAGAGTGGTAATTCCAGCCAATGCATTACAAGATATGGTCGGATTCATTTCTTCCTTCTCTAGGGTTTTTTTCCTAGTGTATATCCTCTTCTTTTGACATTTCTTGTTCCTTTTCTTCCTCCTCTTCACAATCTATGTAAAATAATTTCTTCTCAGCACACTTATGACCTTTGGTGTATTTACTATCACAACTGTAACAAAGCCCTTTTGCTCCTTTTTCTTCCAATTATTGTGGTGTCAACCTTGTAGGTTGTGGATGGCTAGGGGTAACAAAATTTCCATCTTTATGATTGTGAGTGGTAGGCTTCCTTGTTTCCATAATTTTTCTTTCCATTTTTCTTGCCAACCTGAACGCCTTCTCCAATGAATCAGGTTCCCAAAGGCGGACCTCATGTTGGATGTTATCATTTAAAGTTCCTATGAACACATAAATCTTATGATCCTCTAGAATATCTTTTACCCTTATATTCAATTTTTGGAAGTCCTCAATGTGCTCCATTATTGAACCCTTTTGTTTGAGATTGATCAATTGGCTAAAAAAAGTGTTGCTTTTTGTATCCTTATAATTTGCTGTCATTTCATCCGTAAAAATAGTCCAAGTGACTATTTGTTTACGAGAGCAAAGCCATCGATACCATACAAATTGATTTGGTTCCAAATTTAAAGTTGCAATGCATACCTTTTGTGTGTTTTGGACATTATGGAGATCGAAAAACTGTTCCATTTGTAGTATCCATGTTGTAGGATCCTTACCATCAAACTTCCTCATATCGATCTTTGGAACATGGTGGTTCTTCGATCCAACGTTAGAGTCTATGAAATCATGATTAACGTTTATTTTGTTCTCATCATGATTTTCCTTTACTACACTTTCGCCATTAATAAGCATTTCTTGTAGATTTTTTGTCAAATATTCCATCTTAACTTCCACAACATCCATCTTAGCTTCCATGCCATCTATCTTAGCTTCCACGCCATCCATCTTAGCTTCCAAATCATTCATCTTAGCTTCTACACCTTTATTTAAACCATCCATATTAGCTTTCACACCACACATCTTAGCTTCTACGTCTTTCTTTAAACCATCCATCTTAGCTTCTATCACTTTTTGTGCGAGTGAAATTTGTTGCACTTATTCTCGTAATTTTAATATATCTTGTTGCATTTCTCCCTCTTCTTCATAAGTCATGTTAGATATTTCAAGTTGCTTACTAGGTGTTTCCATTTTCTTTCTTTGGGGCATCAATTACTAATAATGATGCTTCACTATGCCCTTTGAATTCCTTCGAACTAATTTTTCAAACCAAAATTATGCAAAAATTTAAAAAAACTACACACCTTTTTTCACTTTGTAGGAGCTCAATATTGAACGACTGTACTCTGTAATTTTGGATCTCCAAGGTCTGAAATTGAAACCTATAGTATCCCTCTGTGCCGTCTTTCTAATGCCACAATTCTAATTGAAATTGATTTCTCCAAGCAAGAGTTATGCCCCACCTCCCAAGATGACCTACTTATATACTTGTTCAGAAGAGCGAACTTGTACGAAGTGCCACGTGTAACTGCTTTGACCTATGGACCTAAAACCAATACAAAAAAAAGTACAGTCCGTCCTATTTCTATAGCTTCTTACGAAATTTCAATCTGATGCTTAGAGAGAAAGTTATGATGATTTTCCCAAGGTCACATATTTAGAATGTAATTCGGGAGTTTGCAAAAACCCTAACTTCCTTGGATTATATCTCCGAACATATAGCGAGAAAAGATCTGAAATTTGAACCGAAGCTTCGCTAAGATTTCAACTCAAATGGGTTTTAATTTCAGAGTCCGAAACTTCGTAGAAAACAAATTATAGCGAAACTTCAATGATGAACTATTTGAGATGAAATTCCGGAGCTTGCAAAAACCCTAACTTCCTCATATCATAGCTCCGCAAATATAATGAGAAAATATATGAAGTTAGAACTCGAGGTTCAGACCAATTTCTTCTCAAATAGGTTTTTTTTTAGCTTCTGAAACTTTGTAGCGAAAATGCCACGATGGAATGTTTGGATCAGCGAAACCCTAGAATCCAAAGCTCTGATACCAAATGTTATGAAACCAGCTCACAAAAAGATAGAAAAGAGAGATAAATGCCTTAGAATTCAGCCTCTTTGAGGGGGAAAACTCCTTTACATTAAAAAAATGAACGATTCTTGGATGATACAAATGACAAAACTTCATTTCTATATATAGGAGTCTAAGGGGTCACAATATAACCAAAGTTGACCTAACAATAATAATATAAGGGCACAAAAATAACAATAGTGGGCTTCTATGGGGCACAATAATAACAATATGGGACAATAGGGACACAACAATAACAATAAGGGATACAATTACAATAGTAATGGGGGAATCACTAGTATTATAGGGACCTAACTCTCCCTCTCAACAAGAAAGGGATTATCAACCACCCCTATCCTACACCTATGGAATGTATTACATGCAACTCCTCTCATTCTTGTTGCTACTACTACACCATCTAAAACTAAGAAACAAAAAAAAACAAATTTAATCAGATGTGTCTTCAACTGTCTACTAGGAAAAATGTGTTATTGTTGACTCTACCACTGAGCCTCCTTTTCTGTTGTTAACACTCCTCTGCACTTCTCAGTATCTGACTAACATTGATCCTCTTGCTACTGAATATTGTGGGCCCCCATATCAAGCTAATGATCCATGAGGAAAATGAGTCAATGGACCCTACCCAAATTTATGCAACTCTTGGACTAAGGATATGAATCGCTCCACCTCACTCCTGGAGGTATAAATGCATGTGATCCCTCTTCCCACTTGGATCAAACTCCCCCCATTGGAGGTCTCTGATTGAGTGGATGTATGCACTCTACCTCCTGTCTACTTCTCCATCTGTGGTTTCTCCACAAATTCCTAAGGATTCTCTTAAGGCTACATGTTGAGAGGTCTAACATGCTCCCTCTACATCACCATATCTCTAGTCTTTGACTTGCTCTTTAAGACTTTTCATGCATCTTCTACCTCAAGTGCATACAAGTTCCTCGCTCGAACCCTCATCTACTTCACCTATCCCATGGCTATGTGTCTCAAGAATGCTTTCCCTTTGTTGAAGATCAAATCATAACCACGATCTTCCAAAACTATAACGAATACAAGATTCTTTGTTAGACCCATAACAAAAATCACATCCTTGAGATTGAGAGGGGAGTCTGACTCCCTCTGAAAGGTGACTATACCAATCTCAGTCACATTGTCCCTTCCATCGTCTCCAAAATAAATGTTCATCTAGAGATCCTTCTCCTCCAAATCACTGAAAACATATTTATTCCCCATCATATGGAACAAGGCACCACTGTTAAGGTACCATATGCTTCACATCACTGTGTTGGCCATGCATGCAATGGGAGTAAAATTAAGATTGAACTGTGAAGCTAAACATCCACCTACCACTACTACTTTAGGCTCCTTTTTTATTTCCTTCATGTGTGGAAACTTTGTGGCATAGTGCTCGAATTCATGTGAGTGAAAGCACTTGATTTTGAATAAGTCTTTGTTCTTTCCCTCTTTGATGGAATTAGCCTCACCTTGGTACTTCTACCCCTTGGACTTACTTCTTTTTTTGACTAATGAAAATTCCTCTTCCTCTTCTTTGGATGAGGTCCCATTTATGGTATTCCACCTTATTTCCTCCTATACCAAGTCAAACCATAGGTGCTCCCAATTTGGTAGTTTATCCCTCCCATTCACCGAATCTTGGTAGTTGTGCAAGCTCTTGGGAATGCCTAGAAGGGATTGGCTCACCAAATCATCTTCTATGATAGTAACACCAACTTGACCAAGTTCATCATGACATTGTGTGAACCTAATCAGGTACTGTGGAATAGTCTCGTTCTTCTACATCTTGATATTTCTAAGCTTGTCTTTGAGTGCTAGCATCTTGTGGTCACTACTATTTTGGAACAAATATGTTAGTTCTTGCAACATTACATACAAAGTCTCTTTCCTGTGGTTATTGGAGACAATATGGTCTCGTACTCCCTCCAATATGATTCTCCTCGCCCTGGAAACACACTTTTTCCATTCTGCTAGATCCTTAGCATAAGATGTTGTTGGTTTTAAAATATCATTATCAATGAATTCCTTCAACTCATTATCTTCCAATATTCCCTTCATGTGAACCTTCCATGCAACATAATTCAAGCTTCCCTTAAGGGCATACTCGAGCCTTAGTCCATTGAAAGCCATCTTCTCTATCCTGAAGAAAACCTACAACATTTATCCGCAGATTTGAACCTCCTGCAATAACAAATTTGAAATCTCTGTTCTACAGTGATTCCAGCTCTAATACCACGTAGAAATTAGGATGTAGATTCGAAACTGCTCATGAAATTTACTAAATCACAAGACTCGAAGCTACTCTACTGCTCTGCCGAAGTTAATTCACCATCTAGAAGAATAATCATAAACATGCAAAAGGAAACATCTCACATTCAAAGAAATTTATTTAGGGGAAAGCAACTGCTCAAAACCCCTTACTATATATATTGCATTAATTAAAGAATAGAGATGAAATACATATGCTTTCTCAAGCCTGAGCACACCCTGCAAGTGTATAGTCTATCCATCTTCTTGACTTACTAACTCTAGCCAACATTTGGCCAATTTTCAAGCCCTCCAAGCTCTCAATTTCTTGCGTTGTTCCTATGGTAATTAGGCCCCTATTAATTAGGAATTTCACACCATGGAAGTGCATAATTGCCTTAGGTCCTTCCTTTGGTTGCATGCACCAGTTGTACACATTAAAATAGTTTACAACTGATAGTACACTGCCTTTAAATACCCATCTCAACCAGTTAAATCAAATTCTCTACATGCATGAGCTAATTTACGTTGATTGATTAGTTATCTGGATGATCACTGAGTGTGGTTGAAGTTCCACTTCCATAACTTGACCTCCCACTAGTTCCTCCAATAGTTAGAGCTACTTTAACTGACCATAACTAAAATTCACATAATTAAATTTCTACAACTGAAATTAACTCAACCTAGGCTTCTAAAATTTAGGATCCTACTACACACAACTGAACTTCATGTCCCTAACTCGAATTAACTGAGCTAGACTCCTATTTTTCAGTAATTAACTCAAGTAGATTGAACTTCAACACATTAATTCGAATTGAGTGTTCTTAACTGAGTGGTCACCTCATTTAACTCCTCCAAGTTGTCTGTTGATGTGGAAATTCAAATTTTCTCAATTTAATCAAGGCAAAATATTGAAATTGAGACTTTCTTGTTGTATTTTCAACAAATTTTTGTATTTAGGTATGAAATTTTATACTAGCACTAACATGTAGGATATACTCCATATAATAATATTTTAGAGAAAAAGTGACACATTATTCATTATTTTTCAATCATGATTGTTGGTGATCAACATGTTGTTGTCGTCCTACGGGCTTTCGTACTAGTAATTATTTGTCTCCCTTAAAGTAGTGGTAAGTACTAAGTTGTCCTCTTGAGGCGTGGGCTATCGTATTGGTAAGTTGTCGTGCAATGGTGCTATTTTTTATCTATGGAAAAGTTGATGGAAATGTAGAGCAAGAAAACACAAATATGCACACAAATAAACTTCTATTCATTAAAATTTCTCACATACACATTCATCGAGATGTAGCTCTTAGCTCTTTGGGCCTCATGGTTTTTCACATATTGCAAAGACTGAGTCATGGGTATATAAGGACCAAACTTACTAATTATGAAATCATGATAGATTCAACTAGACTTGACTCAACTCCGACTAACTTGTTCATGGAAACTCACACTAAATTAGACTTTTCCAAATACAGACTGAGCTCGAACTAGCTCACATTGACTCTCCAAGCATTGCATGCATACAAGATTAATTTACTATTTCCATTGCCCCCTTAATTACGACCATATGAATCAACATAACTAAACATGACTCAACTATGCATGCTAGGTTTACAATAAAAATTGACTCAATCATCACTTAAACATGTCTTTGGTGTAAGTCTCAGGTAGGCTTACAATGACTTAAAACTTTTACAATGTTACATTTCCTTTTTCATTTCTTCTAAATTTTATACCCTCGAAACTGCTTCATTCTTAGTTGCACTTTCTTGTTGTAAGCTCCATATTTCTTCACTTGCTACTACTGCAATTTTTATTTTATTTCTCTTGTACTTGTTCTACAAACAACTATGATCTTGTCTTCTACATCTTCTTCTTCAACAATTTGTTCACTCGTGGATTGTTGCTACAACTCTTCATCTTCAAACTATGCTCTTTGCTCTACTTCTTGCACTTCATATTCCTCATCTTCTTTCTACCATATTTATTGATAGAAGAATATGATCTCTTCTAGACTCCATTTGTAATATACCTAGGGGAGATATTATGGGGTACAGAGGGAGGTACCCAAGGGAATTATGTAATAATGTGATGGGCCATAGTTAATAAATAAAATGGCTAACTCATATCATGTAAAGGACCACAAGTAGTTAGGAATAATGTGATAAGCCCATTGTATTGGATATAAGGTATTGAGAGACCCATGGTATTGTATGTATGAAGCCTATATAGAGGCTAGAGACTTCCCATTGAGAGATGTCAAGGATTATTGTATTGACAAGAATATGGCTTGTGGAGTGTTCTCCTTCCTTAAGGAGTGATTATATGGTGTTACCCTATCTCAAGGGTTTTGTTTAATAAAGAGAATCATTTCTATATTTCGATCTTGTATTTCTGGGCATATTTTCTATTTTCATATATTTTCAGGTTAGATCTACTACAAGTGGTATCAGAGCACTTTCTTGGGCAAAGCGGGGAGACTTTTTTCTTTTGCAAGAATTTTTTGGGGCGATGAGTTTGCAGATAAGATCTGAAACTTTTCGTGCTAAATTTGAAAAAAAAATAACAGATTTGGATTCTTTAGGAAAACATACCCAAATTCAAAAGGCAAATTGGTCGAATTGGAGTCTGTATGAGGGAGATCTCGTTGATTTAAAATCAGTTGTATTGCAGAAATTTTTCTGATAACAATTCGTGGACGACAGGTCTCTAGTAAAATTTTACATTTTTTGTGGGGAATTTTGGGAAAATAATTGCAAATCTAATATCCTCTTGAAAAATTACCCAATTTGAAAAAAAAAAATGGTCGAATCAGATACTGGATGAGGGAGATATTGCTGATTTAAAATCAATTCTTTTATCGGAAATTTTTGTGATGGAAGAACAATTGCAGCGCGGATATGAAATTCCAGAGTGCCTAGATAGAGATTTCTATCATTTAAGATGATGCTGAATCGGCATTCCATTTCAGAAAACAGACTATAATAAGGTTTCTGAGACATATTGACCGAGTTGTGTCCCTTTTAAATTTTTTGCATAAAGTAGGTAATTTTTTTTCAAAACCCTCATTCTACTTCATGGCTACTAGCAAGATGTTTTTTACAGGAAAAAATAATGGTCCTACTATTGAAGAATTCATAAAATATCTTAAGTCAATATATCTGAACCTTTGGAAAGGGATGTCATGACTTCATTTTAAAGATGAGGTGGCTAAATGGTGGAACTCACTTGACAATAACAAATTTCTCAGCCTTCCTAACCAAGAATTTGAAAAAGTCCTTTTGGACAAATGGTCTCATGCTAGAAAGCAGGAAAATGGGACACATAAGGAGTTATTTTCTGATGGTATCTCCTTATTACAGGTTCATGGATGTATTCAGAAGGAGAAGATCATTGTGTCTATCAATCCTAGTTGCAAGTATAATTTTATTAATGTTCATTTGGCTAAAAGATTGCAAGTCCTAGCCAAAAAAATGGAGCACACACATGTTAATAATGAGGAGGTGCAAGTTTATAAAGATTTGAATATTTCTATGTATGTATTGCATTTTGGTTTTAATGCTTTAGAAATGGCTAATGTGGATGTTGTTTTGGGATACCCTTGGATGGAATCTGTTGGTATTATCAATATTAATGTGCAAAAGAAATTCTTGAAGCTCTGGTATAAAAAGAAGAAAATTAGATTACAGGATATTTCCATCAATAAACATGTAGAGTCCAAGGAGGCTGAAGCATAAAATGTTGCAGGTATTGACACATCAGATGAGGAGTTTGTGGTTGAAGTAATATTGGAAGATAAACAAAAACCAAAAGTACCACAATAAGTAACAAATACGAATTAAGCTCCATTAGGTGGTGAATTAAAGAAAGATACACCATTGGTTAAAACTTCAACATATCACCACCCACATCACCCAATAAGAAAACAACCAACAAAATGGCAACGAATTAGCAACAAGGACAACAACCCTTGCACAATAGATAGAGAGGTGCGATGATCAACTCACAACACATCAACACAAAGGAGCCGCTAGGATCAACTCCCATCTCAAGCGATTGAGGCACCGACGAGATCGAGTAATCACCTATCTCTGGGATGGCTAGATGCACGTGCATGGTACCAGTGGACTACTCTTTTGAGTAGATGTTATTATTTGCATTCTTCTTATTTTTCGGGGATGAAACATGTTTAAGGGGGGTGGAATGTAGTATACCTAAGGTGGATATTATGGGGTACAGAGAGAGATACCTAAGGGAATTATGTAATAATGTGATGGACCATAGTTAATAAATAAAGTGGTTAACCCACATCATGTAAGGGACCACAAGTAGTTAGGATAAGTCCATGGTATTAGATATAGGGTATTGAGATACCCATGGTATTGTATATATGAAGCCTATATAGAGGCTAGAGACTCTCCATTGAGAGATGTCAATGATTATTGTGTTGATAAGCATATGTCTTGTGGAGTGTTCTCCTTCCTTAAGGAATGATTGTATGGTGTTACCCTACCTCAAGGGTTTTGATTAATAAAGAGAAGCATTTCTATATTTCAATCTTGTTATTTCTGGTAATATTTTATATTTTCATATATTTGCAAGTTAGATATACTACAAGTGGTATTAGAGCACTTTCTTGGGCAAAGCGAGGAGAAACCTTTTTTTTTTTTTAAGGAGTTTTTTGGGGTGGCGAGTTTGCAGATCAGATCTGAAATTTTTTGTGCTAACTTTGCAAAAAAAATAGCAGATCTAGATTCTTTGTGGAAAAATACCCAAATTAAAAAAACAAATAGGTTGAATCGAAATCCGGATGAGGGAGATATCACTGATTTAAAATCAGTTGTGTTGCAGAATTTTTTCTAATGACAATTCGTGGACAACAGATCTCCAGTAAATTTTTACAAATTTTGTGGGGAATTTTGGGAAAATAATTGTAGATCTAAGATCCTCTTGAAAAATTACCCAATTTGAAAAACAAACCGGTCGAATCGGAATCCAGATGAGGGAGATACTGCTGATTTAAAATCGAGTTCTTTTTTTAGAATTTTTTGTGACGGCGGGACAATTGAGCGCGAATATGAAATTCGAGAGTGCCCAAATCGAGATATCTATCACTCAAGAAGATGCATAATGGTCGTTCCGGGCTTATCACATTATTCCTAACTACTTGTGGTCCCTTACATGATGGGAGTTAACCACTTTATTTATTAACTATGGCCCATCACATTATTACATAATTCCCTTGGGTACCTCCCTCCGTACCCCATAATATCCCCCCTATGTATACTACACCATTGCTGAAAGATTGCTTCATTTCTTTCTTCTTCATTTTCAGAAACTTCCATGTCTTTTCCTCCATCTTTTTCTCCATCTTCTTTTTCATCTAGACTACTATCTTGTGTACCCACACACTCAAAATCAGTGTTAAAAACATCTTCCTTATGCTCTTTAGTGAGATATTTCTCATCTTTCTCTTCCTTCTCTATATTCTCTACCTCCTCTTCCACTTCTTTACAAACCTCTGTTATTGCAAACATGTTGTCTTCCACTTGGCTTCCAGAAACAAGTGGGCTTCTCTCACCAAATAACAACATATCAATGCATTATTTCTATTACAACGTGTACAACCACTCATCAATAGTTAATGGTTCTTCATCACATCAACAATTTCAATTTTTGGATCCACCAAATCACTTGTTTCTCCATTAATAGCTTTATCTTTTTCGAACTCAGTCGCTACTAGTTCACACATTGCTTCATGACTTGTTCCAAATTTTGCGTCATAACTTGCTGCTATAGTGGTAGCTTCACCCTTCACTTCTTCATCGACACGACACTTAGGATATTGCCACAATCAATCCATTTTTCAAAAAATATACCACAAATGTCATTAATATAATGTTCATCCACCCTATGGTGGGATATTCAAGCATGCGTGTTCTCATTAACAATTTCAACTTCACCAAGTTCATCAACTATTGTTGAATTCACCAATTCACATCTAACTTTGCAGTCATCATCCACACGTGTCTCGTCACAGTGGCATTCACTATCATCTTCATCATCCATGTGAATATGGTCTTTCTCTGCTTCATACATAGAGGCTTTAGCTTCTCTCCCTGCAATATTCATTGCACCTTCTTCGTCCATATGCATGTCTGCATAATGAGTTTCACTTTTACAGTATTCATGACCATCATCCACTTTCAAGTGGGATTATCCAAGCTATGTTGTCTTGCCAGAGTCTTGGTCATCAACTCTTAGATCTGTGACTAAATTCTCTATTGATTCTTCAATAGATTGTGACACAACTTGATGATGCATGTCACTTTCCTTTCTACCAAACTCCACTTGAAGGATCTTCCATGCTTCCTTGGAAGTTATAGATTTTTCTACATTGCACAAAACAATTGCATCCATGCCTATTTTATAAAATCCAATACTAAAGTATCATATAATTCATCAGATGGGTTATTCAACTGATACTTAATTAACTCTTTGTATCAAAGAAAAGTTTGCATTTAGACAACCCAAAAATTAATTTTTTTACCAGAAAACTTTAGCAGTATTACTAGATCCATCATGATCCATGCATCCTTGACTTGTTCTGCTTCATCTACTTGTCTTGTAGATTCCTTGGTTGTGGCGAGAACCTTTATGAGCTCTTCAAAATACTTTGGCTCTTCTTGTTGATCTCTTCTTTTAATCTGCTTCAATCTCACTTTGCAACCCATGATTGTTGTCTTTTTTACATTTTTTGGCTTCTTTCCTTATTGTGTGAGGCTTCTCTCCATATTCACCCCTCAAAAAAAAATATGATTTTCAATATGTGCCCCTGTAAGGCACAATCTTCACCAGATTCATGTATCCTTGTCACACAAAGGGATTTTTCTGAACCATAAACATTGTCATACTTAACAAACTAGAAAAAAAATTTGCAAACCAATGAACCTTTTCAAAGCCCTAAACTCTCTTTCCAATAAAACCCTTTTTTAATTCTCCAAACAAAATCGCTTTATAAAATTTCCCAAAACCACAAAAAAATTGTCACTCAAATCTTCTTTGTGATAAACTCTTTTTATACTTTGCACCTTTGTTTTTTTAACTTAAAAAAGGCAAGGTATGGGAGGAAAATACAAATCTCATAATTAAACAACTTATGTTTATACATTACAAATATCTAGTTATGGGTATATAAGGATCATATTTATTAATTATGGAATTATAACAAATTTAATTAGATTTGAATCTTCTCCCAAATTCATAAATACGAACTAAACCCAAACTGAATCACGTTAACTCCAAACATTACATACATACAGGAGTAATTTACTATTTCTAATTATGAAATACAAACTTTTCTAAAAAGATAGATTTTTATTTTTTTTCTCATAACACAATCTGTCTCACTCTAAAAAAAAATTAAGTTTCCTCTCCAAAGAGTTTATTCGAAATCGAAATTAGGTAGATTTAAACTACAATACACTACTAAAATTATAAATATTAGCGAGTCACATTGTCGATTATAATTTAATGCGCTAAGATGATGTTGAGCGAGTGCAACATTGGATCTCCGTTGTCGAAATTAATGTAATCATATCATCAATTGTTCTGTAATTTTTTTTTTCAAAGAGAAAAAGAAAACCATCATACTTTCATTTATAAAAAATAAAATAGATGCATTAACAAAAATAAATTAGATACATTAGGACTCCACATGACCTTGCATCTCTGAGTCATATAAAAACCTCATAAATTGTTCGAGGATACATGTGTCAATATTTTCATCTCGAGTCATATAAAAGTCTCAGAAATTGTTCTGAGGATACATGTGTCAATATAAGTAAGACATCACATAACAAAAGCCAGTCTCTGCTAAATATATAATGTGAAGATGCATATAACACATACAGGACTAAATTACTATTTTACAATGCATAATTTGATTGAGTAGAGAGTGAGTCGTGATGAGGTTGTGCAAGATCTTCATCTCCCTACACCATTCCTTGTTATTCTCAACCCACCAAGAATCAAGAACCATATACTCATCCTTCAACCAATCTATGGACTTATTGACAAGGGCAATATCTCAATCCACCTCTAACTTGAACAGATTGTCTTTCCCTTTTGTTTCGGCCACCACACGCAGATACACTTCCAGGTTGTGATAGTGGGAGGCGTCCCAAGACTTTTCAACTACGGTGACTTGACGGTATCAACCCATACCTCGACACCAATATTTGCGTAGCCCAGCAACAGATGCAACGGATGAGGTTGGGGTTATTAGTGATGCGCACGATTATGAGGTCGGGGAGCTTGTCGATCACTTTCTTGCATGCATTGTTGCCCACTCGGGGGCTGGCAAAGGCAATGACGGTCACAGGAATCAGTGTCGCTCTGCCAGAGGGTTTATTGAGGCCATTGATTATGATGTCGAAGGTGTAGAGTGTTGCTTCCCAAGAGTTTTTTGGATGTTGATTAAACATGTCCTCTACCATTACATAGGAACCTTGTAAGGGTATTGGGAATTTCCTATTGAGTGCCAAGAATAAGTTTGGTGGAAAAGAAATGTGTCTCAAGGCATAAATATGGTCTAACCGGGAGTCACGGCCTCAAGTCCTAATTAAACATTGTTGAGCTCAACCATCACTGAAAGCACATAGAAACCATGACACAAGTTCTCTTTAAGGAGCCTTTGAAATCTGAGGTGAATATATATGCACAATTATGGGGTCTTGGGCATGATGGATGGGTATTAGGTCCTTGATGATAATCTAGAGATGGAAATAACAACTTCTCAAGCTCAAGTACCATGGACAAGTCCTTGTAATACCACATTTGGACATTATTGGTTATCAATCACCTCCAAAGGTTTTATGGGAAACACAACTAGCTTAGTTGTGAACCAAGAATAGGCCTTGAGGTCTAACCAAGGTCAATGGAGCATAATTAGAGCCTTGTTCCCTAAATGATGCTCTCTAGCTCAATTTCCATAAAAAACACTTATAATTGAAAAAACATTCCCTCTCTCAGTGATCTTTTAACTATGAGTGGTTTAGTAATAAATATTATGATGTTTGGGTCTTGAAATTGGTGAAGGAAGGATTACAAGGGTATTCAAAATTTAACAAAACTTCTAAGATTCAAGCATTTTGAAAGATACATATAAAAACTATATAGGACATTTCTGTTGTTGAAAAATGCAACAAGAAAGTCTCAATTTGATTTTGCCTTGGTCAAATTGAGAAAATTTGAATTTCCACATCAACAGACAACTTGGATGTAGTTAACTTGTGTGACGTGGCTTGTGTCACTCGGTTTACTCAGTAAATTCAAGTTAGAGGAGTTGGAGTTTAGTTAAGCATGTATGATTAATAATTTGTAGCAATCAAGGTGAGTTATTTTAAGTTGTTTTCAATTAAACTAGTTCTAACGGTTGGAGGAACTAGCAGAAGGTCAGTTGTGCAGTGAGACTTTAGCTTAACTCAGTGATTATCCAATCAACTAATCAATCAACCCAAAATAGCTAGCGCATGCAGAGAATTCGAGTTCCCCAACTATGGTGGAGATTCCAAAGCAATTTAACATCAATTGTAGACTAATCTTGAGTGTACAAGTGTTGCATGCAATCATATGATCAACCTTGGGAATTACATAAGAATTTTGGAGGAAATTCCTAAATAATAGGGGCCTAATTTCATCAGGAATTACGCGAAGAAGTAGGGGCTCAAGCATAGGCATAATTTGACTAAGTCTAGGTTAGAGCTTCTTAGTGAGGAGAGAAATAGATTATTCACTTGCAAGTTGAGCTTAGATTGAGCTAGCAATTGTAATACATCTCTATTCATTATATTAATGCAAGCAGGAAAACATGGTTTTTGCAGATTTCTTTCCACTGGAAAAATATTGTATGCATGTGTGTTATTATTCTAAATTGTGAAGTGAATTTCAGAGAGTAGTAGAATAGGTTTGTGTCTTGTGATTTTGATTAAAATTTCATGAGCAATTGAAAATATACAACATAATTTCTACATGGTATAAGAGTAGGATTCACATTAGAAAAAGAATTTTGAAGTTGTTTCTGAGGAGGATTGAATTTAAAGTTCAATGTAGTAGGATCACTTCAGATTTGGGAGAATGACCTACAACAGGCTTAAACTTGAGTATGCCTTGGAAGGCTGCTTAAATTTCATTGCATGGAAGGATTGCATGGAGGTAGTGTTAGATGACAACATATTGCTATAATACATCAAGACAGATGTTGCAAAACCATAGACATCTGATGCACATAACCTAGCCTAATGGAAGAAAGATGTATCCAAGGTGAGGAGAATAATCTTGGAGGGAGTACGAGATCACATTATCTCAAATATCCATGGGAAAGAAACTCCATTTGCAATGTGGAAAGCACTGATAGAATTGTTCGAGAATATTGGTGACCAAAGGAAGTTGGCGCTCAGGGATAAACTTTGAAATATCAAGATGAAAAAGAATGACACTATCCCATGGTATCTGAGAAAATTTACACAATTTCCTATTGAACTTGGTGTTAATTTTGCAGAAGATGACTTGGTAAGCCTAGCTCTTCTAGGCCTTCCCAAAAGTTGGCATAGATACCGAGACTCAGTGAATGAGAGGGAGAAATTACCGAATTGGGAACGCTTATGGTCTGATTTGGTACAAGAGGAGATAAGGTGGAATACTAGAGATGGGACTTCATTCAAGGGTGAGGATGAAGAAAAGTTTGCATTGATTAGAAAAGGAAAGAAGGGAAAAGGGAAGAAATCTCAAACCAAACCAGAATCCAACCAAGGTGGCAAGAAGAAAGACTAGTCCAAAATAAAATGATTTAATTTTCATGAATTCAAACATTATGCCACGAAGTGTCCACACAAAAAATTGATCAAGAAGACTTCAGGAGGAGCATCAAGTGAAGCTTTGGCTTAACAGTTCGAGTTTGAATTCACCCTTATCGTATGCATGGCCAACAAAGTGATGGGGAGCATGTGGTACTTGGACTTAGGTGCATTGTTCCACATGACAGGGTGTATAGAGTTTTTCAGTGACCTGGAGGAGAAAGATATCCAGATGCACATCAAGTTGGGGGATGACAGAAGGTACAACGTGAGTGGGATTGGTACAGTCACGTTACAGAGGGAGTTGGGCTCCCCTCTCAGATTCAAGGATGTCATGTTCATTCCAGGCCTAAAGAAAAATCTCGTCTTTGTTGCAGTTTTCGAAGACCGTGGTTATTCAGTTGTGATATTCAATAACAGGAAAGCATTCTTGAGACACATATCCATGGGATAGGTGAAGCAGATCGGGGTTCATGTGAAGGACCTATATAATCTAGATGTGGAATATTGTTTCGCATTAAGAAGTAAGGCAAAGAAAGTGCAGAGCCGCAATGTTGGTGAACTTTGGCAGAAAATACTTGGCCATTTGCATCATGGTGCCTTGAAGATTATGCAACAAATAACCATTGGCCTCCCCAAAGGAGCGCTTGAGCAGCAGGATGTATGCAAAGGATGTACTTTGGGGAAGTATACAAAATCCAAATTCCATGATCAGGACAACAAAACACATGCAGTCTTGGAAAGGATCCAATATGATTTCTATGGATCTTTCTCGACAACCTCCACTGCAAAACACAAATATTTTGTCATTTTTACTGATGACTTCTCAAGGAAGTGCTCGATCTTATTCATGTAGAAGAAAGATGAGACATTCTCCAGGTTCGTATATTTCAATGCATCGTTTGAGATAAAAATTGACAAGAAGGTGAAGGTTGTAAGGAGAAATAATGAAGGTGCGTATGTTTTGAATGAATTCAAAAGTTTCTGTGTGAAAGATGTTGAAAATAGCAACAAGAAATGCTAAATATAGAAGTGCTAAATTTAGTACTGCTATAAATAGCATTTCAGGATACCTTCCTATTTTAGTTAGTCCCTAAACTAAAATAGAGAAGTAAAATTCGAATTTGATCTTAGCAGCTGTTTGTAAAATAATTAATTAATTCACCATGAGTTAATTAGTTGTAGAAAATCAAACATGAAGTCTATGTGGGGACATGCAACAGTTTCTCTATTGATTGAGGAATTTATCCACCAGTTAAAGCGATAAGGATGAGTTGTAATATTGAGTTGTAATTAGTTGGCTCAGTTAACTAAGTCAAGTCCAGTTAGATTAATTCAAACAGTTTGTTGAATTAATTGTGAGTTTAGTTAGTTAATGCATGCATGCATGTAACTGTTGAACTTCAGATAACTGAATATTCTCTCATAAATAACTCATGCATGTCATTTTAGACAGATACCCATTTGAGATCATATGGAGGGACAATGTACTATTAGTTGCTAGAATATTCCATTGGGAATATCCCCTGCATGCAGAAGGAATTCTTTCCTTGAGGATTGTGTGGTTACTTCTTCAGGTTTTGTGAGTGTGATGAGTCCACTTCACACATGTGGCATCACTGGACCCCAAGAAAAACTGCGTAAGGAAATAGGAGGTTGGAGGGCTTGAGGAGGACATATACTGTGTCTATTCAGTCTGTGAGTTGTATTGTTTGACTGCAGAGAGAGCATGATAGCTTGAGAGATGATTCTTTTTGTAACTTGAACAAGATTTCCACTTGTATGATAATACAGAGATTGGGGTTTTAGGCTGAGGCTTTCCTGGGTTATTTCTTCTGTGTTATGTGTGATTTATTTCTCATTCTTAGTTATATGTGTTCTCATTGATCTTTCTCAATTCGATTAAGCTTCTGCAAAGTTTGTTGTAGAAGTAGATCTTGTATTTTGCTTTAGTCTATTGCATAATCTGTTGATCTATAGGGGGAATTTCTACATGGTATTGGAGCAAAGGTGATCAAGGCGAAGAACAATATACAAGAAGGGAGAAGTTCCAAGTTTGAGGTTCCTGAACATAGAAACCGAGTTCTTATCACATCTCAATTTCACCAATGGCGTTCAGCGGTTTAAGACTTGAGTATACCCTTGATGGCAACTCGAATTATATAGCCTGGAAGGATCGCATGGAAGCAGTATTAGAGAATAACGGTCTAAAGGACTTCATTTATCAAGAAGTCCCCAAGCCAACTAATGCTACTCAATTGGTGGAATGGAAGAAATGTGTGGCTAGAGCAAGGAGAATCCTTCTGGAGGGAGTTCGAGACCACATAGTCTCGAGTCTCCATGCGAAGGAGACACCGTTTTTGATGTGGAAAACATTTCAAGATCTATATCAGAACATCAACAATCAGAGGAAGCTGGCGCTGAAAGACAAGCTTCAGAAAATCAAGTGTGAAAGGGGTGACACGATCTCTACATATCTGAAAAAGCTCACCACCTATAGGGATGAGCTTGGAAGTGTAGGGATCATGACTGCTGATGATGACATTGCAAGTCTTGCACTCCTCGGTCTTCGTAAGAGCTGGCATAGCTACCAAGACTTGGTTAATGGAAGAGAAAAACTGCCAGATTAGGAACGACTTTGGCCAGATCTGATGCAGGAGGAAAAAAGAAGAAGCACCAGAGATGGATCCTCATCGAAGCAAGATGATGAGGAAAATCTAGCCTTAGCGAGTAAGGAGAGGAAAGGGAAAGGGAAGGCATCCCATCCCAAATCTGGTTCTTCCCATGGTGGGAAGAAGGCTAACAAATCGAAAGTGCAATGCTTTCATTGTCGTGAAGTGGGCCATTATGCTACAAATTTTCCACAGACGAAATCCAAGAAGGGTTCCTTGAAGGGATCAGAAGGTGAGGCATTGGCCTCATAGTTTGAGCTGGATTTATCGTTTATCTCATGCATGGTTTCATCCATGGTGGTATGTGTGTGGTACCTGGACAGTGGAGCTTCATTCCACATGTTAGGTGACAAGAATCTTTTTAGTAGCTTGGAGTAGAAGGATCTCCAGATGTGGATCGAGATGGGAGATGATGGAAAGTACCGTGTTTCAGGTGAAGGTACAGTTGTGTTTCAGAGGGAGCATGGAGCTCCCCTCACCCTGACTGATGTAAAGTATGTACCTGGTCTAAAGAAGAATCTTGTGTCTGTCACTCTGCTAGAAGATAAAGGCTATGATGTAGTCTTTAGTAAAGGAAAGGTATTCTTGAGGCATATTGGTATTGGACAGACAAAGCGAATTGGGATTCGAGTAAAGAATCTCTACAAGCTGGAGGTAGACGATTGTGCTGCATTGAGTTCCAAAGCTGAGATGGTGCAGAGCCAAGATGTTGACGAGCTATGGCATAGAAGACTGGGCCACTTGCACCATGGAGCCCTGAAGATTATGCAACATATTTCTATTGAATTACCCAAGGGAAAACTTGAGTAGACGAATACATGCAAAGGTTGTACCTTGGGTAAGTATACGAAATATTCCTTTCTGGATCAAGACAGTAGAGCTGGAGCAATCCTGGAGTGAGTTCACTCAGATGTTTGTGGACCATTCTCTACAGCCTCCACCACTAAACAAAAATACTATGTTATTTTTATTGATGATTTTTCTCGTAGATGCTGGATCTACTTTATGAAAAAGAAGGATCAGACCTTCTTGAGGTTTTGTGAGTTTAAAGCCTTGGCATAAAAAGAATCTAGGAAGAAAATAAAAGCCTTACGTAGTGACAATGGTGGAGAGTATCTCTCCCAACAGTTCAAAGACTTATGCGTTACAGACGGAATTAAATGGGAATTGACGACACCCCATAACCCACAGCAGAATGGGGTGGCCAAAAGGAAGAACAGATCGATTGTGGGAGTAGCTTGAGCAATGTTGCATGAACAAAGGCTACCACTGCATTTGTGGGTTGAGGCATGCAATATAGTAGTATAATTGCAGAACAGAAGCCCGCACCATATATTGGGAATGAAGACACCTATGGAGGCCTTTTCCGGGAAGCGACCTGATGTAAGTCACTTTCGAATCTTTGGATCATCAGTTTACTATCATGTGACCAAAGATGCCAGGAAGAAGCTAGACCCAACAGCTGAGTTGGGAATACTTGTAGGGTACATGGATACACCCCACAACTATTGGGTGTACCTGCCTACCACTCAGAGGATAGTGGTACACAGGGATCTGAAGTTCGACAAGCAGAATGCCATGTGATTATCACTTGAGAGGGAGCTCAAGTTGCATGCAGAGGAGGAACTTTCAATTCCTAAGGAGGAGGAGCCTCAGTTTGATTCAGAGCAGCTGCGTGCAGAGGATCTGAGAGTGGAGACATCCACTCATGCTGAGACTTCCAGAGATGGGTGGAAACGCTTAAGGGAAGCCGACAAGTTGATGCTGGATGCACGGGAGAATGTGGGACAACCATCTTCTCAGTGCGGATAGAGGAGGCCACCCGAGCGGTACATTGGGTACATGGCCCTGGTTGGGGAGTGTGTAGTTACCGAACCTTCTTCATTTGAGGAGGCAAAGCAGCAACAAGTCTGGGTTGATGCAATGGTAGAGGATTGTGACTCTATCATTCAGAACAGTGTGTGGGATGTTGTCCCAAGACCCCAGTGCAAGTTAGTGGTGAGTTCCAGATGGCTTTACAAGGTAAAGCAGGTAGCTGATGGCAGTGTTGAGAAACATAAGGCAGGGTTTGTTGCCAAAAGTTTCTCATAGGTCAAGGGGATCAACTACAATTAGACTTTTTCTCCCGTAGCAAGGTACTTATCAGTTAGATCGATGTTTGAACTTTCAGCTCAGATGGGGTGAAAGATCCACCAGATGGACATGAAGACAACATTCCTTAATGGGAAGATTGAGGAGGAGGTGTACATTGAGTAGCCAGAGGGTTTTGAGACCTTCGATCATGAGTCGCATGTGTGCCGACTCAAGAGGGCTTTGTATGGGCTGAAGCAAGCACCCCGTGCTTGGTACACCAGGATCGACAATTATTTCACCAGGTTGGGCTTCACCAAGAGTGAAGCAGATGCGAACCTTTACCACATCATGGTAGAAGGTAAACCATTGATCATTGTTCTTTATGTCGATGATCTGATTTTGATAGGTGATGATCAGCTGATACAGTCTTGCAAGGAGGACCTTGCAAGAGAGTTCAAAATGAAAGACATGGTTATGATGCATTACTTTCTAGGCATGGAGGTGTGGCAGAAAGATGGTGAAGTATTTGTGTCTCAAGGCAAGTATGCCACTGAGATACTCAGGCACTTTCACATGGAGAAGTGCAAGCCCATGTAGACTCCGCTAGCTGGGAACTAGAGGAAGGAGGATGCTACTTCAGGTGAGGTAGTAGCTGCCACTATTTATCGGCAGTTGGTGGGTTCACTTATGTATCTGGTGAACACACGGCCCAACTTATGCTTTTGAACCAGCTGAGTCAAGCTATGGTTCAACCTACCAAGTTGTTTTGGAAGGCAGCGAAGCATGTGCTGAGATACCTCAGAGGCACATCTCAATTTGGATTGTGGTACAGACAGACAGAGGGAGTGAAGCTTCAGGGCTTCACAGATGCGGATTAGGTAGGGAGTCCATTAGACTGGAAGGGCACTTTTGGAGGAATCTTCAACCTTGGTTCAGCTATAGTTTCTTGGTACAGCAGGAAACAGAGATCAGTTGCACTTAGCTCAACAAAGGTTGAATACATGGCTGCTAGTCAAGCTGCATGTGAGGCCATTTAGATGCAGAAGATTCTAGTGGGATTGTTTGGTCAGAGGATGGATCCTACAGTGATCTACAGTGATAACCAGAGTTTTATCAAACTCTCTAAGAATCCAGTTTTTCATGACAGGTCCAAGCACATTGATATTTGGTATCACCATCTTCGAGACTGTGTGGTCAAGAGGATCATGTTATTGCTATATGTTTCAACCGAGGAATAGGATGCAGATATTTTAATGAAGGCATTGTCAAAATGCAAGTTCGAGTTCCACAGAGACAGGATTGGGGTTACTGATAATCCCTTTCTTGTTGAGAGGGAGTGTTGAAAATAACAACAATAAATGCTAAATATAGAAGTGTTAAATTTAGTACTGCTATAAATAGCATTTCGGGATACCTTCCTATTTTACTTAGTCCCTGAACTAAAATAGAGAAGTAAAATTCAAATTTGATCTTAGCAGCTGTTTGTAAAATAATTAATTAATTCACCATGAGTTAATTAGTTGTAGAAAATTAAACATGAAGTCTATGTGGGGACATGCAACAGTTTCTCCATTGATTGAGGAATTTATCCATTAGTTAAAGAAATAAGGATGAGTTGTAATATTGAGTTGTAATTAGTTGGCTCAGTTAATTGAGTCAAGTCCAGTTAGATTAATCAAAACATTTTGTTGAATTAATTGTGAGTTCAGTTAGTTAATGCATGCATGCATGTAATTGTTGCACTTCAGATAAATTATATTCTCTCATAAATAACTCATGCATGTCATTTCAGACAAAGACCCAGTTGAGATCATATGGAGGGATAGTGTACTATCAGTTGCTATAATATTCCATTGTGAATATCCCTTGCATGCAGAATGAATTCTTTCCTTGAGGATTGCGCAGTTACTTCTTCAGGTTTTGTGAGTGTGATGAGGCCAATTCACACATGTGGCATCATTGGACCCCAAGAAAAAATGCGCAAGGAAATAGGTGGCTTGGAGGGCTTGAGGAGGACATATATTTTGTCTATTCAGTCCATGAGCTGTATTGTTTGATTGCAGAGAGAGCAGGATAGCTTGAGAGCTGATTCTTTTTGTAACTTGAACAAGATTTCCACTTGTATGATAATACAGAGATTGGGGTTTTAGGTTGAGGCTTTCCTCGGGTTATTTCTTCTGTGTTATGTGTGATTGATTTCTCATTCTCAGTTATATGTGTTCTCAATTCGATTAAGCTTCCGCAAAGTTTGTTGTAGAGTAGATCTTGTATATTGCTTTAGTCTATTGCATAATCAGTTGATCTATAGTGGGAATTTCTACAAAAGAAGGCATTCGAAGAGAGCTAACAACACCCGACAACCCACAAAAGAATGGGGTAGTGGAGAGGAAGAACCAAAGAATTGTTGGAGCAACGAGAACTATGTTACATGACCAAGGCCTACCTATGCATTTGTGGGCCGAGGCATGCAACACAACAATCTATTTGCATAACTAGAGTCCTCATCAAATTCTTGGTATAATTACATTGGAGGGGACTTTCTCAAGGAGAAAGCCAGATGTGTCGCACTTCAAGATTTTTGGAGCATTTATTTACTGGCATGCCTCCAAAAAGTCAAGGAAGAATCTTGAGATGACAATAGAGTTGGGGGTATTGGTGGGTTATGCAGAAACTCCTAACAACTACCATGTGTACTTACCTTCCCTCAGAATGACATTTATGCAAAGGGATGTAAATTTTGATGAAGAGAAAGCGATGCGGTGCTCTCTTGACAAGGAACTTCAAATCCCATAAGAAGACTAGATTTTAGCTCCAAAGAAGGAGCCTCAGCAAGTGGTGGAGCAACTACAAGTAGAGGAGCAGAGAGGGGAGACATACACTCAAGCAGAAACATCCAAAGAAGGTAAGAAAAGAACCATGGAAGTTGATAGACTTGTGTAGGATGCGAAATGTGAGAGCTCCATAAAATTTGTGCAGGCAAAGGAGGTCACCTAATTGGTACACTCGCTACATGGATGTACTGACCGAACTTATAGAGACTAAGCCATCCTCTTTCGAGTAAGCAGTAGAGTAACCTGTATGGTTTGATGTAATGGTGGAGGAATACGAGTCCATTGTAAAGAATAATGTTTGGGAAGTGGTCCCAAGACTGGAAGATAAATCAATTTTGGGTTCGAGATGGATCTTCAAGGTTAAGCATGCAACATACGAAAGCACAAATAAGTATAAGGCCATATTTGTTTCCAAGGGGTACTCTGGAGTTCAGTGAGTTGACTATGAGGAGACCTTTGCTCATGTAGCAAGGTAATCATCCATTAGATAAATTCTCGCTCTGGCTATGCAGATGGGGTGGAAGATCCACCATATGGATGTAAAGACAACATTTCTCAATGGGGTTATTGAGGAGGAGGTGTACATCGAGAAACCATAAGGTTTTGAGACATTTTATCAAGAGTCTCATGTGTACAGAATCAAACGAGCATTGTACAATCTCAAATGAGAACATGTACTTGGTATGCCAAGATCGATAGTGATCTCACTAGTTTGGGCTTCATCAAAATTGAAGCGAATTAAAACCTCTATCATATTTTGGTACAAGGTAAATTTCTTATTATTGTCTTATATGTTGATGATTTTATTTTAACCGGTGATGAGCAGCTAATCAGATCTTGCAAAGGAATTTGAAATGAGGGACATGGGTCGCATGCATTACTTCCTAGGGTTGGAAGTATGGAAAGTCGATGGGGAACTATTTGTGTCTCAAGGAAAGTATGCAAATGGGATACTACATATATTCCACATGGAGATTTATAAACCCATGGAGACACCTCTAGCGACCAACTGGAGGAAGGAGGATGCCACTTTAGGTGAGGAAGTGGATGCTACCATTTATCGACAGCCAGTGGGTTCACTGATGTATCTTGTGAACTCATGACTAGATATGTGATATGCAGTCAACCAACTGAGCCAAGCTATAGTTAGGCCAACCAAATTATTTTGGAAGGATGTTAAGCATGTTTTATGGTACTTTAGAGGCACTACCTAGTTTGGACTATGGTACAAACAGATAGAGGGAGTGAAGTTGCATGGCTTCACAGATGCAAATTGGGTAGGGAGTCCATCCAACCGAAAGAGTACATCAAGTGGATTTTCAGTGCTGGGTCTGTAGTGGTTGCCTGGTATAGAAGGAAGCAAATATCTATGGCGCTTAGCTTGATAGAAACAAAATATATGGTTGCACGTCAAGCAACATGTGAGGCGATCTAGATGAGAAAGATACTTGTGGGACTATTTGGTCAGATGATGGACCCAACTGTGATCTATTATGATAATTAGAGTTGCATTAAACTCTATGAGAATTTTGTATTTCACGATCAATCCAAATGTATATATATCTGGTATCACCATTTATGGGACTGTGTGCAGAGGCGGATAATGTTGCTACAATACATTCTGACAGAGGAACAAGATTCCAACATTTTGAAAAAGGCTTTGTCAAGAGGGAAGTTCGAGTTCCACAGGTGCAGGATAGGGGTGGTTGATAACCCCTTTCTTGCGAAGAGGGAGTGTTGAAAAATGTAGCAAGAAAGTCTCAATTTGATTTTTCCTTGGTCAAATTGAGAAAATTCTAATTTCCACATCATCAGACAACTTGGAAGAAGTTAAATTGTGTGGCATGGCTTGTGTTACTCAGTTTATAAAGAAAATTCAAGTTAGAGGAGTTGGATTTCAATGAAGCATGTGTGATTGCTAATTTGTAGAAATCAAGGTCAATTATTTTAAGTTGTTTTTAGTTAAACTAGTTCTAACCATTGGAGGAACTAATGGAAGGTTAGTTGTGCAGTGAGACTTCAGTCTAACTTAGTGATCATCCAATTAACTAATCAATCAGCCCAAAATAGCTACTGCATGCAGAGAATTTGAGTTCCCCACTTGCATGTAGTCAGATGACCAACCTTGGGAATTGTGCAAGCATTTTGGAGGAAATTCCTAAATAATAGGGGCCTAATTTACTCAGGAATTACGCAAGGAAATAGGGGTTCAAGCAAAGGAAAAAATTAACGAAGCCTAGGTCAAATTTTTTTAGTTAGCAAAGAGATAGGTTATTCACATGCAGGTTGAGCTCAGATTGACCTAGCAATTGTAATACATCTCTATTCATTAGATTAATGCAAACATGCAAAGGAGTTTTTAGTAGATTTCTTTCCCTTGGAAAAATAATGTGTGTTATTTCTCATTACATGTTTGTGATTGATGTTTTAAATTGTGAACTGAATTCTATGGAGAAATAAAGTAGGTTTTTGTCTTATGATTTTGATTAAAATTTCATGAGCAGTTGCAAATCTACACCATAATTTCTATATCCATGTAAACTTTGGCCCCCGAGTAGGATATGATTTTCATTAAGTGGTTTTGAGTAATAGTTATTAGTCCAGGGGTCTAAACCATGGTCAAAGAGGAAAATATAGACCTTATGTAGGAAAATGAACATTCTTGAACATAAGTGCTACAAACAAGGGCTACAACCACAAAATGTGCCCCCTCTATGGATCCTTTCAAGTCTAAGTCGTATTATGTACCATTAATTATTTTTGTGCAAAGGGGATGGGTCTAGGGACCTTGATTATGCACAACAAAAGAAAATACATCACTTTCCCCTCAAAGAAGGTTTTAGTGTAAAGGATTCACTTTTGAGACATGTAAAGTGAGAAAATCTTACTATTATTTTTATTTTATGTAACAATAATATGAGCACATTTACATTCCTATGAATTTAGAAAAAAAAAAAAAAAAAGAGTTGTGATTGTTTCTTTCTTTTAACATGTTGGATTAGTTGGATACTTTTATTTTAGATTCAAATTGGTAAACCTAGTAATTCAAACTACATAAACGAAAGGACACTAATTTTTCCAACTCCTTGTTTTTCTCCCTTTTCTTACTAGAATTTTTAATATGGTTAAGATGCAAATTGCAACTACATATTTTTTGAAGAAAAATATTGTTTTATATTTTATGTATGTATGTATCATAATTTTAAAATACATATATTTTTAATTTAGCTTATGTTTTTATTTATTTTTTGTTTGTTAGGTAATGTGGCTCCTGAGATGATTGACAAGTCTAACTTGTGGCTTGAGTAACTGCGACCTAGAGGCATCTTAGTTGTGACCTTTTCACTAAAGAGCGCCTTAACATAACATCATATCACTGTCTATTCTAAGCCCTGTGGGATTTGGCTTACTTTTTTATTGTCTATAACGGGGAAAACAAAATTGTATAATGAAGTATAAACCAAACCCTGAACACTAAAAAGCACACTTTTATATAAATTGTTTCAAGAAATTTTAGCATTTAAGTACTAAATTATATATTAGCACTAGCATAGACATCATATTTTAGAGGAAAGGTAATGTATGATTAATAAAAAAACATAGGCTTTCTCTAAATTATATAATTTATCCATAAACAAAATTTATGGCACCTGAAGGGGTTTTCTATAACTTAATATGAGGGAGATGTGGAATTCAAATGTGTGTGTGTATCTTGTTCTCCTCATTAACGAAACTTTGAACCACTTGTTACTTATCATTCAACAAGGCATTAAAATCCCACTAAATTATCCTCATGCTTCATTTTCACTAAAATCCCACTGAATTATCCTCATGCTTCATTTTTTTTGAAATATTTGTTAAACACTTAGAACTGAATTTCTCTTAAACACTCATAAATGAATTTTCTTTGTAAGTTTTCCATCATTAAGATAGGTAGGTCTTCTCCTTTCTCTCCCATAGCATGTCCACTTTAGCATTTACTCACTTGTAGTGTTGAATCTTAGAGGCGCATAGAAAAAACCTTTTGAAACTAAATATGATATCAAGGAGCATTAAAAAAAAGGTATTTGTTTAGATTCAATACCATCTATATAAATACGAAATGAAGCCAAATTCTATACAAACAAGTATTGTATCATAGCTTAGTCCTTGCCAGAGAAGGTAATACATACATATAAATAGTTTTCAACTTAAAAAAAAACTGTTATTTATTTATAAAATATTTTCAAAAAAAAGATTGAACCATTTATCATAATAACAAAAGAAAATATAATTTTCCTGAACAAAAAGTTTGTATAGGCACCTATTCATTGTAAATTCTATATTTGCACCATCTTAACATATTATATATAAAGAAAAATAAATATATATCATAGTTATATATATGATATGTAATTATCATATATATCTGCCTGCTTTTAAAACTCAGTCTCTCACGCAGCAAATGACAGAGATGTAGACAGATGGCGACGATGGTGGCACCGTGGCACATCCCTCGAACATCAGGCACAGATTTTCGAATTTAATAACACATGTGGCGTGGATGGTTGACAGCTCTTTTTTAATTAAATGTTTAAATATGTGAGCCATCTACAATGTTAAGGTTCAGATACAAAAGTTGGCGCCTTCCTTACTGTACCACGTATGTACTATCTGTCGCTAATGCTTTAGACACATTCAACTTTCCACAAATTACTTACCAAGTGTTCTCTTAAGACCTTTATCAGAAAGTTTTCGACATTTTTCATTCCAAAGGTGTTAACTACTTCACTGCATTGAGAAGGGTTCTCACCTGTGCGTGTCAACTCTTCTACCAAAGGTAGCGCCTTTTTAAAACGGTATCGACCTACATTTGGTTTTTACAGTTTTTTTGTTTATTCACATATAGTTACAGTTTTCGTTTACTATAACATCTTACATTGTCATGCTTTTTATGTTTTTCTCAGGTTTTGTCAAGGATTATCCTTGTTCTCGAGATTGTAAACCCTTGGTTTTCTCATAGCTCGCGTAATACAATACTTCTTCTTTCTGTTTATCTCATGAATATAGCAGGTAAGCTATGTAGATAATATTGTCTGTTGTAAATCCTTTGGGTATAAATTTTGTTTTTTAAAATATTTCACTATGTATTCCCTTGGATTTACAATCTAAATATTGAAGCATTAGGGTTACAAGAAGGGCTTCCTTCCTTTCAAAATCCTCAGGGTTTTTATAATACTCGAAATGGATATTTTGTTAATTATTTGTAACATAATTCTTTCAAGGCTACTTCTTGGCCACCTAAGAAACGCCGCGACCATATTATTATTTTTTCTTTTAGATTTTCTTTTTTTGTTCATGTTCTGATTTATAGATTTTAGGGGTATTATCTCCTGCATTGTAGTAGGGTAAATCATCTGTCTACCCTTCTATTTTTCGAATGGATTCTTGCAGTTCTTTGTTAATAATCTCATCATGGTAGCAGTAGTATATATATTTTTTATTTAGTTCTAATAGCGCACTGAAGCTCCCTAATTCATTTCAGTAACTAATTCATTTTTGTTTATATGTGGAGCCTTTTCCAAAAGCGACTCAAGAAATACAAAAGGTAATTCTCCTTCTCTTAAAGCATGATTTTTGGTTCGCATACGTTATGTTGATTAATAGTATTTTACAGGATTGACACAGCGAATTCATTTTTTTTATATGCAGCATGACTTTTAGTTCGCATACATTCTGTAGTTCGCATACAGAATGGCTTTTGATTCAAATCTCCATCTCACAAAAGCAAATATATGAAATACTTAGGTCAGTGATACTGTTTTTTGCTTATTGGGTATTAGTAGTATAATCCTTGTCTTTTGTATGAGGCACTCTGTCCGACAAACACAGCGATTTATAGATCGATTGAGACTTTTCAGTCAGTAGTTTATATTTTCCACTTTTGCTGGTAGAATGTGTCTCTTGCAAAAGCTGGTATGAAAGAAGGATTGGAGACACAATATTGTTAAAATAGATGGCTTTTTATGATTGAAAAAAAAAAAACATATGAAAGACATAGGTCAGTGGTAGAAGAGCATCTCATGTGCCCTGCCCTGCATGTCCTTGCGCTCATCCAAAAGAACCATATAATTCCAAGTCAACTCTCTTCCTCTCTTACTTCGATGGAAAAGGAGGTTGAGAAACCATACGACCATCTATGAATTGGATTAATTAATCAACAATATAATTAATCCGAAACCAAATGTTCGTTACTGTCGATATGTTATGAACTAGAAGAAAAAGGAAACGTAAAAGTTTTGAAACTTTTTAGGTCATAATTTTGGACAGTATATTTTTTTTATTTGTGAAACATTTTGCTAAAATATAATTAATGAAGGGAAAATAAATTGTGAAGCATTTTGCTAAAATATAATCAATGAGGAAAAAAAAAACTCTTAAGAAGTGTCTTTTCGAAGAAGAAACTTTTCCAAATTATTGGATCCGCTATTTTCTTTTTTGCAGTAAACCGCTAGTAAATGTTAGCTTTGCAATATCCATTGCAGTTAGTGTGAAATATAGTGGAGGCAGATATATCGCAATCCATATATCATTGAATTTAAATTAGTTTCAAGTTTGACTTAAAATTAAAGCACAAGAACATAATAAACACTAACTTTTTTATTTTTTATTTTTATAATATTTATGTATTTTTTTTTATAATATTTATGCAAAAACATTTATGTAAAAATATTTGTGCTCAAGGATGTAAAAATATATTTATGCTCAATAATGTTTCCACTTACTTTCACCAAACTAGAGATTTGTTGTCCTTAAGAAATAAGCATTTAACGTTTCCAGCTACTTTCACCAAACTAGAGATTTGTTGTCCTTAAGAAATAAGCATTTAACTAATGTGTTGATTAAAGTTTTTACATTAACATATGAATTTTGAATTTTTTTGATATTATGAATAAGATAGTAATAAGTTTTATTATAGTTTTTCTATATGTGATATTGATAAATCATAATATTTTTTGTATTCAAGTTTCTATAATCCAAAATGAATTAAAAAAAGTTTTTCAGTAGAAATCACATGAGAGAATTTTTATCATCCGGCTCGAACAATAACTGGAGGAAGTATATATCACTTCATAGTCCGTCTCTATGACTTGGCCTTGAAAAGTCTTTCAGATCATATCAATCTCATGTCCTTATCAATCTCATGTCCTTATCGAGATCGATGGATGGGAACGTTGGACCAAAGCCGGCATATTAGTATTTTGGATCGATCGAGATTGCTCCGATACCAGATGATCAAACCTATAAACTATTTTTATTTATTTTTATCGCTAGTTCTTCGAATAAAATTCGAGAGTTCTCTCGAATATCATATGTTCCAAGCAATTCATAGAGCAGTCAAAGTATCGATCGGACATGTGACTTTTAGCTCCATCCAAACGCAACGCATTCCGTTGGGGTTGAACAAAATTTCCGTTCAATCGAAAATCCCGGATGTATCTATCCCTTTGCTAAATATTGGGGCGAAGATCTTGATCAACTAGGATTCTCTACAATAAGTTATGTGCGGTAAATCGAGCCTATTTTTGAACCATAGAAGTGGCAAGTACGACGGATATTCCGAATACCTGGGCAGAGAAATTCTCTGGAGTTGATCCATCCTAGCTAAAGGCGAACCTTTGGTTCGTTCTCTTTCTTCACCTAAGATCATCACATGGTTTTTGAGACCCAAGATTTTCATATTGGGACAAACACTCTTCCTTACCTCTAGTTCCGTTCTGGTAACATATCACAAAAATGCAATCTACCGGCTATGCATATTAGATCTACATCTGGACCAACGTTTGCTTTAATCTACCCCACTATTTTATAGAATACACATATTTCATGGAATGCGTTCTGGAACAAACAATAGAATAAAGAAGTCTGTTGGGTTGGGACGAAAGAAAGAAACTATTACCCCTTGTCCAGAAATTATGTGGACAGCGGCCCAAAAGAAGCTGCTTTCTGCCCTGTTACAAATAGATCTCTACTTGGCAATAGATCTGTCCGAAATGATTTTATATCATTGTGAGATGAGTGGGCTCATCTCATAACGAACTTATATGTGAAAGATTTGATACGTTCCACAGATCGATTGACGCCTACCAATTTTGTTCGCTTGATCTAAACTTTCAAACGAATTAACTGAAAGACAACAATCAAATTTATATTTGATTCATCAAATGTTTACTATCTCCGTCGGTAGGTGAGCCTTTAAATTTGTATCTTTGTCCCATAACCTGCATAATAATATAACAAAGAACTTGATTGTATCCTAACCGTGCATGTAAGATAACAAAATTTTCCAGATTGGAAAACCCTATACCTTCTAATACGAGAAGGAAGGATACAAGTTCAAATGGTCTAGATTCATCAAATTTGAATATATGATAAGCGAATAGGGTCGAACTTGTCGACACAGCCACAACCTTGATCATTTTAAACAACGACTCTCCGATCAAATACCCTGCCCAGAGTTGTTCAGATGGACAAGATCTTAGTTATCAAGATAAAACATACAATAAATATCGAGATAGATCTCGATCTATTCCATTTACACCGAACAATTTTAATGGTTATGGCCCGTTCGTTACAACTCGAATAACGTGGGATCTACCGAACCAATCTGCAAAACTGTGTTAGTTGAAAACTAAAATCTAATAGGGAAAAACAATAATTATCGCCCATGAGTGAATAGGCAAAGGATCAATACGAAAGAAGAAAGATTCTTCTTTCACGTTCAAAAGAATGGAGGGAAGATGGGATTGGGATATTTCTCCGGGAGAAATACAAAATACTTCATATTTATCACATATTTGATAATAAGCCATACAACTTGTTCGAGAGTTGAGAGTTAGTCATCGATCTTGCTTTGATCCCCTATCAGAGGTCACCGACAACCCACATAAGAACAAACGTTAGCTCATTTTTTATTCTTGGAAGAAATGACTGTAGATAGATAAATTGGTTTTTCCGGGGCGGACGTAGCCAAGTGGACCAAGGCAGTGGATTGTGAATCCACCACGCGCGGGTTCAATTCCCGTCGTTCGCCTCATAAAAGAAGATAAAAAACGGACTGGATTCGAATCCGATTTGTTGTCATTTTCATATTTCAGTGAAAATATTTCTATCTATATAATAGAAATGGACACCCGAGCCTTCTTTCTTCGTGGGAAACATGAGCCCTTTATCGGACTTGAACCGATGACTTACGCCTTACCATGGCGTTACTCTACCGCTGAGTTAAAAGGGCCCCCTCATCATATATGAATGAGTGAGTCTACTATGGTAGATGGACAACAAATTGGATATGGATGATCCATCTATCTTTATAGATATCAAGTTGAGAACATATATTATAGTAGCTCGTAGGGTAAGGATCGCTATACTGGAAACTCCGGGCTGAGCTGATACGAAGCGGATGGAGACAAGTTATGCCTGAGAGCATTTGCTGAAATATGTTCGTATTGCTAGAAGAGACAAAGACTCAACGAGTCAGGTCCTATTGCAATTACTTGAAATGCGTTTGGATAATATTCTTTTTCGATTGGGTATGGCTCCCACCATTCTCGGAGCTAGACAATTAGTGAATCATGGACATATCCAGGTCAATGACCATATGGTAGATATACCAAGTTACCCTTGCAATCCTCAAGATGTGATTACTATAAGAGATCAACAAAGATTGAGAGCTAAGAATATGGAGCCATTCCATTTTATGGCTCTTTTTCTTCCTGGAAGAGGAAGATCTTTCTAAAATGAATTAGAAAGAATTCAATTAGAAGATTAGAGGAGTTGAGCAAAAAAAAATTCCTTGATAAAGAGAAAGAACAACCTAGAATTTCTAAAACTAGAATGGATAGAATCCTTTCTTATCTCTCGGAAATAGAAGAGAGAGAATTAAGGAATTCCGGAATTTGGATTCAAATGTGGAAGGAAAGAAGTGACGGAATATCCGTCAATGGGATTGTGGCATGTATAGTTTAGTGATACAGGTGGGTTTTATTCGTTACATTATCAACTTAAATAGTTAAAGGATATTTGGATGGATCTCTGATCCATCCAAAGCTCTATCTATCTATAACTAAAGGGACCGATACAACCATCAGAGTCAGAACAGTGAGCTGCGCAATAACTTCTAGATCCATTTGGTTTTCTTTCACCCTCCATCGATTGAATGTATGAATAAAATGTTGTCGGGATCAATCACTTTTCTTCTATTTTGTCTTCTTCGGACTCCTACCCATTGGTGTAGTTTCGATCAGGAACCTATGGCCTTGAGCAACTGATATCTTTACAATAATACATAAAATAGATAGAGAACCCTAAATAGATAGAGAACCCTTCAATATCTAGATAATAAAATTTGATATTGGAGAGAAATAAATGGACTAATCCATGTAACGCATTTAATCAAACTGATTGGGGAGGGAATGAAGATATGGTAGAGCTTAAATTTTTGATAGCTTTTTTTCTTGCTTTTACAGCAGGTATTCTAGCTATCAAATTAGGTCAAGCACTGTATGACTGCTGATTTTTTCTGCTTTTCTTGGCCTGGCCATCGGCCAGGCCAAGAAAAGCAGAAAAAATCAGTCATACAGAACTATTTTTAACGAAATGAACAATACGATTGACTGGATTGTTATTTATCCAACTGAATAATGGCAATATTCATTATATTCCCGATACAATCTGTACATACTATGATATACACCTTTACTCCACCATTCATTTTGTTACACATGAACTCTTCCATCTTAGAGAGATGGCTGAGCGGACCAAAGCGGCGGATTGCTAATCCGTAGTACGGATCATCCGTACCGAGAGTTCGAATCCCTCTCTCTCCGTTCGTCCACTATTGATCCTGAAAACGAATAACCCCGAATCTTTCTACGGAACGGAAAAGGCCCATTAACCTAGAGACTTCCTATTTTGACCTTTTTTTTCATTGCATAACACAAAATGATAAAGTTATCATTTTGACTGAGCATTTGAACTCAGTATTTTATTTTTTCCCGCAGTGCAGTAAAGTATTACTGTTTATGGAACAGTAATAGCTCCACTCTTTAGTAGAAAAATGATATTTTTTCATCAAAAATTATATCTGACTTAGTCCATAAATTGCAAAGGTATCGTTCATGAACGAATGGAAGGATTAGAATATCTCGTTTCTTTCCTCTTTTTTATCAATATAAATGGGACCAATCCCTACATTGTGTATTGGTACATACAAACGATAAAATATCTTTGCCTCTCCCTGCTATTATGTATGAACAAAATTGTTTCAAACCTGTTCCATCATTAGCAATGTCCAAGTGAATAGATGTTCACTTTCGAGATGATCCGGGTCTAGCTCGATAACATGATCTCTTCCAATCCAATGTGAGAAAGTTACATAGTGTCTACTTTTTCCGATAAAGGGGTGTTTGCATGGGTTTGCCTTGGTATCGCGTTCATACCGTCGTATTGAATGATCCTGGATGGTTAATTTCTGTACATATAATGCATACAGCTCTAGTTGCTGGTTGGGCTGGTTCAATGACTCTGTACGAATTAGCAGTTTTTGATCCATCCGATCCTGTTCTTGATCCAATGTGGAGACAAGGTATGTTCGTTATACCTTTTATGACTCGTTTGGGAATAAAGGATTCATGGAGTGGATGGAACATCACTGGAGAAACTGTAATTAATCCCAGTATTTGGAGTTATGAAGGTTTGGCCGGGGCACATATCATGTTTTCTGGCCTGTGCTTTTTGGCAGCTATCTAACATTGGGTATATTGGGATCTGGACATATTCTGTGATGAACGTATGGGAAAACGTTGTTTAGATTTGCCAAAAGTATTTGGAATTCATTTATTCCTCTCAGGAGTAGCTTGTTTCGGATTTGGAGCATTTCATGTAACGAGTTTGTATGGTCCTGGGATATGGGTGTCTGATCCTTATGGACTAACTGGAAAAATACAACTAGTGGATCCAGCATGGGGAGCTGAAGGTTTTGATCCTTTTGTTCCAGGAGGAATAGCTTCTCATCATATAGCAGCGGGTATTTTGGGTATATTAGCAGGTCTATTCCATCTCAGTGTTCATCCTCCCCAACGTTTATACATAGGATTACGCATGGGGAATATTGAAACGGTCCTATCCAGCAGTATTGTTGCTGTGTTTTTTGCAGCTTTCATTGTTGCTGGGACCATGTGGTATGGCTCCGCAACTACTCCGGTCGAATTATTCGGTCCCACTCGTTACCAGTGGGATCAGGGATACTTCCAACAAGAAATAGATTGACGGGTTCGTGCCGGTCTAGCCGAAAATTTAAGCCTATCAGTAGCTTGGTCCAAAATTCCCGAGAAACTCGCTTTTTATGATTACATTGGTAATAATCCAGCTAAGGGGGGGTTATTCAGAGCAGGTGCAATGGACAATGGAGATGGAATAGCTGTTGGTTGGTTAGGACACCCTATCTTCAAAGATAAGGAGGGAAATGAGCTTTTTGTACGTCGTATGCCTACCTTTTTCGAAACATTTCCAATAGTTCTGGTGGACAAAGAAGGAATTGTGAAAGCCGATGTTCCTTTTAGGAGGGCAGAATCAAAGTATAGTGTTGAACAAGTAGGTGTAACTGTTGAGTTCTATGGCTTTCGGTACTCCAGAAAAACAAATCTTGATCGAGCCCATATTTTCTCAGTGGATACAATCTGCTCATGGTAAGACGTTATATGGTTTCGATATACTCCTATCTTCAACAAGTGGTCCATCATTCGATGCAGGTAAGAGCATATGGTTACCCGGTTGGTTAAATGCTATTAATGATAATAATAATTCGTTGTTCTCAACAATTGGTCCTGGAGACTTTTTGGTTCATCATGCTATTGCTCTAGGTTTGCATACAACTACATTGATCCTAGTTAAAGGTGCTTTGGATGCGCGTGGTTCCAGGTTAATGCCAGATAAAAAAGATTTTGGTTATAGTTTTCCTTGCGATGGTCCGGGACAGGGTGGTACTTGCGATATCTCGCCCTGGGATGCTTTTTATTTAGCAGTTTTCTGGATGTTGAATACTATTGGATGGGTTACTTTCTATTGGCATTGGAAGCATATAACATTATGGCAGGGTAATGTAGCACAATTTAATGAGTCTTCCACTTATTTAATGGGATGGTCAAGAGATTATCTATGGTTAAATTCTTCACAACTTATTAATGGATACAATCCTTTTGGTATGAACAGTTTATCTGTTTGGGCGTGGATGTTCTTATTCGGGCATCTTGTTTGGGCTACTGGATTTATGTTCCTTATTTCCTGGTGTGGATATTGGCAGGAACTGATCGAAACTCTTGCATGGGCCCATGAATGCACGCCTTTAGCTAATTTAGTTCGATGGAGAGACAAGCCAGTAGCCCTTTCCATTGTTCAAGCATGATTAGTTGGATTAGCTCACTTTTCCGTAGGTTATATATTCACTTATGCAGCTTTTTTAATTGCCTCTACATCAGGTAAATTTGGTTAATTCTTCTTCAACAATTTCTCTATGGGGTATTGTCATTGATACAATGACAATACCCCACAGAGAAAAAGTAATCAACATAATATTACTCCATCTAAAATCTGATCTATATTTTGATTCCTGGTAGGTAATAGTACCGACTGAACTATTATGGCGAGAAAGAGTCTCATTCAGAGAGAGAAGAAGAGACAAGCACTGGAACGGAAATATCATTTAATTCGTCAATCTTTGGAGGAAAAAAGCAAAGTGTCATCATTGGATGACAAATGGGAAATTCATAGAAAATTGCAATCTTCACCACGTAATAGTGCACCTACACGTCTCCATCGACGTTGTTCTTCGACTGGAAGACCTAGAGCCAACTATCGAGACTTTGGATTGTCCGGACACATACTCTGTGAGATGGCCCACGCATGTTTATTGCCCGGGATAAAAAAATCGAGTTGGTAGGAAAAGAAAAAAAGTAATTGAAGTTTCTTGTGATAATGGGATATAGTACCCCTATCCCTATATAGGGATAGGGGTACTATATCCCATTATTGTTTTGTGTACCCATTCTGATTATGATATAAATCAATGGTGCGGAGTAGAGTAGTCTGGTAGCTCGCAAGGCTCATAACCTTGAGGTCACGGGTTCAAATCCTGTCTCTGCCAGACCATAACATACGAAGTATTTTGGTCCAGAAAGGATTGCTCTCTCACTTATCAATTTATAATTGAATTATAAGTGAGGAAAAGAAATGATCAATACATGAACTATTCTTTTTCATATTCCATGTGAAGGGCGGGTAGCGGGGATCGAACCCGCATCTTCTCCTTGGCAAAGAGAAATTTTACCATTCAACCATACCCGCATTTCAATTATATGAATATCTATATATTCATATAATTGAAATGGAAAATACATATATGTTCAATCCCATTCGTAAGTAGATACCATTTTTGAATGGTCCAATTATTAATTCAATTACGGATATGGAAAACCCCTCCTCCTTGGGCCTGAAGTAAAAGGCTCTTCAGAAAAGCTATAAAGCCCTCCGGGAGGAGGGGGAGGGAGTGTGAACCTAAAACATCTAGAACATATCTAAGATATGAAAGAATTAAGGATACCTACAAAAAGGACTGATCCGATCCATAATGATACACCCGAAAATACAACATTTTTGCTACTTGACCAACCATCGGGAGAGGCAAGTGCAACAGGTACACCAATCACTAGTAAAAATGAAATAGCAATTAATGCAAACACAGCCGATTGGAAATCAATAGTCATGGTTGTGATCTTACAAGCTCCCAACAGATTGAATAGACTATACCATCAGATCCCCAATTTTCAATTCTGATCAAATGCACTATGGAAAGGATTTGACCATAAATTGATCGAGCTTTCAAACTTTTTCAATTTGATATTTGAGTGTGAGAGGAGAGGGAAATTCGTTTCTTTTTTTTCCATTCCAGATGATGAAAAATCATCATATGTCACAGGTATAGTTGGTATCGACCCGACTTTATGCTTATAGTTAGGGATTATACGAAGGGGTAGAATAGAAGTTGTCCCCGGGAGAGATGGCCAAGTGGTTAATGGCTCCGGTCTTGAAAACCGGTATAGATAAAAAAAACTATCGAGGGTTCGAATCCCTCTCTCTCCTTTTGTTTTTCAACAATTGCATTTACCGGTCCAATAAAAAAAAAAGAGAATAGCTCGGCTGTATATAGCCAAGCTACAAGGATCCAGTTGGAAAAAGAGTATTTGAAAAGACTCCTATCCCGCCGATATGGGAGATAGATGTAATGAAATTGAATCGATTTTTCTTCCATCTGGTTTGATCTATTGTTTCAGTTAAGAGGAGTCATAGAAAGGACAGGTTCAAAATCACGATCAATCCCTTTCTCAAATCCTGCTGCAGCTGCACGAGCCCTTCTCGCATGCCACAAATGACCTACGAAGAAGAAAATCCTAGAATGAAATGGGAGGTGGATAACCAACTTCGGGGAGAGACATAATTCACCGCATTGATTTCAGTAGCTACACCACCCACATAATTTAAAGAACCTAAAGGAGCATGAGTCATATATTCTGCTGAACGTCGTTCCTGCCAAGGCTGTATGTCTTTTCTCAACTTGCTCAGATCCAAACCATTAGGGCCCCTTAGGGGTTCCAACCAAGGAGCACGGAGATCCCAAAAACGCATCGTTTCCCCTCCAAAGATAATTTCTCCAGTCGGAGAACGCATAAGGTATTTACCTAAACCAGTAGGTCCTTGGGCAGACCCCACACTAGCTCCAAGACGTTGGTCTCTAACTAAAAAAGTAAACGCTTGAGCTTGAGAGGCAATCAAAGGCTTAAATAGAGAGTAATGTAGAGACATAATTTCAAGTAACGGTTATATTTGAACAATAATGTTTAAATTCTAATATTAATTTATTACTATATTAAAAACAAATATTATTAAGTAACGGCTATATTAAACGGTTAGTTTTTGAAAAATATATTTAAATAATTATATTATTTCATTAATTTAATAAAAATATTAATAGGTAAGGGCTATATTACACGGTAGTTTTTGAAAAATAATATTTAAATTAATTTATTAAAACCAAATATTATTATTAAAATATTAATACGTAACAGCTATATTAAACGGGTAGTTTTTGAAAAAATATTTAAATAATGATATTATTTCATTAATTTATTAAAAACATTAATAGGTAACGACTATATTAAACGGCTAGCTTTTGAAAAATAATATTTAAATTAATTTATTGAAACCAAATATTACTAGTTCTCGAAAAATAATATTTAAATAATGATATTAATTTATTAATTTATTAAAATATTAATATGTAACGGTTATATCACTAGTTTTTGAAAAATAATATTTAAACTGTGATATTAGTTTATTAATTTATTAAAAACAACTATTAATAAGTAACTACTATATTAAACAACTAGTTTTTAAAATAAATAAATAAATAATCAAAGTCAAAGTTTTATAAAAACGAGTGAAGACCAACATCATTTGATAAATAAAATAACTAATGAAAATAAAATAAATTAAATTAAAAATAATTAAACGAATATATATAAATAAAAATAATTAAACGAAATAAAATAAAAATAAATAGATAGAAATAAATAAATAAAAAAACATAAACATATATATATATATATATGTATATTTGTGTTTTTTTTATTTATTTATTTCAGAAATATATATATATATATATATATATATATATATATATATATATATCCAAAGAAATTAAAAAAAGACCCAATAATTTGAATAGAGCTGATGGTTGGAATATTAGTAGAAGTTGGGTCTTTGTCTTGTTCTCCAGTTTTGTTTTGTTTTATTTATTTATTTATTTTTAACCTATGTAGGTATTGGAATTCTTTTTGTAGTATTTGTTGTTGGTTTATTCTTCATTAGATTTTATTTTCTTGATCCTTCTTGTTTTTTATGTATTTTATCATCCTATTCGTTCTTTAACTCCTTCATTTTTGTTATTTGTTTAATGGGTCTGAGCCCCATATTTTATTGTTGACCCCGTTTTATTTATTGATTATATATATATATATATAGATATTCACTTGTGTATATTTTGTTTTATTTATTTATTTTTCCATTAATTATTTTTAATTTATTTTATTTTATTTCCATTAGTTATTTTATTTATCAAATGATATTGTATTGATTAGGGTCTTCACTCGTTTTTATAATTTTTGACTCCCCTCCTTTAAAGTTTGACTTTGATTATTTATTTATTTATTTTAAAAACTAGTTGTTTAATATAGTAGTTACTTATTAATATTTGTTTTTAATAAATTAATAAACTAATATCACAGTTTAAATATTATTTTTCAAAAACTAATAATATTTGGTTTTAATAAATTAATTTAAATATTATTTTTCAAAAACTAGCCATTTAATATAGCGATTACATATTAATATTTTAATAAATTAATAAACTAATATCGTTATTTAAATATTATTTTTCAAGAACATATTATTTTTCAAAAACTAGCTGTTTAATATAGTGGTTACTTATTAATATTTTTAATAAATTAATGAAATAATATCATTATTTAAATATTTTTTTCAAAAACTAGCCGTTTAATATAGCCGTTACTTAATAATATTTGTTTTTAATATATTAATAAATTAATATTATAATTTAAACATTATTGTTCAAATATAACGGTTGAAATTATGTCTCTACATTGCTCTCTATTTAAGCCTTTGCCACGGTCTGCCTCTTCATGTGGTCCTGATGATGAACCACACTTGTTGGTTGGAAAAATCTCTCATTTGATTTCTACGGAAAGACTTTGTTTAAATCATAATATTGTAACATAATTTATTGATAACTTAAAATTTTTCATAATTTAATCATTTTATTTTTTAATTACATATTATTAAAATTAATAAAATCATAATAAAAATTAATAAATATATAATTAAAATAACTAAAACAATTTAAATCAATTCCTATATATTGAATAATAAGCATTACCATATTTTAAAAAAATTGTATCATTTTTTAATGTTGTTTTATTTAGTTCCACAATTATTTTATTAATATGATTAACCATAGTTAAAAAAAACTGTATTATTTTTTAATGTTGTTTTATTTAGTTCCACAATTATTTTATTAATATGATTAACCATAGTGTTTAAAAAATGTGATAACATGTTATTCTAATTTGCACAAAAGCCAAATTTTTAGGCGGATTAATATATTTCAAATGTAAATGCAAAATTAATTATATTCAATGCAACATTAACTACATGCTTGAGTTGGAGAATACACTTTTTATATAATGCAATTGCTTTGGAGCCAGCATTTTTATTTTAATTTAACTATATTTAAACTGAAAGAACGCTAGCGCTTTGTTAAATTTTACTTTTGATTTTTGGAATTTCTTTTTACATTTTCTATTATTATTTTTTATTTTCAATTTAATTTTATACTAAAACTTTGATTCTTTTAACTAATAAAACGATATAAAAATAAATTTTTAATAAATAAAAAAAAATAAAAAAGTTACTTAATGCTTTACCTTACTAAATAAATAAATATTTATAATCAAAATATAATTAAAGCAAAATCAATAATAAATCTATTACTACCCTACTTACTTTCAACCTTAACTAAGAAATTGCCAACTTAATACCTTACTTTGGCTAAGAAGAAATTGCCAACTTAATGCCCTTGAATAATAGCTTAGCTATTTCCAAAGACGGAGTGCAACAGAATATTTCGGTGTGGCCTCAAAGTCCAATATGGAATGCCAAACGAAGGAGGTACATCCGTCGTGCTGGTAAGAAAAATATGTTAATCGTTATCCAACTTAGTCTTAATCTTTATTCTAGAAATTAACCTAACTTCGTTACCTATCAATCAATGATCACATCCCAAGTGAAATATCTTCTCTCAACCACTCCCAAATTTCAACATGATATCATTCTAAAATGTCAAATCCCATGTTTAATTAATTTCAACAAAGATATCACTCTATAATGTCAAATCCCATATTTCTATTTCTATTGCATTTTAATAAAAATGATAAAAAAACAAATAAAAAATCACTCCCATTCAAATATTAAAATGCTACTTTATATGTAAAACAAAAACGAGTGCCTCTCATCATGGCTCTGTCAACATATTGTTACCAAAGGTAGCATATGGCGTATGTCATCTCATCATTGATAAATTTTTAAAATTGGTGTTTTATACATCTCATCATCAAGTTTAATTTACGGGCAACCGATTTAATTCCTCGGCCGAAGAGTTTGTTTTTTAAAAGTATATTCCCATTTTTCACAATGAAAGTAGTGATGATTTCAAATGGGTTTAATTTATGGCAACCAATTATTTTTTTTTTGGAATTGTTTAATCAATTTTGTCTAAAATTTATTAGAAATTTTTAAAAATCATAAATTTAAGTTTTATCAAGGTATTAAATCTATTTATCATTTAAAAATGTATTTAACCAATAAAAAATTAAAATCTTGCTCAAAATTGTAATACCAATTTAAGCAAAAAAAAATCATTTCAACTATTAATTAAATTGCTCCAAATAAAGTTTTAAAAAATTATGATCTCATTACGAGATTCAATGGCTACAATTTAGTCAGTATATATTTTTAGATAGAAAAATTTTAAGTTTTTAGTGTTTCAATCATAATTTTAATACTAGAAATAGATTCAATATCTTCAAAAAAACAGAGGGCACTCCAAATTTCCCAACTTGACAAATGTAACTTGACTTTTTTTAAATTTTTACTAGATTTAACAAAAAGTCTGCCAAAAAATCTAACTTTTTATGAATGGAAAATTTGGTTGTTTCAGCAATACAAAGAAGATAAAAAACTTTAACTAACCTAAATCCATCTTAACTTTTACTGAAATCAAAGTCTATAGAGTCCAAGAGTCCCTCAATTGGCGGCTTCCCTACAGAAATCTTCATCTCCTGACAATGCTTCCTGCTACACCCATATCTGCCATGATCGTTTCTTTTGCAACGTCGATGATCTCAGAGTGTGTGATCTAAATAAAACGCCAGAGCATTTACTGAATTAATTATTGGCTAGCACCATAAGAAAAACGGGGGCTGGTCAGAATATTCCGATGCGGCTTCAGGTCCAATATGAATGGCCAATAAAAAAAATGTTTTAATCCTTACTCAAGTTAGTCTTAATCTTTAGTCCATAAATAAAACTAACTTCATGAACCCTGCAAATCAATGATCTCATCCCAAGTGAAATATCATCCCTCAATCGCTCTCAAATTTTAACAAAGTTATCATTCTATAATGTCAAATCCCATGTTTAATTGATTACCTGTTTATCAAGCAACCCTAGGCAATTTTTTTTGCTTTTTACGTAGGAATCTGGTGACATGAAATGGCTAACTGGGCTTTGGCTCTAAGATGGGCCTACTCCGAAATGAATTTAGGAAATGGAAAAAGGTTGCGAGCAAAGTATCAGGCAGGCAACTTTTATTTTGTTTTTTATGTGGAATCTGGCGACATAAAATAGATAAAATTGTAATGTTTTTGTTATTTAAATTAATTTTAAATATAGAATGAGTTTAGGTTAGTCACCATGACACAATTTAGTCTTAATCGTTATCCGATAAACAAAGCTAATTTCATGAACCCTACTAATCAATGATCACATACCAAGTAAAAACGATTTGAGAAATATTTTCCCTTACCCACTCCCAAATTTCAACGAAGTTATCATTCTATAATGTCAGGCCCCATGTTTAATTAATTTAATTGATTACCCGTTTATCAAGAAACCGCCGCCATCTCTATTCTTTTTACGTAGGAATCTGATGACAGGAAATGGCTAAGAGGACCTACTCCAAAATGAATTTAGGAAATGGAAAAGGTCGTGAGTGTAACCAAAGTATCAAGCAACCCTTGGCAATTTTTTTTGTTTTTTTTCCCTTTTATGTCGGAATTTGGTGACATGAACATGGTATAGATAAAATTGTAATGTTTTGATTACTTTGTTGTTAAATATTTATGAGAGATTTGAATTCGGAATTTTTCTATTTATATATTATTTTGTAATATAATTAATTGAATTATATCTGTACCAAAAAATTATAATGTTTTGTTATTTAAACTATAATTTTAAATATAAAATCAATTTAATTTCTTAAAATATTTAATTATGCGAATTCAAAATTTTAAAATTATAATATTTTTCCAAAATTAATATCAAACAAAAATAAAATCACTTTTATAAAATATCACTTCATTCCTAAAAATAAAAAACAAAAGTGTTTGTATCTCAAGATATTTTTACGAAAACTACATGTGCATCTCATTATTGTTTTCTGAAAATAATAAATAAATTGATGTTTTACGTATCTAATGATCAAATTTAATTTACGGGCAACCAAACGAAGGATTTTATTCTTATTCGTATTCTATCTTTTTTTACAACAAAAGTACTGATGGATTTAAATGTTTTGGGCCTTCTCGGTAAAGGCTATAAAATTTACATCAAAATAAAGTTTTTAAAAATTATGATATTATTTTGGAATTAGGAAAAGAAGAAGAAATTTAGAACTTACCACTTTAAAATTTGATTTTTGTATTTAGTTATTTTTTTATGAATTGTGACAATAATACTCGCTAAATAAATTATCTTAATAACTAGCTGTCATGATATTTATATAATTGTTCCCATTGTCTTTGAAAGTCTCACACTCTAAAATGAAATGTTTTTATGTTTCCACTTTTCTGGAGGTGCAAAAAATACACTCTTTCCTCCAAACATCTTTTGGTCTTTTCCAACACCTGGTTTCATGATGAAGTTGACAAGAGTTAGGCAATAAAAACTTTTGGTCGTGGGCTAAAATTTTAAAGTGACTTTTTTGGGTTGAATTTTTAAAGTGACTTTTTTTTAAGTAAACTTTTTTGGTTGAATTTTTAAAGCGAGCTTTTTTGAAAGTAATTCTTTTGTGCTAAATTTTTAAAGTGACTTTTTTTGTCTAAATTTTGAAAGTGAGTTTTTTTGCACGATTTTGAAATAGATTTTTTTTTTTGTTGGATTTTAAAAATCTCCATAGATTGAATTATCATGGGAAATCAAAGAAATTGCAAGAGAAAATATGATCTAACAATAGACAATGAAGATCATACAAAATACGGGAGGAACTATTACAAAAGAAAGAAGGAAGAGCACACTAATATTGAAAAGGAAAATGAATCTCAACTAGAAGTTGAAGCACGTATGTAAATATAAATATTATAAATGATATTTAAAATTTAACTAGTGTATTGTGAAATTTAATTTTTATTTGATGAACTAATTTGAAAAATATTTTGCAATGTAAACAGAGAGAGATATTCCTCATAATATTGTTGATGAGATTGAGAAAGTTGAAAGGCAAAGTGAAAAAGATAATGAATCAATGATTGATGATGTTGTTGAAAATGTTGAAAGAGATTCAAATGAAGAAGTTGAATCACCATCAAGTATATATATATACTTGAATCACCATGTGTATTATTGAAATTATACATATTTATTAACTTCAATTTCATTCAAACTCTATTTTTTAATTTTATTATTTAATGAATATTTATACCCATTTACATTTAATTTTTATATGTACAAATGAAATCAATATCGATGATGAGATGTTAGAAAACGTTGACACTGACATATATGGAGATAAAAAAGATGACCATATTATACGATATCATGTTAATGTCATTTTTGAGAAGTTTTTCAAAGATGAAAGTGTGACATTTCAAGCTCAAATTTTGAGAGGTCTGTTAACATTAAAGAAATTAAAAGACACTACAACACTATTGGTTATTCGAAAATCAAGGATAGATAAAAAGGTGAAGGAAAATGTGATTCAAAATATAAATAATGCTCTACAAAAAATTGAAAGATCTAGAATGAAAAATGATGTAGCTGCACATAGAACAAAACAAATGGCAGTGGTTTCATCAACTACTAAAGAAAATCGATTAGTAAAATCTATGGGAAAAATATTAGGGACCTCACGAAAAACATTGCACAAACATAGGAAATTTCGATTACAAATAGATGTAAATGATGAGCTCGCTATTGGATAGTTATTTGTAGGCAACCATACAAAGATAGATTTGGAGAAGATGATAAAAATAATAATATATGAATATTGGATGAAAAATTCACGTGTTTCACCAAAAGCAAGGGATGTGATGTGGCAAAGAATAACACAAAATCAGTATGAAGAATATGCAAAACATATCTTGGACACCACTCAGATAGAATTGTTCAATAAGTTCATAGAAGAAAATCATGGAATGAATGTCTCAATCAGTGCTTTTGTGCAACAAAAACCATGGTATGTTAAACCTATCACTGTACGTGACACTTGTTGTTGTCGTTATCATGTGGAATTTCAATTATATTATGACACTTTCCTTAATTTTGGTAAAACATTTTGGAAAAATTCACCTCCTCCTTCCACTATCCATGGTTCATATCTGAAATTCTATGTGAAAGAGAAAGTGATGAATTATTTTACCAAAAGAAATGTGTTTGTGGTAAAAAAAGTGATCATTGTGGAAATTTGAATTTATTTCACAACAAATATTCTATTGATATAAATGATCAATCATTTTCTAACCTAAAATTGAAATGGAAGAGATATGAATGTATCCATACATCGATTAGTTCAAATAATAGTACAAGTGCTAAAATGATTGAATTACAAGAAGAAGAAATTCCTGTGATAGAGTTTTTGAAGAAATTTGAGACATAAATTTATAAGTACACAAAGCATTCGCATAGAGCTTGATGGAAGGACCTGCAATTCAAAAAATCTCATGAAATGTTTCCACCGGAGACAACTTTGTCAATAGTTGATTTTGCAAATAATTACACATTTGTTGCATAAAATGAAATATAGAGTGAATGTTATCATTCTGACCAAGTATCTATGCTTGTCCATATTCTATATAGACATGTTGAACAAAATGTTGATGATATAGAAAACACTAGTGAGAATTGACATGTTATTAAAGAATATCACTTTTATATCAACGATGATCGTACACATGATACACATTTTGTACAACATTGTTTTGATAAGATTTATGACTCATTGAAAGGTCATGGAATAAAATTCAATGAACATTGGATATGGTCAGATGGATGCATAGGTTAATTCAATTCTTCATGATCATTCTTTGGTTGTGTTGTCTTCATAATAAAACCCACATTAAACATCGTTGGAATTTCTTTGGGACTGGTCATGGAAAAGGAGAACATGATGTTGCAGGGGCATGTATAAAACAAGCACTTCAAAGATATCAAATGGACCACTCTGCTAGAGCTTGATGGAAGGACCTACAATTCAAAAAATCTCATGAAATGTTTCCACCGGGGACAACTTTGTCAATAGTTGATTTTGCAAATAATTACACATTTGTTGCATAAAATGAAATATAGAGTGAATATTATCATTCTGACCAAGTATCTATGCTTGTCCATATTCTATATAGACATGTTGAACAAAATGTTGATGATATAGAAAGCACTAGTGAGAATTGACATGTTATTAAAGAATATCACTTTAATATCAATGATGATCGTGCACATGGTACACATTTTGTACAACATTGTTTTGATAAGATTTATGATTCATTGAAAGGTCATGGAATAAAATTCAATGAACATTGGATATGGTCAGATGGATGCGTAGGTTAATTCAAATCTTCATGATCATTCTGGTTGTGTCGGCTTCATAATAAAACCCACATTAAACAACGTTGGAATTTCTTTGAGACTGGTCATGGAAAAGGAGAACATGATGGTGCAGGGGCATGTATAAAACGAGCACTTCGAAGATATCAAATGGACCACTCTGTAAACAAACTTGTCTCAGTTGAACAAGTTTTTCAATGGTGTGATGTTGCACTAAGCCATCAGACTAACCCATCAAGGGAGGTATGAAGGTATGTACATATATACAAATTAACTTGTATATAGTTTTAATATATGATCATTTTTATTAATTTTCTAATTTTAAACATTTATAAATTATATAGTTTAAACAATATGAGGATGATTATCTTCAACATATATAAATTGTATTTTAAATAACATATTTAAATTCTTGTTTGAATTTACTATAGGTTTTTTTGGCATATTGGAGTCGAAGATGTAGATAGATCAATTACATATGAAGATGAAATAGTAAAAGGGACTCAAAAATTGCATTCAATTAAAACAAAGGATTACTGAAATGCGTTTACATTTGATAAAAGAAAATATTCTTGTTTTTGTCCTATTTGCATAGAGGGCATACAATCCAATGATGTTTGTGAAAACAATATGTATGTAAAACCTTGGCAACATATAGAATTAAATACAAAGGGGAAAATGTCAGTTGCAAACTTCGAAGAGATGGAATCAGAGGAGACTATAATATCATCTGAAGGTGATCGAGTTTTTGATCTTGTTAGAGAATGTAACATTTCAATTGATATATATATATATATATATATATATATATATATATATAATGTTTTTAAAATCAATGCGTATAAGTATCTAGAGATAATATTTATAATATAGAGATCTAGAAATAGATAATAAAATCAAGTCCATATTGATATTTAGTTAATTTCATGTTAATTATGATCTGAATTTACACTTGTTTTATTGTGCAGGAGATGTTTTTGTTGTAGTTGCACCCATTAACAACATAGAAAATGTCAAGTATTATTTGATGTGGTGCACTGAACGAAAAATGAAGTTATTGGAAGACTATGATGATAACGATTTTATATATGAAAGAGGGTCTATTATACTGAAAGGTTATTTTTTCCAAGAAACTCACCAAACTGAGAGTAATGTTTACTTTCAAGACTATCAACCCAATGTCATAAGTTGTCAATATAGTCACTTGGTGTGTGCAACATGCATAAAGTTGATAGAAGTTCAATAAATAAAAAAGAAATTTTCTTTAGTGCGACTTTTTGGACTTTCCAGTGTCGGAATCCGGTGGAAAATTTTGAGGTGAAATCTTTATTTGTGTTATTTAAACTGATTTTTTTACTGTATAGATGGATTCAACACCCTCAAAAACCCCTAGGGCACTTGGATTATGCAGGGGTTACTCATCAAACTTGTGATTTCAATAAATTTTTGCTGGATTTTAGAGAAATTATACTGAAAAACCCACCGGAAAAGCTTCCAAAAAGTCGCAATGAAGACAACTCGAATAAAAAAATTGAAAGCTAAAAAATAGAGAATGTCAAAAATTGGCCATGAACGGATCATTGAAGATGGCATTCCATTATAATTTTTTTAATTGAACTGCATGTTATGTAGACTTGTATTGAGGATTTACTGCTCTGTTAATTTGTGATGTATAGAGTAATTTTACTACTATGTTAATTTGTGATTGTGGTTGATTGAGCCATTTACTAAGAATCATTTACTAACATTATAAGAATGATTGAATGCAAAATGTACCAACTAAATGCAAATTTACTTTCATTTCTACATTATCATGAACTTAAATTATATGTAAAACATTTAAAGGCATCAAACCATGCATGCATCATGCAAATTGTGGGCATTCAAACTTATATAACTTATGTAAATTTAATGTTTTATGATGAAATTTTGTTTAACTTATGTAAATGTGCATTCAAACAACTTTATATTCAATGTTAACTATCAACCGACATCCATAGTAGCCTTTCTATATGAATCCAATTTAAGTACATACCATATTTTATAATACAATTTTAAGTTATCATTGTGTTAGACATCTACAACGAATTATAAGATTCATTCAAATGCAAAATGTAGACTTCACATTTTGTAATTTTCAATTTTAATAAATTCATTTTAAATAAGTCAAAACAAAACAACTTTAAACAAAACCTAAGAATCATCTACTAACATTATAGGAATGATTGAATGCAAAATGCACCAACTAAATGCAAATTTACTTTCATTGCTACATATTCATGAACTTAAATATGTAAAACCAAGTTTTAAGCATCAAACCATACACCATGCAAATTGTACCATGCAAAATGTACATAAACTCCAAAATTAGCATGTATTAAATCATAATAAAGAGTTCAAGATTTAAAATATGTCCAAAATTTCTATTATTATAAAATTAAATATATAATAAAAAGTTGTCAAATAATAAGATACATCAATTCATAATAAAGAGTTCTACTTTAAATATGTCCAAAATTTATATCATGATAAAAGTAAATATAATATAAAAATACCGTCAAATAAAAAGTTGCATCAAAGAGAATCTCATTGAAATATATGATTTATCAACATCCTCGTGCTCTCATCAGTATCATTGGTGCCCTGAACAACATGTGTAATTGCATATATACACAAGATTTTGTACTTTAAAATTAAATGAGAATGTAAGATCATTGAAACAAAATTATAAAAAGTTTCAAATTCCATGCAATACTTCACGGTGTCCCCCCTCCATTGTCCCCTTTTGGTGTTCACCATGAATTGCGCCCTCTTGGATGCTCTATACAATACATGTACAGGTATAAGTTAAAAATTTTAAATTGCAAATGAAAATTATGCATAAACTCACAATATTAAAAAAAAAATGTTACACGTCTTTTTCAAATTGTTTAGATGATCCTATCCCCATTGTTGACTCCATCGCTAAAGTCCTTGGAGAATGGAAATCATCTCCCCAAACCTAAAATTCCAAAATTTTAAAACTATAAGATAAATCTATCTCATTTTTTAATGAAAGTTGTGGTTCAATTTATAACAAAACATAAGTCAAATATTCAATACTTGTGGTACATCTCCTAATAGGGAGGAAGAAGGTGGATCAATGTCCAAAACATAGGTCGAAATCGAAATATGTTAACATTTAATTATATATACATAGTTATTTGTTTTAAAAATATGTCCTCACAATATACCGATATAATAAAAGTAAAATAATAATTGTATCAACATGAACCCTTCAAAAAAACTAACATCTCTCAAAATATCTTCATTGGAACTTGAACCTGGGACCGTGAAATTATCAAAATTTTCATTCAACAAATGAGTTAACTGCAAATGGTGAACATATGATACATTTGTGTTAGATTATATCTGAAAAAAATAACAAAATGTATGTGAATCGACATTAAAACATACATTACAATTTACATTAAACTACCCACCCTAACCATTAACACATACCAATCCCACACCCTCTTCTTCATGAACAATTAGGTCTTGCCAACCATTACGACAAGCCTTTGCATATGATTTAAGCTCCTCAGTATTCATATTATCTATCTCCTCATCTGTTTTATATACAAAATTAGCATGTGCATTAGCTCATGCTCTTTGCCGATTTAGACCGATATCAATTCCGATCAATGCACTCTATATGTTGTCTATAATGGCATCCATTCCTTCTTGACTAATTTTAGAAGTGGCATGCATATATCACTGCAAAGTTACCAGACAAGGAGGTTGGAGTACCAAAGTTGGTCTAGGGCGAGGCAATTCAGTATCATGTAATGCGCCCTTACGATCATATAACCGATGTTTTCCAGTACCATAATATTCAGATGGAAGGTCAGTATAATCGGGTTTCATACCCAAAAAAAATTATGCATAAAATATTTTTTCAAAATAAACTGGAACATCATCATTCCATGGCAACTTTCCATATGCTGTAAGGAACCTATCATACAAATGGTGTGCTTTATGAGGGTGCTTGAAATATTTTACATTGAGCATCTTTCTTTTCGGCCCTTCTTTGAAATTAATATGACCACTCGAAGAATGTTGACCACTGTCACACGACGACATTGTCAGCGAAGCATCTATAAAAAAAAATAGAAAATCAATTCAATATTTGTGTGTACATACATATGATTCTACTTATTTATCACTTCAGTAAATGGATATATATATATATATATATATATATATATATATATATATATATATATATATATATATATATATATATATATATACCACAATGTGAATGATGGACCTCCCCCGATTTATTTGATCTTCTCTTTGACCCATGACCTCGACCTCCCACTCTAGTAGATGCATGAGACTCTATTGATGTTCACCTCAAATAATCATGTGGAAAATTCTCATCCATGATATGGATATCTATAGATATATACATGCATGATATTTAAAAAGTTACCTCGTGCATTTAATTGATGTAACCCTTGAAATTACATCATGCATTTTAAGATCTTAAAATTGTTATTTAAAAACATTGAAAGAATCCAATTCATCAAGTTCTAAAACATGTCAAGTTCATCAAGTTGTGCTCACATAGTGGGGGCACACTTGGTATAGAATTGAAAAAAACACATGGTCATTAAAATTGACACATTGATAACTAAAAAGCATACACATATCACATATATCTTACAATGTCCATAAATAAATATTGATGGAGAACTTCTTAACACTAATTCATCTTTCACACACAAATCTTGAATTGGCATTGCCCCATACAATAGATCACTAGACATATTATTAACATTTGCACAATGTCTTATTCTAAATGATTGAAATCGAATGAAAATATTTTTTGCTTCTCCATATAGTTGTTTTAACCTCTCTTTTTGAACTTGGTACATTCCTTTCATCTTCTTGCACACAAGTTTGGAATTGGTGTAGACTACAATTCCATTAGATCCATACTCCCTAACTTTTCCTAAGCCTTATATCAATGCAATATAATATGCTTCATTGTTTGTTGTTCTTCCAGGTACATTCCTTTTCCTTTGGAGGACTTTGTTCGTCACAATATTGCATAACACATAAGTAATCACTACTTTCCCTGGATTTGGATAACAAAAAATTTCTATGCATAGTGTCCATTTTTCAACCATGTTTAATAGGTTTTCTGATCCCTGCAAAAAAATAAATTCAATAAAATGAATTTTATATATTTATACAAGTATTGTTAGGTTGTGCAAAAGATTACTGTTTAGACAAATATGTCGAAAGGCTAGGTAGCAAGAAAGGTTGTTTCTACTTGGTTGGATGGTTGGAGAATTGCAAGAAGAAAACAACTAGAGATCTCTAATTCAACTCAACTACAAATCTCTAATTCATTCAACTTAGCTTCAACTCAACTGAAGGTTGAAAGTATTTACTAATTTATTTTTATGTTCATTCCACAGATACAAATCTTTCTAATTCAACTTAGCTTCAAATCATCCAAGTTTGAAAGTATTTCTTAATTTATTTTTATTTTCATTCTTGGAAATTTAACACTTATTCATGCCTTGTTATAAAATTAAAATGAAAAATGATAGATCAATTTTATTCTAGTTTATTCTAGAATGATTCCATGTTTATTTATATGGCCTAAATGGGTCTATTTATATATGTTTCTTTCAAAATATAGTTAAGAAAGAGAAAAAAATGAAACATATAGACCCAGTTTTATTCTAGTAAATTTAATATCTATGTTGCCTTCTTAATATTAAAACACCAAAATTAGATGACAAGCAATGCCAACACTCTAATCATCTTTAATCTCATGCACCTAACAAAATAAAAATGGAAAAGATGTATCTCAAAAAGAAACTACTGCTTGAAAAGAGAAAGTACAAGAACCTTCAATTAATTGTATTCTTCCTCATGTTAGGAAAGTATGTTACTATTGTAGCGGCTACAACCACCCTCCAAAATTTTGCCTTAGCCTGTTTTTGATACTCCATACCAACCTTTCATATCACTTTGTCTTGCTTCATCAAGTACTCAAGCTTCAGTGTTTTCCTTGCACAAAGACAACCTGTCAATCACAGTCGATCCATTCCCCTCACAGGCTGATCACCCGGACTTGGTCCAGCTGCAGGCTAAGCAGATTCCCCTTGAAAATTGCGCATTTCTGGAGGGAAGCCACCCTTCCCTCTAGAAATTTTGCAATCCTCTTTGGTAGCCTCTTGCGCTCCAGGATTGCACAATCCTGCCAATGAACACTCCCAGCATGATTTGCACAAATTTCCTCAGCAGGGTTGCTCAACATGAACAATCCAGTTGACCAGTTCCACCCGGGACCGAGGAGACTTGACTTGCATGCATGCATGACTTGCTCTTCCCAGAATAGCAAGAGACAACATGAAAAAGGCATCCCATGATTCAGGGAGATATTTTTAGCATCCGGGGGGTTACATGCAAATTTATTTTAGAAGTTTCCCTCCAAGTGTCGTTTTTTCCTAGATTTGTGGCATGCACGTCATGAGACCAAACTTATTTATTCGATGCATCAAAGCTCATTAATTCACATCGATCTTGGAGCTCTAACATCCCACAGCACATCTAGGACTCTTCGACACATCCAGATCAACTATTCATAGGTATGTGGCCTCAACTTGTCATTTTTAGCATTTCTATCACTTTTTGTGTATTTTCTTGTGTGAGTGTTGTTTGCTTGATTTCTTTGAATGCATGCAGTCGTTTACATGTATACTAGCTTTTCCTAGCTCTGTTTCAGTTTTTGTTGCTATCTCACTGTTGTCGCATGCATGAAATTGTTTTGCATGGACGTTTGCCCAACCAGCGAACTACTTCACCCACATGCATGTTGATCTGTTTGCTGAATCTTTCATTCATGTTTTGCATGCATTGTCAATCACTTCTGCTATCACTTAGTGTCGCCATGCATTCATTATCTTGTTTAGTTTCAGTTGCCCTTCGGCGAGTCGGACCAACCTTGGCCCGAATTGTGCCTTCACCAAGGCTGCATTGCGTAATATGGGGAAGGAAGACTCACCTTCCTCTCCAGAAATGTGCATTCCTTCCCAGCACTAGCCCCCAGGACTGTTTTGCGCATTTTTGGAGGACAGTGGCTGCTTGGCCCAAGAAATTGCGCAAATCTATCCCTGGGCCAACATTCCTTCCAAGCTGGAATTGCGCATTGCGCAATCATAGCAGCCAGCTGCCTGGCTGGATTACGCATTTCACAGATCCACTAGTCAGTCCTACCTCCGAGACAACCAGACTGCCTTTTGCACAGTTCTGGTAGCTAGTCACCCAGCCTCCCAGTAAAATTTTCGCAATCTTGCTTATGAGTTTCCTAGGTATGTGTTGTGTCCTTCCCCATATTTGCTTTGTTTCCATTGACATATTTCTTTCCATGCATGCGGCTTGTTTTGAGATCTTTCAGGTGTTCATCTGTCTCAATGGCTTCCAAGAGAACAGGATCATAGGACACTAATGGAGTTGCAGCTGGAGCAACAGTTGAGCAGGTGTCCTCTAGTCTGTCGATCTATGAACATACAAAGTTGTATCTAGACAAGGACATCAAACTAGAGTGGAAAGAGGTTAATGAACCATTAGCAGGCACTTTTGGCGAAGACGTCGAAGACCGTCAGGTGTACGTGAACATTCACAAGTCTGGCTTGTACTAGATTGCATGCAGATACCCAGCGTTCCCATGCGTGAACATGATTCACTGGATCGTCTCGCACATTGACCCCAAGACGCTGACCTTGAGAAGTGTCAGTGGGACAAAGCTTGCAACCTTCTGGGCATGAGATTATGATAAGATGTATCAGATGTCAGGGCCTGTCACTGTCATGAGTCCTCCATTCAGCTTGCCCAGCAACAGAGGTAACTCTAGAGACATTCTGAAGGATTGGGTAAAGGAGCCAGCTCGTTTCAGGATGACACCCAACCAGATCTACAAGACAAATATATTGAGGAAGGTGTACCAATACTTGGTCATATTCGCATGTCGACTGAGTGGCCAAGTGAGCACTAAAACCTTTCCTCAGAGTTGGGTGGTTGCATGGGACCTACTAGCTAGAGAAGGAAGACCATGCAACTGGTCTGACATACTGGCTCATCAGCTGAAGGAATAAGTCACGAAGGCTCGAGGGTATGCATGCAGAGATTTACATGTTCGCCTACATCCTAGATGCAGTCTGTGCCCGACATGAGTTCCTGGGCTTGGAGTGGGCATGGTCACCGGCGGAGACTATTGTGAACACATATTTCAAGTTGTTGTCTGAATGCAGCTTCAGGGGAGTAATCATACAGTTGTCCGACCATTTTGTCACCCCAGTATATAGGATGATATTCGAACAGGATCCACCCTGCATGTCAAAGGAAGAAATGGAGGTGTTTTTAGGCATTGCAGATTGGTATGCCTCACTGTTTGACACTTTCATTCGAATGTTCAGTGCGGAGAAGCCTCCACATGTTCTTCCAAAGTTTTCCTTGGACGTACTTGTCATATAAGAAGTAGCATATCACATCTCAGCAGGATTGACAGCTAGACTGCAACAGAAGAAGAAGGCATCTTGGTCCACTCTTCCATTGCGGGTTGGGTTATATGAGATAGAAAGTATCAAGCACGTGGATGTCGAAGCAGAACATATGAAGAAGTACCCATTCGACCTCCGAAGCTTCAACCCGTATGACCCACATTACATTGTGAAGGATCACTACATGAGAGTTCAGTTCAACTAGATCCATGGGGCATTTCATTGGGTCGAGGAAGACTCATGGAGGTATTGCTACAATTCCTCTAGACCCAATGAACAAGTTGGCTTCGTTGTAGAGTGGTTAGAAAAGCAGCATGAAGCAACATCATGGAGAGCACTAGCAGTAGCATCAGCAGCAGAGGTAGTAGAGCCAAGCATACCTATGCGTGACAAAGGGAAGAGGAATATTTTTGACTGCATGGAGGAGGAGAAAAGCTGTAAGTTTTGAGCAGATCCACTTGTAGAACAAGCAGCTATGGCTATTCAGGCAAAGAGGTAGCAATGCGATAAGAAAATCGCATGAAGGTAGAGGGATAAGAAGAGAATGGAAGAAGCAGAGAAGGAGTTGCATGAGTTGAGGGAGAAACTCCGAAAAGAACAAGAGTTACGCCAACAGGAGAAGGAAGCGCAGCAATAACAAATACAGCAAGGGGCACATCATGTGCAGACAGATGAAGCAGCACCCGTACAAGTAGTTGATTCATCTGAACAACTAGCATCAGGCGAACAGGGTGAACCATCGCAGGGGCAAGACTTTTCTCATGAGATAGAACAAGCACTTGAACAGTTGGATGTAGACATGGAGCAACAGGAGTTGGAACAGGACACTGACCTCATGCCTCACCATAAAGAGGTCGACTCACCTGCTTCAATGCATCCAGATGATGAGCAAGTCTTGAATGACCAAGGAGGCACTGAGATCCTTGGTGGTCAGCCGAAAGCAGAGGTGCACAACATATCCTTTGACAAATCTCATCATAGAGTTGTGCAGTCTCACAGAGTACCGAATCCGAAGGACCAAACATCTCCTACGTAAGTTGAAGAACAAGTGATTGTCACTGATGTGCATAAGAAACCAGTTGCTTTGGCCAATGAAACTAGAGTGTATGCCGAAGCCACTAGTTCAAGTGTTCACTTCCTCATAGTTGAGAATGAGCGAATGGCGAAGGAACTATAGGTGGCCAAGCAAGAAGGAGACTTGGTGACAATGTCTTCCCAAGCTGAACTAAAGAAGGCAATACTAGGTGAGGTATTTTCCCTTGATACATCTATGCGAGCATTGTAATCCAATTTTGGTACCGTGCACCAAGTAGTCGTTCATCTCCACGGATGGCAACAACGATGTGTAAGAAGAGCACGCATCTTGAAGAGCATACATGTTGTTGTTGATAACATGCAAGCATGGACGATGATGTACAAGGGAGCCCCGCTTCACTTTCCAAAGACTATGAAGACCTATCGCAGCTCATTACTAGAATACAAGCTTCCCATGCATGAGTATTCAAGAGCATGGATGTTATAGTGCACACTCATGTGATCCCATCACTTGGGACTCTCACCCAGGTGAAGAAAAAGAAGCAGGTCCGACAGGAGCTTGACTCGTACTTCGACGAGTTGATGTGCACCACCACCAACCCATACTTTCCTATCAATGCAGACATCATGCACAAGTACGTTGCTAGTCTGGCCATATTGAAGACAATGATGCACATGCTCTCAGACGAGTTGGATAGAGGAGCCCGAGCAGTGTACCCGAATGCTATGGGGGCAAGGTTCAGATTTCAGATAGATGTCACAGTGGAACACACGGACACTATCAAGGACTACCAATCTTGGCATCAATATGTTATTGTTGATCAAGATGAGAATGTCAAGTAGTTGGAATTCTATAGTTGTCTAAGTTAGAAATATGTCTAGTTTGGCTTGTTCAAGCCATTATTCACATGGGTACATGTGCATTGTAATGTTGAGTCATGTCAACTATAAGTCAAGTCTCAATAGTGGATGTAACAGTCACAGAGTAGGTGAAGAGTCATGAGGGTAGTTGAATGGTCACAAAGGGGAATGTCAAGGGTCACCCCACCCTTTGCTATAAATAGTCCCTTGTAACTCATTGTAGAGGCTTTTGGTCAGCGAAGCTTCTATTAAGACTATCTTGAAGAAAGCTTGGACAATATTGTAACGTGCCTTGGCTTCTCCACTGCACAGAGCTAGTACATCTCTTTGGAGGAGCAGGCGGATGTGGCTGTAATGTTTCACTGATGGGGCTAGCAGGTTTACATGGATGTATTGTATGATTGGAACTTACACTTCTTTATATAATAAGAGCCAACACATTTTCATGCATATGTTTTTATTGTAGTTGGACTGTTTTGGTTGCCTTAATGATATATGTTGTTTAACTTACGTAACTGATTCGTATGCAATTATAAGAATCTTGTTGCAAATGTGTTGCTGATTTAACCATCACTTTGGATTTTCGACTGTTCTGCTTTCTAGCTTGTGATGCATCTTCGCTTGTGTGTTCCCTTCCCAGCTGAGTACTGATACAGGTTGTCAAGGGGCACACGCATCTCACCCCCTTTGTGTTAGAACCTTTCATGCATCTTCCCTGACTCACTGCAGCGGTCACACCCTTGCTACTGACAAAGTTATCTTACTTACCTCTGTGCGACATCACGGTCAAGGCATTACCTTACGACCCACTACTGGGACTCCTACACCAAACGGTTTGAGGTCTAATTGGGACTTCTTACCAAGGAGATCCCCTTGACATGTTAGCAGGTCCAGCACCGTCAACATTTCTGGCACTAGAAGGAGGGCCTGATGACAAGTTGTGTCCTCTCATCCAGTTTTGAACCTTTGCATATCTCTCATGGAGTCTTGCACTCTTCTTCCCTCGCAGTGTTTTTTGAATCGTGAAGATGTCTCCATCATGGGGAAGCTTTTCAATCTCTTGTCCACTCACACGTATGATGGTGAAGGTAAAGTGGCCTAGCCTGAGCACTTACATAACTTTCTTTCCATGCTTCATGAGGAAGATGAGTTTTCTGACGAACAAGTCGGTTTGCTGCTTGCATACACACTTCGCGAATCTCCATTTCATTGGGTGCTCAGCCTACCGACTAACACCGTGCACTCATTTGAGCACTTCTGTGATCTCATTGAAGACACGTTCTATCATTTTGATCCAGACCATCTTGACTGGAAACTGTTACAACAACGGAGGGCTCTACATGAATCAATTATTGATTTTTGGTAGCACTTCCGTGACTTGCAGTTTCAAGCTCCGAGGAGCTAAATGAAATTTTCCTATCTTTGAGACCGGTTCGAGTATTACCTTAAGAAATCTTCCTATCCCAAGAGAAAGCTTGAAATCAAGCCTCGCTCAACATTATTCATTGATGGAGCTATGCAATCTCATGTGGATGTGGACACCGTCTCAACTAACTGTCTGCCTTCCTCTCATTCAACAGCTCCACCATTGCCAAGTGATGCTGAAGAGCATACTCACACACCTGTTCATCCTTCACACTCTCCCAACATCACTTCACTCAATTTTCGTGCAAATTTGGTTGTGAGTCCTTTGAGTTCTCATATGCATTCTTGTCTATGACCTCCATCTTCGCACTTGGGTGTTCCTCTGAATGATGTTGTCTTGTGTTCATCCATTCCAAAACTCTTCACTTGTTGTGAACAAGGAAAAACCCATTGATGGAGTTTGTTTTGCGTAACCAACATGCGTTATCATTCATGAAGTGTATGAGTGGGAGCTTGAGCATCAACACTCGGTGAAGGATGACTCCCTTCCGTCTCAGCCCCCTGCGTTCTTTCCTAACCTCTTTCGTGAACCTGTCATCCATGATTTTGCATGTGTGTCTTCATCCACAGATGGACACATTGTTGATCACTCGCAGGACTCACTGGATGTTAGTCCATCATTCGACAACGAAGGAGATAAGTTACTCATTGAAGATCCACTTGATCCTTCATCTATCTTTTACAGAAAAATAGAGAATGAGTTTGTTCGCTTTTCATCTACCCCTCTGTTTGATTTATCTGATCATGAGGATGCTGAAGAATTTATTGATTTAAAATCATGGCGGTTGTGATCCATTTACTTCCATTTTTTATCACGATCATGACTCTATCACAGTTGATATTTGAAAGCCACCGGTTTATGGTGATCTACCTGATGATGAATTTGAGACACCCAACATTGTCGAGGAACTTCAGCCCAAGCTGATGGTTATGTCAGGTCCTCACTCTCTTGGGGTTAGTCTCACTTCCGATCATGAAATTGTTCAATCACCCAAGGCTCCTCATCACTCATCCGTATGCATTGAAGCTTCATCTCACTCACAGATCACACTTCCTCCACTCAAACTGCATGATCCCATTGGTCATGCATTGGAGGAGTCTTACATAGCAAGCACTCGTGTGGGAGGCAAGTTATCTTTGTTTCTTTTGTTTGCTTGCATGTCACAGTCAAGAGTGTGCTTGTGCTTCAAAGCTGCACGTAGTGTCACCCAACACCATGGTAAGTCCACAGACTGCCCGTCATGCACATGCACTCACTTATGTCACGTGAGCACTTTGAAACACGAAGTGTGGTTGGCTTCATTGTTATATCTTTCTTGCTTGTTGGTCCACACAATCGGGTTGCTCGCCGACCAAGCCTTCACCAACATGGGTCTACTAATACGCCGGTGGCTGCATTGGAAGTACCACTTCACGTGATCAGGCCCATGCACCGTTAGTGTAGGAGTAGGAGTAGTGTTTGCTTTTAGTTGTTTGGTTTGTTTGCTTATTCGATTTGCTTTCACTTTTGTTTCTGCTTTTTCTTTGCTTTGATGTTTGTTAGTTCGTTTGTTTCGTTCGTGGGTTAGTTTTGCATGAAACCATGTATGACTCTTGAAGCGAGCTGGGTAAAGTACAAGAGGGCTTGTACAGCTATCACTACTTGGTAATTTGTCATCTTGCCTTTGTATGATGAGCTTGTTACTTTTAGTCCATGATATGTCGAAGGAAAATACGTTCTGTTTGAAGTGAACCTTGGTGATAACACAACGCTTGCGCGCTAACTAGTGTCACCTTCTCTAGTCGGTTGTTTTTGGGTTAACCCTTGTCATCTCAGTCAAGTAGAGTAAGGTGAGGGGGAAAACCTTAACAGGCACGTCAGAGATACAATAAACTACTTCTCTACTAGAACAACCTCTTCTACTCTCAATAAGTTGGGATCCCTCTTCCGCCTCTGAAATGAATAAGTGTTATGCACAGTGAAAATGAAAAATGAAAAGTCAAAAAAATTCAAAATAAAAAATGAATAAGACAAAAGAAGAGAAAGGCTTCCTACATAAGGAGGTGATGCAAGTAACTCCACTGGGGTACTGACCAGGCTCGTTGGCAGCAGAGGCATCCTTGTGTTCCCATTTGACTCCACCGGGGTACTGTCCAGGCCTTCTAGCAGTTTGGCAACATCAGAGATGAACCTAAGACTCTAAAGATTATACTTCTTATGCACCTATACACCCCTCAACCCCAATCGAAAAAACTGTGTTTCCTTGGCTTGGAATGTGTGTTAATCGAAAAATAGTTTTGCAGATGTTGCATCTTATAATCAAGTTAGTGTGAAACCAAGATGAGCTGAGAACTAAACAATACTTCCGGAGGTGTTAGACTTTCTTTTCGTGAACAAGGTCTATTCAGAGAGCTGGAGTTTTACCAGTGTGTTACAAAGTGTTGTAGCAGCTACAACCACCCTCCAAAATTTTTCCTTAGCCTGTTTTGGAGCCTCCTACCAAATTTTCGCAACACTTTGTCTTGCTTCATCAAGTACTCAAGCTTCAGTGTTTTCCTCACACAAAGGCAGCCTGTCGATCATAGTCGATCCATTCCCCTCACAGGCTGATCACTCGGACTTGGTCCAGCTGCAAGCTAAACAACTTCCCCTTAAAAATTGCGCATTTCTGGAGGGCATCTAGCCTTCCCTTAAGAAATTGCACAATCCTGTCTGGCAGCCTGCTGGGCTCTAGGATTGTGCAATCCTGCCAACCAACACTCCCAACAGGATTTGCGCAAATTTCCCCAACAGGGCTGCTCAGCCCAGGATTTGCGCAAATCTGGGCAGTAGTCAGCTACTCTGCCCAAAAATTGCGCAATCCTCCTGGGCATTCAGCCCAACTCCCAACTAAGAATGCACATTTTTCCCAAGCAGTTGAGCAACTACACGCATGAACAGTCCAGTTGACCAGTTCCACCCTGGACCGAGGAGGCTTGAATTGCATTCATGCAAGACTTTCTCTTCTCGGAATAGCAAGAGACAACATGCAATAGGAATCTCACGATTAAGGGAGATATTTTTAGTAGCCGGGGGGTTACTTGAAAATTTGTTTTAGAAGTTTCCCTCCAAGTGTCGCTTTTTCCTAGATTTAAGGCATGCACGTCATGAGACAAAACTTATTTATTCGACACATCAGAGCTCATTCATTCACATTGATCTTGGAGCTCTGACATACCACAACACATCCAGGACTCTTCGACACATTCGACTCAGCTATTCACAGGTAAGTGGCCTCAACTTGTCTTTTTCAACATTTCTGTCGCTTTTTGTATATTTTCTTGTGTGAGTGTTGTTTACTTGATTTATTTGAATGCTTGTTGTCATTTACATGTATACTAACTTTTCCTAGCTCTGTTTCAGTTTTTGTTGCTATCTCACTGTTGTCGCATGCATGAAACTGTTTTGCACGGACGTTCGCCCAACTGGTGAACTGCCTCACCCACATGCATGTTGATCTGTTTGCTAAATATTTCATTCATGTTTTACATGCACTTTCAATGACTTCTACTATCACTTAGTGTCACCATGCATTCACTGTCTTATTTACTTTCAGTTTCCCATCGGCGAGTCAGGCCAACCTTGGTCCGGACTCTAACTTCACCAAGGCTGCATTACACAATCTAGGGAAGGAAGACTCACCTTCCTCTATAGAAATGTGCATTCCTACCCAAAACTGACCTCTAGGACTATTTTGCACATTTCTAGAGGGTAGTGGCTGCTTGGCCCAAGAAATTGCGCAAATCTGTCCCTGGGCCAGCAGTCCTTCCCAGTTGGAATTAGACATTACGCAATCCCAGCAACCAGCTGCCTGACTGGATTGCACATTTCGTAGATCCAATAGCCAGTCCTGCCTCCCAGATAGCCCATACTGCCTTTTGCGCAGTTCTGGCAGCCAATCACCCAGCCTCCCAGTAAAATTTGCGCAATATTGCTCATCAGTTTCCTAGGTATGTGTTGTGTCCTTCCCCGGATTTGTTTTGTTTCCACTAACATATTTCTTGCCATGCATGTTGCTTGTTTCCATATATTTCAGGTGTTCATCTATCTCAATGGCTTCCAAGAGAACAGGATCATAGGACACTGATGGAGTTGCAGCTGGAGCAGTAGTTGAGCAGGTGTCCTCTAGTCTACCGATCTACGAAGATACAAAGTTGTATCTAGACAAGGACATCAAACTGAAGTGGAAAGAGGTTAATGAAACATTCGTAGGCACTTTTTGAGAAGACCTCAAAGACCGTCAGGTGTTCGTGAACATTCACAAGTCCATATTGTACTGGATTGCATGCAGATACCCCGTGTTCCCATGCATGGACATGATTCACTGAATCATCTCTCACACTAACCCCAAGACGATCACCTTGAGCAGTGTCAGTGGGATGAAGCTTGCAACCTTCTGGGCACGAGATTATGATGAGATGTATTAGATGTCAAATCCCGTGACTATCATGAGTCCTCCATTTAGCTTTCCCAGCAGCAGAGGTAACTCTAGAGACATTCTAAAGGATTAGGTAAAGGAGCCAGCTCATTTCAGGATGACACCCAACCAGATATACAAGACAAAGATATTGAGAAATGCATACCAATACTTGGTCATATTCACATGTCGACTGAGTGGCCAAGTGAGCACTGAAACCTTTCCTCAGAGTTGGGTGATCGCATTGGACCAACTATCTAGAGAAGGAAGACCATGCAACTAGTCCGGCATACTAGCTCATCAGCTGAAGGAACAAGTCACGAAGGCTCGACAGTCACCCGAGGGTATGCATGCAGAGATTTACATGTCCACCTACATCCTAGATGTAATATGTGCCCGCTATGAGTTCCCGGGCTTGGAGTGGGCATGGTCACTGGTGGAGACTGTTGTGAACACATATTTCAAGTTGTTGTCTGAATGTAGCTTCAGGGGAGTAATCATACGGTTTTCCGACCATTTTGTCACCCCAGTATACAGGATGATATTTGAACATGATCCACCCTGCATGTCAAAGGAAGCAATGGAGGCGTTGTTAGGCATTTCAGATTGGTATGCCTCACCATCTGGCACTTTCATCTGAATGTTCAGTGCAGAGAAGCCTCCGCATGTTCTACCAAAGTTTTCCTTGGATGTACTTGTCATGTAGGAAGTAGTGTATCACATCTCAGCAAGATTGACAACCAAACTGTAGCGGAAGAAGAAGTCACCTTGGCCCACTCTTCCGTTGCGGATTGGGTTATATGATATCCGGAGTATCAAGCAAGTGGATGTCGAAGCAGAACAGATGAAGAAGTACCCGTTCGACCTCCAAAGCTTCAATCCGTATGACTCACATTGCATTGTGAAGGATCACTGTATGAGAGTTCAGTTCAACTAGATCCATGGGGCATTTCATTGGGTCAAGGAAGACTCATGGAGGTATTGCTACAATTCCTCTGGACCGATTGAACAGGTCAGCTTCCCCATAAAGTGGTTAGCAAAGCAACATGAAGCAGCATCACAGAGAGCACCAGCAGCAAAGGCAGCAGAGCTAAGCATAGATGTGTGTGACAAAGGGAAGAGGAAGATTGTCGACTGCATGAAGGAGGAGAAAAGCTGCAAGTTTCGAGCAGATCCACTTGTATAACAAGCAACTATGGCTATTTAGGAAAAGAGGCAGCAGCGCGACAAATGAATCGCGTGAAGGCAGAGGGATAAGAAGAGAATGGAAGAAGAAGAGAAGGAGTTTCACGAGTTGAGGGAGAAACTTCGGAGAGAACAAGAGCTGTGCCAACAGGAGAAGGAAGCGCAACAACAACAAATATAACAGGGGGCGCATCATGTGCAAAGAGATGAAGCAGTGCCCGTACAAGTAGTTGATTCATCTAAATAGCTGGCATCAAGCGAATAGGGTGAACCATCGCAGGGGCAAGACTTTGCTCATGAGATAGAATAGGTGCTTGAATAGTGTGATGTAGACATGGAGCAACAGGAGTTGGAACATGACATCGTCCTCATGCCTCACCACAAAGAGGTCGACTCACCCGCTTCAATGCATCTAGATGATGAGCAAGTATCGAATGACCAAGGAGGCACTAAGATCCTTGGTGGTCAGCTAGAAGCAGAGGTGCACAACATCTCCTTTGACGAATCTCATTACATAGTTGTGAAATCCCACAGAGTACCGACTTCGGAGGACCAAACATCTCCTGCGCAAGTTGAAGAACAAGTGATTGTGACTGATGTGCATAAGAAACCAGTTGCTTTGGCCAATGCAACTAGAGTGTATGCCGATGCCACTAGCTCAAGTGTTCACTTCCTCATAGCTGAGAATGAGCGAATGGCGAAGGAACTATAGGTGGCCAAGCAAGGAGGAGACTTGGTGACAACGTCTGCTCGAGTTGAACTAAAGAAGGCAATACTAGATGAGGTATTATCCCTTGATATAGTTATGTGAGCATTGTACTCCAAGTTTGTTACCATGCACTAAGTAGTCGTTCATCTCCATGGATGGCAACAGCGATGTGTAAGAAGAGCACACATCTTGAAGAACATACATGTTGTTGTTGATAACATGCAAGCATGGACAATGAAGTACAAGGGAGCCCTGCTTCACTTACCAAAGATGATGAGGGCCAATGCAGTCAAGCTGCAAGCACGTATCCGGAGTCAGATCCAGAACTATGAAGACCTACCGTAGCTCATCACTAGCATACATGCTTCCCATGCACGAGTATTCAAGAGCATGGATGTTATAATGCACACTCATGCGATCCCATCACTTGGGACTCTCACCCAAGCGAAGACGAAGAAGTAGGTCCGACAGGAGCTTGACTCGTACTTTGACGAGTTGATGCGCACTGCCACTAGCCTAAACTTGCCTATCAGTGCAGACATCATGCACAAGTACGTTGTTGGTCTGGCCACATTGAAGACAATGATGCGCATGCTCTCAGACGAGTTGGACAAAGGAGCCCGAGCAGTGTACCTGGATGCTATGGAGGCAAGGTTCAGGTTTTAGACAGATGTCACAGTGGAACACACAGACACTATCAAGGACTACCAATCTTGGCATCAATATGTTACTGTTGATCAACATGAGGATGTCGAGCAGTTGGACTTCTATAGTTGTCTAAGTCAGAATGATGTCTAGTTTGGCTTTTTCAAGCCATTGTTCACATGGGTACATGTGCATTGTAATGTTGAGTCATGTCAAGTGTAATTCAAGTCTCAATAGTGGATGTAACAGTCATAGAGTAGGTGAAGATTCATGAGGGTAGTTGAATGGTCACAAAGGGGAATGTCAAGGGTCACCCCACCCTTTGCTATAAATAGTCCCTCATAACTCATTGTAGAGGCTTTTGGTCAACCAAGCTTCTATTAAGACTATCTTGAAGAAAGCTTGGACAATATTGTAACGCGCCTTGGCTTCTCCACTGCACGGAGCTAGTACATATCTTTGGAGGAGCAGGCAGATGTGGTTGTAACGTTTCACTGATGGGGTTAGTAGGTTTACATGGATGTATTGTATGATTGGAACTTACACTTATTTATATAATAAGAGCCAGCACATTTTCATGCATATGTTGTTATTGTAGTTGGACTATTCCGGTTGCCTTAATGATATATGTTGTTTAACTTACGTATTTGTGTATGAACTAATTCGTATGCAATTATAAGAATCTTGTTACAAATGTGTTGTTGGTTTAACCATCACTTTGGATTATTGATTGTTCTGATTCCAGCTTGTGATGCATCTTCACTCGTGTGTTCCCTTCCCAGCTGAGTACTAATATAGGTTGTCAAGGGGCGCACTCATCTCACCCCCTTTGTGTTAGAGCCTTTCATGCATCTTTCCTGACTCATTGCAACGTCACACCCTTGCTACTGACAGAGTTATCTTACTTGCCTTTATGCGACATCACGGTCAAGGCATTAACTTACAACCCACTGCTAGGACTCCTACACCAAATTGTCTGAGGTCTGATTGGGACTTCTTGCCAGGGAGATCCCCTTGACATGTTGGTGGGTCCAGCACCATCAACAGTTACCAAGAAGCATCAAGGTTGTTCTACGATATAAATCAAGGTAGAACAAGTCAACCCAATAACATTAAAATTAAAACACCTAAAATAGATTACAAAGCAATGTCAACACTCTAATTAGCTTCAATCTCATGCACCCAATAAAATAGAAATGAAAAAGATGCATCTAAAAAGGAAACTACTACTTGAAAAGAGCAAGTACAAGAACCTTCAATTAAGTATATTATGACTAATCTTAAGAAGCTAATAAGACCCATGTTCCAAGAAAATAAGGAAGCTTGAAATTAATTACACATAATGAAAAATGAAACATAAATGAACACATAACAACAAAAGCAAGGAAGGTATGTTACCAAGAAGCATCAAGGTTGATCTCTATGTCATAAATCAAGGTAGAACAAGTCAACCCAATAACATTAAAATTAAAACACCAAAAATGGATGACAAAGCAATGGAAACACTCTAATTACCAACCCAATAACATTAGTCAACCCAATAACATTAAAATTAAAACACCAAAATAGATGACAAAGCAATGCAAACACTCTAATTAGAAACTCAATAACATTAAAATTAAAAAAACAAAAATAAATGACAAAGCAATGCCAACATTCTAATTAGCTTCTATCTCATGCACCCAACAGAATAGAAATGATAAAAATTCATCTCAAAAAGAAACTACTACTTGAAAAGATAAAATACAAGAACCTTCAATTAAGTGTATTCTGCCTCATCTTAGGAAGCTAATAAGACCCATGTTCCAAGCAAATACGGAAGCAAAGTGAATTACACATAATGAAAAAGGAAACACAACTAAACATATAACAATATAAGCAAAGAAATATGTTACCAACAACCATCAAGGTTGTTCTACGAGATAAATCAAGGTAGAACAAGCTTTGGTTTATATTTTGGAAGCTTTTTATGTCTCTTTCAATGATATTTTAATTATTTCAATTTTTTTTAAATAATTATAAGATATAGATTAATTGGTATGTGTGGGGTTAATATTTATACATTCAAATTTCATGAGATATAGATTAATTGATATGTGTGAGATTAATCCTTGTACATTCAAATTTCATGAAAAAATTGAAAGAAAACCATTTTTAAGGAAATTAAACTATCCTAATTGACTTCCCAAAAAACTTGAGCTAACTTTGTTGTAGAAAATGTTACCTCTAAATTACTTTTATACTATTCTAATTACCTATAAATGTTCTATTGTTTGTATTTATTTACAACTACCTAGTTACTGAACCTTTGAGCACGGATGTTTTAAATGTGATGATTGATGTGAATGAACTCACAAATCTGTTTCTGAATGTTAGCTTCATAATTGTTTTCTCTTTGCCAAGAGTAGAATCTAGCCTGACATTTTCAATTGATTTAGATTTCAGTTCTTAGTTTTACTATGTTTTTCCATTCCCTATAGTTTTGATAAGTTAAGTTCCCATACCCATATCTCGATATCTGTATATCCTATAGGCTCTGGTGTGGCAAAAGATTTTGAGAAAGGTTATGAAAAAACACTAGCAGTATAGGGTAGGAAAAAGCGTAGACATAAGTAGTGTGGTTTGAGCACTATTAAGACTTAATCAAATTCTCTGGAATATAATCTAATTTATTAAACATACATTTGAGTGAAATGTTCTACTAGTTTTGGAGTTGTAATGATCAAGGAAAGAAGTGACGAGGCAACACTTCTCAACACAGGATTAAAACTAGAAAAATGTAAAGGTGTACGAAAGTAGAATGTAATTTAATTATTCAAGAGTGTGACTGGATGCCAATGTCTTGGACCATAAAGAAAACAATCAGAAGACTTGTCGAAATACGTTTGGACTGTATTGCCAAACTTTGGTTCTATTATTTTACAGTTTTTTGGTGTCCTTTCATTGTCACAAGAGTCGATGACTCATATTGTCAGAGGTGGGGTTATACTTGAAATTTATTAAATAGTTGCTCCATGACATGACAAAGGTCGAGTTTAGTTGGACTGGGCTCTAGTGCTCATAGATAAATAGAATGGCGAGGTGTAACCATTTCACCATTCATATTATTGTCTATTGAATTGTAGTTCTATTAGAGAGACTTATCTCGCAGTGTCCCTTATCTTCTCTTCTGGTTGCTTTTTCTAGAATTTGTTAGTCAAAGTAACATATTTTCTCTCTGGATAATAGCTTATGGTGTTTTCCTTTGCTTTTCTTGCTATAGTCACATTGAATCCAAATAGAGAAGTTGCAAAACGTAAATAAATTGAATGATGAAGGGCTTTGCTCTGATTGTTCTGTTATTGCTTACAATCATGTTAGGTGACGTTGCTCATATTTTCGGCACAATTAAGACTTAATCAAATTCTATGGAATAGAATCCAATTTATTAAACATACATTTGTGTTCAATGTTCTACCAATTTTGAAGTTCGTATTCCTTCTTATTAAGCATAACAAGGTTTTTGACAGATTTCTACATAGTTAAGGTGCACACAATTAAAATCATTACCATTATCATTATTTTTTCTTTTCGTTCTTAGATTTTATATTTTACAAGAGAGCCTTGGGTGACTTACCTGGTCCAGATGAGGAGGTTGCATGAGGAGGTTGAGAAATATGCCAACGACAAGTGCAACCAACCAAAATTCCTCTGCCGCCACGCTGCAGAAAAACAAAAAACATTATAAAAAATTCAAATTAAAAAATTCCTGTAATTTTTTTTAAAATAAAGAACGAAACTCACACAGTGCTCAACTTCGGCTTAGCTCAAACCAACCACAATCACAACACAAAGTAGTAACAACACTCGACTCAAACTAACCACAATCACAACATAGAGCAGTAACAATGCTCTGCTTAACTAACCATAATCACAACACAGAGCAGTAACAACGCTCGACTAAACAGACCACAGACAAAAATCAACAACATCGAAAACTCTGCAGCAGCGTCTGACCCATCATATATATAAATGTTTTTTCGGCCGAATAAATAATTAGGTCAAAAACTATAGTTCGGTCGAACAAATAGTTCGGCCGAATCATTTATTCAGTCGAATTATTTATTCAGCCCAACTATTTTTTTCCGACTTTTTCAACTCCGAAAAAAATCTGTTTAACGGTCGACGTTATTTTAAACGGCCAAAAGTTTGGTCGAATATATTTAGAAAATTCGGTCAAAAAAAAAAATTGTTCGGCCGAAAAATCGAGATTGTGAATTTTTCGGTGGTTGTTTTTCACAAAAGTGTAACCCAACTTCACGTTTTCACCCTTCTCTCTTTTTTTACATGTTGGATGAGTTGGATACTTTTATTTTAGCTTTAAATTAATAAACCTAGTAATTCAAACTGCATAAACGAAAGGACACTAATTGTTCCAACTCCTTGTTTTTATCTCCCTTTTCTTACTAGACTTTTTAATATGGTTAATATGAAAATTCCAGAAATATTGTTTTCTATTTTATATTTGTATATATCATAATTATAAAATAAATAGATTTTTAATTTGACTTATGTTTTTATTTATTTTTTGTTTGTTAGGTAATGTGGCTCTTCAGATGATTGACATGTCTAACCTATGGCTTGAGTAACTGCAACCCAGAGGCATCTAAGTCGTGACCTTTTCACCAAAGAGTGCCCTAACATGACACCATGTCACTATTTATTCTAAGCCATGTGGTATTTGACTTACTCTTTAATTATCTATAACAAAATTGTAGAGTGAAATATAAACCAAACCCTAAACACTAAAATAAGACTTTTATATAAATTTGTTTCAAGAAAATTTAGCATTTAAGTACTAAACTATATATTAGCATTAACATTGACATCATATTTTAGAGGAAAGGTAACATCTGATTATGGATTTTATGTAAATTATAAATTTTCCATAAATAAAATGTATGGCACCTAAAGGGGATTTCCATAACTTAATATGAGGGAGATATGTAATTCAAACATGTGTGTGTGTGTGTCTCTTGTTTTCCATAACTTAATATGAGGGAGAAGTGTAATTCAAACATGTGTGTATGTGTGTGTATGTGTCTTGTTTTCCATAACTTAATATGAGGGAGATGTGTAATTCAAAAATGTGTGTGTGTGTGCGTGTGTTGTTTTCCATAACTTAATATGAGGGAGATGTGTAATTCAAACATGTGTGTGTGTGTGTGTTGTCCTCCTCATTAACGACGCTTTGAACCACTGGTTACTGTTCATTCAACAAAGCATTAAAATCCCACTAGATTATCCTCATGCTTCATTTTTCATTAAAATGCCATTGAATTTTCCTCATGGTTCATTTTTTTAAATTTCTGTTAAACATGGAACTAAATTTCTCTGTAAGACTTCCATCATTAAGATAGGTAGGTTTGCTCCCTTCTCTCCCATAGCATGTCCACTTTAGCATTTTCTCACTTATCGTCGTGCATCCTAGAGGTGCATAGGAAAAACCCTTTGAAACTAAAGAGCATAACAAAAAGCATTAAAAAAATAGTATTTGTTTAGATTCAATACCACCTATATAAATATGAAATGAGGACAAATTCTATACAAACAAGTGTTGTATGATAGCTTAGTCCACAAGTAAATAGTGTTTCTTATTAAAAAATAACTAAATAAGAAAAATATTATTTATTCACAAAATATTTTCTAAAGATGATTGAACCGTCTATCATAATAGCAAAAGGAGATATAATTTTTTTGAACAACATGTTTGTATAAACACTCTAAATTAAATATTTGCACCATATTAACATATTATATATAAATAAAAATAGATATATATCATATACTAAATTAGTAATAAGTATATATCATATTATTATATTTATATTATATCCACTAATGAATATAATGTGGTTAAAAACACTTCACAAGATTAAGAATTTTAAATTAAAAGAAATAAATAAATAAGATAGATACAATGCCTACATTTGTCTATATTAGTCATGAGTTGTTTTATTGCTTTCTCTATTTAACTTTATTAACTTTTACTTTTAATTGTTCTAATTTTTTTTTAACATTTTCTTTTATTATCATTTTCAATTTAATTTTGTAATATTTGATTCTTTTAACTAATAATGATAAAAACAAAATTTTAATATATCACAAAAGATAAAATAAAATAAAAAATATTTATTTAATATTTTACATTAGTAAATAAATAAATATTTATAATCAAAACATAAGTAATGCAAAATCAATGATAAATCTATTGCTGCCATACTTACTTTCAACCTTGACTAAGAAGAAATTGCCAGCTTAATGCCTTTGAATAATAGTTATTTAGAAAGAATTGCCAAGGCTCTTAATACCTTAATGTCTACTGTAGCAAGAGCCAATAACTACACTTAAAAATACTAGAAAATCAAATCACACCACAAATAATTTTTCACACTACATTCTCACAAATATTATACAAATATATAATTGGGCAATATATATATATAGCTAAAAGCAGCTAAATATATATAGAATGTGAAGCTGCATGCTGCAAATATACACTGCTAAATTACTACTATTTTACAACGCATACTATGATTTAGTAGAGAGTGAGTCGTGATCAGGCTGTGCAAGATCTTCGTCAGGAGGTTTGGACATGAGCCAGTGCCCGTCGTTTCCCTGCACCATCCCCTTGTTCTTTTCAACCCACCATGAATCAAGAACCATATAATCATCCTTCAACCAATCTGTGGACTTATTGACAAGGGCAATATCTCGATCCACCTCCAGCTTGAACGGATCGTTTTTCCCTCTTGTGCCGGCCACCGCGTGCAGATACGCTTCCAGGTTGTGCCAGTGGGAGGCGTCGCCGGGATTCTTCAGGTACGGTGACTTGCCGGTATCGACCCGTAGCTCGACGCCGACATCTGCGTAGCCCAGCAACGGATGCAGCGGGACGAGGTCGGGGTTATTAGTGATGCGCAGGACTCTGAGGTCGGGGAGCTTGTCGACCACTTTCTTGAACGCATCGTTGCCCACCCGGGGGCTGGCAAAGACTATGGCGGTCACGGGAATCGGTGTGGCTCTGCCAGAGGGTTTATTGAGGCCGTTGATGACGATGTCGAAGGCGCAGAGCGTGGCGAGGGCGGCACCGAGGCTGTGACCCGTGGTGGTGATGCTGATCTCCTCGTCCTTGTATAATTCCAGGAGCCGCTTGAGCTCTTGCAGGACTTGTTGTCTGGCGCTGGTTTTGTTGAAGGGCGAGCGCGGGTCGTCAGAAGTGTAGATAGAGAACCAGCCCCTTTGCACCCTCGCATCGTGCCTAGCCACCTTGTCGGTCTCTTGGTCCAGCCCCGTTTGGTCGGGGAGGAGAGTGGAGAGCGTGGCCTGGCCAGGGTCGAAGTCGTTAATCCACTCGAGGGACTCGATGGTTCCTCTCCATGCCACTGTGATGTCGCGCCGCCCGTATTGGGTTTTTCCGGTGTCGGTAACGTGGGCAACGTAGCCCATCCAGTTGGACTCGCGACTCCATGCCTCGCGGGAGAGGGATGTCACAATAAAGGCCTCCGGCAAATCGATGGTGGAGGTGGCGTAGATGAATTTGGAAATGCTGTATCCCCACTCTGTCGGCCGCTTTGTTAAGCCGAGGTCGTCGAAGAAATGAGGGCCGCCATATCTGGAGCTGCCCGCGTATTTGGAGCGGCGCCCGCTGATGAATGTATTGTAGGTTGCCTGAGAATGGTCTCCGTAGATGAGAATGCTTTTACGGAGGTCAGAGTCGAGAGGGTTCAGGAGTCCCTCCCACTGGTTGCTCCCCTGCAGTAATCTCCATCTCCTGGCGATGCTTCCTGCGACACCCATATCTGCCATGATCGTTTCTTTTACAGAGTCGACTATTGCAGTGTGCGATCTTTAAAACAAAATTGGATTTAAATAATTAAATTATATCTTATGATCCCGTGAGAGAATCTGGGGCTGGCCATGTGTCATAAAGATGTGAAGGCTACAGTCCCGAGATGGCGTGAGACAGAATATTTCGATGTGGCCTCAAAGTCCAATATGGAATGCGAAACGAAGGATGAGGTACATCAGTGGTGCAGGGAAGGAAAATATCTTAATCTTTATACAACTTAGTCTTAGTCTTAATCTTTATTCTAGAAATTAACCTAACTTCATGACCCCTACCAATCAATGATCACATCCCAAGTGAAATATCTTCCCTGAAGCACTCCCAAATTTCAACAAAGATATCATTCCTATAATGTCAAATCCCACGTTTAATTAATTTAATTGATTACTTGTTTATCAAGCAACCATGGGCAATTTTTTCGCTCGTTATACTAGAATCTGGTGACATGAAATGGCTAAGCACGCCTACTCCGAAATCAATTTAGAAAATGGAAAAACGTTGTAAACAAAGTACCAAGCAACCCTGGCCAGTTTATTTTCTTTTTTTCAGTGAAAATATGGTGACATGACAATGGTATGGATAATTTTTTCCCCCCTTTTATGTGAGAATATGGTGTAATGATATATGGATTTCAAAATGTAATGTATTTTGATATAAATTATAAAATAGATCGAGTTTTAAGAAAAATTATTGAAATATTTAATGGCGTGATTCAATTTTTTAAAATTACAATATTTTTCTAAAATTACGAAAGGATAAAAAACGAAGTTAACTATTCAATAAAACACTTTTTGCATTTTGTGCTCGTTCACCGTGGGCGGCCACCCTCCGCTACGTGGGCCCCTTAATCAATTACGTCTCCAAACAGAAACTTCTTTGTCTCCGACTCTCCATCGACATCTTTGTCTGCATCACTCTTGCCATCACTGTTCGCGGAGTTTTGTCTGCAAACTCGCTGGTTACGACACGACGACTCACTTAACTCACACATTGAAACGAATCAATGGCGAGCCTCACTTTTCTTTCCCGCCTTCGTTATTCTAAATTCCATTCGCTCCCTAATCATTTTGAAACCCCTACACCCTCAGACAGAGAAAATTGAGATTCGGCACAGTGTTTTCATTGATTGGATTGCAAAAATCGCTTCAATGTTCAGCGTGAATTTTGTATTGATTTTGTAAAGAACATGCAAAAATCACGACAAACATTTATTTTGTACCTAGGACGCGAGCAGCGAAGTTCGATGTCGCTCATATTGTAAGTTCAAAATAGGAAATTTTTGTTTAGCTTTAAATTTCTTTAGCATAGTTAAAATGGAAGCAGGCTCATAAACGTGTAATTCCTTTCCTGTCCTACCTACGTAGATTCCAGCTCTAGCTATAAGCATAATGTTGTTTTTCTGCATGTCAAAACCTACGCAATTTCGTACCTACGCAGATTCCAACTCTGGTTATAAGCATAGTGTTTGTTTTCTGTTATTTTTTATGGTGTTGGTTAAAGCCCAATTTGCAAAAGCCTTCATCCTCCACAATACTAAAGCTCAATTTGTAAAACCCTTCATCCTCCACATTACTAAAACCCAATTTGTAAAACCCTTCACCCTCCACATTACTAATTAAGATTCCGGAAATAAATCTCAGTATATATCTTTGTGCTTATACTATTATATAATTTATTAGCATACTATTATATAAAAGAAATGTTGTTCTAGGTTGCTTTCTTTATTTATGCAGGCAATACTCTATTGTTTGACTAGTTCCTTAACAGAATTAGGAGAGCACACGACTTGTTTTTCCTTGTCAAGAGTTAGGAGAGCACCAAATTTGATTGCAAAAAATCCATTGGTTGACTGTTTTAGCAACAAATTGTTTCATCGCTGTGGTAACTTGCTAGTTGACTGATGCGGAAACTCACTGGCTAACCGTTGCGGCAACTCGTTGGTTAACGATTGCGAAAACTCAATGGTTAACTGTTGTAGCAATTCACTTGTTAACCCTTTGCGACAACTCGCTTGTTAACCCTTGCAGGGACTTGTTGGCTAACCATTGCGACAACTCGATGGTTAAATGTTGTGGAAACTCGTTGTTTGACTATTGCGGCAATTCACTAGTTGACCATTGTGGCAGATCATTGGTTTACCATTGTGGCAACCCATTAGTTCAACTTTGCAGCGACTCGTCGATTTACAGTTGTGGCAACTCACTAGGTCACCATCATGGCAACTCGCTGGGTCACTATTGCAACAACCTCTTGGGTCACAAAATGGTAAAGAAAGTCAAATGGGAAACAATCGTTTCCCTTCTCGAACAAGACCTTAAAGAAAAGATCATATTTTCTATAAAGGATTTAGATTGGTCTGAAGTACATGGAAAACACATGGAGATTGGTCGAATTGAAAAAATCCCTTCAAATAGAATTGGAGACTTTATTAGAGGAGAGGGAGTGAACCCAGATCCTCCATGCCCTTTCACTTGGGTACAAAATAAACGCCTAGGCTCAAGTCCTACTACTTCCTCGTGATATGAAGTGTAAATTTTTTAGAGATGCATGGTTTATATGTTGGTATTAATAGTGCTCGATCATTTTTCATGGATTCATATGTATTGACTTTTCAAATGTTTTTATGTAGCTATGCTTGTTCATATGGCCTCGAGGAAAGAAGAGGACAAAATGAAATGCAGTGAATTTCCTCATTTGTGAAAAAGAGGGGTTGCCAATGCCATTTCATTGTAAAATTTATGGTTCAGATCCTTAAGATAGCAATAATAACATATAACATGTATGAGCCTGAAGATAGCCAAGGATGGCCTTGTCATGGCCAACATGACACTTCGAGTGATGTTAGGTCCCTGCATCAACCAAAGTTATCAAGGGACATGGTTTCCTATATAGAGAGTTGTTTCTTCTTGAAAGTGTCGATTGACTCGGTTTGCAAAATTCATGTTAAAAAATATGTTAACATGGATGCCACAACTCGAGATAGGGATTTCTTTTTGTGTAGGAAAGATGTTAACATCTATAATCTTCTAATGAAAGGAAAGTATCAATTGCATAAGAAGGATGAAATGAGTGTGAACCTTGGGTATAGAAAACACCAAGATGTTTTTTTCTTTTATCAAAAGCCCAATGGTGGAGAGATTCCTTTTATAGTTGGAATTCAGACAAAGTGGATGTTGGATACCATGGTGAAGTTGTCGAATAATAGCCTAATAGCCATGGATTCAACATTATCCACAAATAAATATGGGGTGAGTGTATTAAGAATGATTTGTTTAGTACAATAATATGATTTGTACTAATTGATAATGATTAATTAGTTGAAGTTGACTTTGTATGTTTTTTGAATGTGATAGTATCAATTGTACACACTCGTGGTGTTTGATGAAAAACAAAGTGGGGTGCCATTTGCATGGGTGGTGGCATCACGTAATACATCATTGGACATTTCACTATGGTTGGAGCACCTCATTCATAGGTGTCACCAAGTTGATCATGGTTGGAAAGTTAATGCCTTCATGGTTGATGATGCATTAGCTTAAATCGGTGCTTTAGGGTAACTTCAATCTTCTTTTTTTACAGTGCAACTTGTCTTTATTACACAAAGAACACGCTTGAAATGAATTAAATGTGGCAAGAGATTCACAAGGTGCAATGTTATCTTGTGTGTTTGGAATGTAAGTCAAGCATGGTTAAAAAATGTGAATCGATTTGCCAATAGTCCAGAAACAAAAAAAGAGATGTTTAGTGATTTGGGTTTAATTATGAATTATTGTTCCAGTGCTGAAGTGAGCAATGCAATTAATGATTTCTTCAACAAATTTTCTAATGAGGAGAAGTTCCTAGAGTATTTCCATAAGAATTGGGTTGTTGGTGACAATATTTGTAAGTTGACAAACTCTTTCTTACATTTCCCTTTTTGGTTTTCATACGGGTGAAATATATTCATTAACACAACTTTTTCGCAATTAGGGATGTGGGTAAAAGGTTGTTGAGATTTTCCCCATGCAAATCAGGTGATAAATAATGTTGTGGAGCCATATCACTATTACCTAAAGAAAAAATTTCTATCTGATAGAATAAAGAAATGTGCTTGTAGGATGCATTGGTTCATATATGTTATTCTCACAAATTTTGAACCCTGTTATCGGTTTAAGGAAATTCTAAAAAAGGAAGGATTTTTGAATAATTATAGGAAAGAGAAAAAAATTGAAATATCAAAGGAAAAAAGAATAAAGAATTCTAGATAGTGATTGCACCCCTCATGAGAAAATGTCTCATGCTTTTTGGGTGAGGAGTCAATCCAATCCTAATAAGAAATATCTTGTCATCACACAAATTTCTTAACTTGTGATTTCCCATGGTCTATTTGTGGAAACATTTTCAATCATGCCATAAAGGTGGGTTGGTTTCCTTCTCGTTCAATGGATTCAACCCAATTACTAAATAATCAAAGCACAATTGATTCATAAAATGACCCTCCTGAGATAAATATAGAGGCAATATCAGATCTTGGTGAAGATGCAAACACATTTGCCATGGATAGTCACAATGTTGATGTAAATGTTGAAGGACATGATTTGGCCAAAGAGGATTTATTTGGCTACATAGACTTGGTTCAAAACAATCCTCTTAATAATATTATCAAGACTGAACAATTCATTGCTTTGGTTAAAAAAATGTTGGATGACACCAACAATCTTCATATTATAGATTATGAATTCACATTTGGGTTGGGTGCTTTTGAGTCATCTTCGAAGAGGGAAGAGTTTCTTGAGCCCCAAAAAGAGAAGAAAAACAAGCAAACAAAATGCCAAATTGAATGTTGACTTGAATATCACTGCAGATGAAGATGAACCATTTGAGTGTGAAAAATTCAATAACCGAGGTCGCCCTCACTCCAACAATGCATGGTTTTCCAGGTTATTGTGATACATTTTTTTCAATTTGATTTTAATATTTATTAGTGTATTACATGTATTTAATGTATTATTGTTTTGTTGAGTATTTTAATGTATGTTTGATAGGTGGTGAGGATATATTTGTCTGAATTGGGAATTTTGTTTGAATTGCCATTTAAAGTCAGTAAATAACTCCATGCATTTACACTCAATATTTCAATACATCAATTACTTTGTATGTTATGGAAGATAACTTTCATAGGGTTGTTCAATACTTGCATTATGCTTGCATACTATTGGGTGAAAATATGTTTGTTTAATTCTGTTGTAGTATTTGCCCAACTATTTAATTTGTCAATCCGAGGTCCGTAGACTTACGAGACACATGCACTATATATGCAGGACTAAAGTGGAACTAATCTAATCTAATCTAAATTACTGAAATCAAATTAATCTAGAAAAGCATTGAAACACTAACTAGGAAAGCAAGAAATTGCATAAAGGAAAAGAAATACAACATGTGAAGAATTGAATGACAAACAACATATGTGAGCTCACAACAATAAAAATATCTTATATTACAAAAACCAAATTACAAATCATGAAAGCATAACAATAAAAATGAAAAACTAAGAATTCCTTTCCATCATTCATCATTAAAATGAAGAGAGAGCACTCTCTTATATACATGAGGAAGATAACCTTCTCATAATTACATATCCAATATTCTCTCAAGCACTCTCAACTAATTTCCCATTATTACAAGATATGATCCCACAAATCTCTCAAGCATTTTTAACTACTTTCCCATTATTACAAAATATGATCCCTTTGAATCCTCCATAAATCTCTCACATATCTTGGATAAGACATGCCAACCAAAGCCTCCATGATTTTCTCCTTAGGAATTGGATAAGATATGCCAACCAAATCCTCCATGATTTTCTCCTTAGGAGTTGGATAAGATATGCCAACCAAATCCTCCATGATTTTTTGCTTAGGAATAGGCTTGCATAATTATCTCCTTAATATGGTGGAGGAGATATTAATTCTTCACATATTTCCTACACATCACAAAACTCACATATTCTTGAGATATATATAAAAATATGTATATTTTCTAATATTTAATCATAAATTCACTTGTAATACAAAAATGAATAAAATGGAAAATAAGAAGGTGAAACCCAAATGTATGTATGAAAATGATATGACAAAAGGTTAATGGGATGATGAAATGTAAGGAATAGTGAAGAAAAAGGTGGATGAAAATATGACATTTCTGAGTCCCAACATCCTCCCCAACTGAACTTGTTGCATGTCCTCATGCAACCATGCATGGGTCTCTTTAAGAACATTTGGCATTTTGAACTTTGGCGTTACATGATGATGTCTTTTAATAATGAATGTTTCCAAGATATGTGAAAGACATGAGTAACAATTTACATTTTCTTATGGTTGGTTCTTGTGTGACAACCATGAATACAAAGAATGTTGGTTCTTGTGTTAACAACATTCATTTCATTTTCTGTTCTCTTTTCTTCAATAACAATGTAAACACTCACTGGAAATCATAATGTGCATAAGAAAGCCCTTTTGTAATATTAATGAAGCATGCCATTATTGCGTATGAAGCAAAGTGCAACAAAGTATCATTGGAAAATAAATTTTGGTGAATGGTAAATGGAGTGATAGTGGTGAAGAAATGGAATCATGAAAGTGAATATAGTTCTCCACCCCCCCCCCCCCCCAACTGAATTGGTTGCATGTCCTCATGCAACTTGACATGGCTTATGAAAGGAAATGTAGCATGGTGAGGGAATTTTCCAAAATATTCAAGTTAGTATATAAGGAATTGCATGATTAAATATTAGAAAACAGCATACCTCTACTTACCTAAGAATGATGAACTATGCAATAGGAATGTAGCTACTGCTGCTGCTGGATCAGGAAAATGTGAGTGATGTTGTTGTAACTGGATCCTGGGAAATGAAGGAATCTGAACTGCTGATGCTGAATCATGGAAAAGATAAATGCTGAAAGAGGAACTGTGGTACTTTCATAGATCAGAATGCATGTTGCTATAACTACTGAGGGAGTCGTGAAAAAGTGTATAGTCTCCATCCACTACAAACCCGATGGTACAATTCTAAACATTTTGGATTTAAGAGATCTGTGGTTTTCATACTGTGGATTCTCTGGTCAATGGTTCAAATTCTAAACATGCGAATGAATATGTCGATGTCGAGCATGAATAGAAATCATTGGATTATCGGCCATTGATGCATCTCGTTAACCAATGCGAGGCAACTCACCATTGATGTCAATGAGTGCCAAGGTACCCGAGTACATCTTGCAAAGTGCGAATGGATGTGTTGAGGTCGAGCCACTTGCAAGATCTGAAGATCAAGGGACATTGATGTATTCCCATGATCGTCAGCGAGAGAATTGGCCATTAAGGCATGCAAGCCTCTAGGTACTCAAAAGGAACTCTAGTCTATTTCCCAGATAAGGTGCTGATGTTGATGGGGCAAGACTTGTTGAAAGGTGGGCCTTAAGGAATCCCACATCAGTCAACGCGAGTTTGTACAAAAAGATTTGGTAGGAATATAAATGGAAAGAACTCATGGACAAGCAGTGTGGATCAGCATGGCTAGGAAATCAAGGCAATGTAATTATGGAAAGGGAATGAGTTTTATTCAAAAGGCAAACTAGAAGGCAAAAATAAACTGAAAAGGATAAAGGGATGTATGCGATTCAGAAGAATAGGCCTGCATGAAGTCGTGAAAGATAAGGAAATGGAAGATGGGCTGCAACACAAGGATGGTCTAGGCGTTTGAAAGGAAAAAGATGAGTAGTCATGACGCAAAAGGATTTTTGTGTAGTGGAAAATGTGCAGTGAAGAATTAGTTCCTTCAAGCGTCCAATGATGCATGTTTCATTGTGATTTCAAAAAAATCACTTTTGCATTAGATTGTCTTCACTCTGAAAAACTTAGCACCATTCCTGCATAAAAATTATTACCTTTGTGTGCCATCTCCATTGATCATTCCTGTATGAAGTGACTCAAAAACAAATTAGCGCATTTTCAAGAATTTATGAAATGTCCTTTTTTTTAATTATTTTTCAAAGTTACACTAATTGTGGATGAAAAGGGTGTTGCATTGGAATGTTGAGCTTTCTGCATAAGCTTCTCGTTGACCTACACATAACACCAATCTCATTTCACTTGTTAGTATGTGCATCCTAACTCTTGCCCACAAATTCACAAAAAAATCCAACATACTTTGATTTCCCCCCCAACTAGAAATATTGCATGTCCCCATGCACTGTACTCATTGATTGTGCAATACTTGTTCAAAATGTTTTTATTGGTTTGCAGGAAAATTGATTGAAAACATTTGAAAAGGCATTGTATTTGGTAGGGAACAAGTAGTGAGTTGATGAATGAATGAGGGCAATTTTATTTGATTTTTTTTTTTAATATCATTTGTTAATAAATAACAAATTAAAAAACAAAAGTGGTTAATTTATTATTTATGTCGATTGTGTTATTTATTGATGAAAAACAAAAATAATCAAAAACCTACCCTAATAAAAAAACGACCAAGGGCTTGGAGATGAAAACTACCGGTTGTGTAACTATCCTGCGCAGACCAGAAATCAACTCAACGAGCTTTCTTTGGATATTCAATCTTGAGGTGATCCAACAGAACCTTACCCATTGGTGGCTTGTTCGACCAAGCTTCGTAGAAGTCCCCATACTTGTATCCTCGGTACAGAGCGGGATGCTTATCATCAATCAAGGGCGCTGCAGGAGCAACGAAGGAATCCATGGAAGGGGGATGGAACGTAGGAATGGATATACGCGCAGAGGAAGAGTGGGTTACTGCTCGATGCACAACACTCTGGAATCTCCCAATGCTCACAACCTGCACCTGATCTCCCAAATGGATGACGAAGGCGTTTGGTATGGGTTCTACAGTGACTCACGTTCCAGCTTTTAGGACTTGAGCGTAAAGCATCTGGACTCCTTTTTGATAGCGCCTCTACCTTCCTTGCTTCTCACTTCATTCCCAATGATCTGCTTACACACTTCTTCAGTCAATTCATATTAGATCACAAAGCATGCTACGGTAGTTTGATTACTGGATTTGTGTATATCTCATGATAAGAATGCTTCCTCCAAGAGAAGCGATGGAGAAAAACTCGTAGCCAGCAAGGAAGGGATCTTTCTAATAAGCAACAATATAATCATTTAATCTCAATTTAGGAAGATGAATCCAAAAATTGCATGGGTGTTTGATTTTTTTATTTTCGATTTAGGGAAGTCTGCCTTGCGATCCTAATTTGGTGAGTGTGGTCGGTTGAAAGGCCGAGGGTTGCGCTCTCCTCTCCCGGGAGTCAGCGGACACAGTGGACGAGATGGGCACGTATGCGAGCAGCCTATGTATAAGGTGAAAGGCAGGCTGAACGTATCCAAAAATCGATATGCGCAATCGGTTACCCACTTGAGGGCTGTTTGGAGCATAATGAGAGAGAGAGGAATACTGGGCGTAGATGGGAAAGCCAAGGACGGACTGGTTCTGGTTTTGATTGTTTCCTTATTGATTTGCGGTATGAGTATCGATTCCGGAGCTGCTCAGTCTAGTGGTAAAGCTTCAGATCTTGAAGGGAAAGCGTAACCCCAAGCAAGGGGGGGTAGGACTTATCTCGCTGCTTTCTCTGTAAAGACGTAAACCAACTACTGAATTGGCGGTTCAACACTAGGACTCAATGAAGAACCCTCAGGCCCTAAGTCCCTTGCAACAGATCACCCTGAAGAAGTGAAAGAACTAAACTCAGGTTTCAGAAGTGTCCACATGGGCGCTATTCCAGAGGCCACTAATCCCACCGAAGACTAGGATGCAAAACTTGAAATTAGCAATGCGGGAGGGTGAGCTTGTCGAACTCTCGACGAAGGAGAGGACGATGATCAATTCAATCCACGAGAGGGAGGGAAAGTCGACCACTTGCAGAACTTTAGAAAAAAAGACAAGGTTCTCAAACTAAGCTTCAAAGGCCACCCCAAATGCGCATGGATTTATTCCAAAAATCAGAAACCTCAACTGGTGGCTCTCAATTGATTGTTTCGTTCTTTCCGCCATCATTTTTTTTTTTAATACATGAGTTTTAATTAGTTTTGTTTTCATGAATTATTTTGTTTTTGTTTGTTTAAATTTTAAAAAATAAGATTGTATCCTATCTTAGAAAAATTGTTAGTTCAAAATCAATTTTTTTTTTTTTTTTTTAAGTCTTAAAAAAAAAGAAATTAACCCTATCTTTACAAAAACAAAAATGGTTAGTTTTTAAATTTAAATTTTTTTTTTTTCTTAATCAATGAAAAACTAAAATTGAGAAAGAAACTAAACTTTTTTTTAACAAATGGACATAATGATTTGCATATTGAAAGATGTTTGTGATAAAGCATATTGCAAAACATGAATTTATTCTTGAAATTAGTCTAAATCATCCCTATTTTCTGATCCTCGAGATCGTACAAAGACGCAGGAGGAGAGCATACTTATTCTAGGTAAAAGAAAAACTGAAAATGAAAGCAAAAACTAAAACTGAAAGCCTACCTACTCTATACTAATTAGAATTTACAAATTAGTTACGTGTAGTTAAACTTCCAATGAAGCCACTCACGTAGCAATAACAACAATAGATTCAGTAGCAATTCTTTAAATGATGGATGAAAATATTCAAGAGTGGATGAGTCTAGTTGTTGTAACTGCAAATCAACTAAAAAATAAAAAGATGAATCTAATCTAGTACTTACCTGGAACCATTGTTCGATAAAGCTTTGATAGGTACAGTTTCTCTCACTCAGATCATGTTGTAACTCCTGTTCTTCTTCTCCGATCTGCTGTTCTTCTTCCTCGATCTCCTGTTCAAATGATTGTTCGCCATCAGATATGCAGGATTCTTCAGATGTTGAATCTTCGTTTGTTTCTTGGGGAGTAGTTGAACCTTTAATTCTTGTCAAGATCTCCTCTTCCAAGGAAGAAGAGATCCCGACTTCTGCTAGGATCTGAGTGAGTAGTTCCAAGTTGAAACTCATTGTTAAACCATGTTGAAAGAGATTCTAAAAAACAAAAAAAATCAGCACACTAAAAATTGAATTAAAAACAAAAGGACCACAGAAATAATCTTGAATTCAATACTCAATTAAACCCTCTTACAAGGACTACTCATTAATTTAGTAATTGAATTCTTCAATTACAACCATGAACCATGAATTTATCAAACACTCTTCACAGTTGCGAAAATCAAACACACTTGCAGAAATTGAAATTCACACTTGCATGAATGTAAACACACCCTACATGCCCTCATCCATAAGAGGTCGAGCCCGTTACGGTACCTCGAATGCGATGCGTAGGCTATTCCCCACATCTTACCGCCTTAACACCTCAGAGTTAGGAACATGTCTAAACACACTTGCATGAAAAATCAAACTAAACTTCAATCCATCGTGCCTCCCCGGCAACGGCGCCAAAATGTTGGGTGAAAATATGTTCGTTTAATTCTGTTGTAGTATTTGCCCAACTATTTAATTTGTCAATCCGAGGTCTGTAGACTTACAAGACACATGCACTATATATGCAGGACTGAAGTGGAACTAATCTAATCTAATCTAAATTACTGAAATCAAATTAATCTAGAAAAGCATTGAAACACTAACTAGGAAAGCAGGAAATTGCATAAAGGAAAAGCAATACAACATGTGAAGAATTGAATGACAAACAACATATGTGAGCTCACAACAATAAAAATATCTTATATTACAAAAACCAAATTACAAATCATGAAAGCATAACAATAAAAATGAAAAACTAAGAATTCCTTTCCATCATTCTGTTAGAAAATTATATATTATGGAGCAATGGAACACATAAAATATTGCAGAAATATAAACACAGAAAACGCACCAAACAAGAGAGACACAGATATACGTGGTTCACCCAGTTTGGGCTACGTCCACCCTGAACAACCAGTCCTTCCTTTTTATTATCCAGCAAAATGAAGAGACACAATCTACAACAAATCCGCTGTAATATCCTCTGTTTTCTCTCACAGCCTCACCTCTCTATTTCTCGCTCACACACAGAATACACATCTATCTCACAGCCTCAAATACAATACCCTCATACAAAGAGATGGGTTGCCTTCTAGGGCAAAAAACCCTAAACTAAACATAAGTTCTACCGTCAGATCATCCGCCTAATGAATGGCCCAGATTGACTAGAAATTACTATACTTTTACAAGGCAATTTTACAGTTGTTTTTAGCTTCGAGGGCGCTGCCCCCGAAACCCCCCGCCAGGGGGGGGGCTCCCAAAGGTCACAGTTTCCCCCCCCTGGACCCCCCCTGCAGCAAATATTTTACGGGCGGCATTTCGAATTGGGGTCCTATGTGGCGATACCTTTGAATATAGAAGATAATCAGGCTCCACACCCAACACATTCATCATTAAAATGAAGAGAGAGCACTCTCTTATATACACGAGGAAGATAACCTTCTCATAATTACATATCCAATATTCTCCCAAGCACTCTCAACTAATTTCCCATTATTACAAGATATGATCCCACAAATCTCTCAAGCATTTTTAACTACTTTCCCATTATTACAAAATATGATCCCTTTGAATCCTCCATAAATCTCTCACATATCTTGGATAAGACATGCCAACCAAATCCTCCATGATTTTCTCCTTAGGAATTGGATAAGATATGCCAACCAAATCCTCCATGATTTTCTCCTTAGGAATTGGATAAGATATGCCAACCAAATCCTCCATGATTTCTTGCTTAGGAATAGGCTTGCATAATTATCTCCTTAATATGGTGGAGGAGATATTAATTCTTCACATATTTCATACACATCACAAAACTCACATATTCTTGAGATATATATAAAAATATGTATATTTTATAATATTTAATCATAAATTCACTTGTAATACAAAAATGAATAAAATGGAAAATAAGAAGGTGAAACCCAAATGTATGTATGAAAATGATATGACAAAAGGTTAATGGGATGATGAAATGTAAGGAATCGTGAAGAAAAAGGTGGATGAAAATATGACATTTCTGAGTCCCAACACATACATTGGTGTCTAATCATGAATCTGATATATAAATTGGAAAAAAAACAACGAAGATGTAACAAAATTTGTAGCAGAAATGCAACAAAATTGTAACAAAACATGTAAAACACAATTTTACCAGTTTTTTTATAACTTCTCAAAGCTAATGGTGATATATTATTAGCGAATAATATATATTACAAGATCAAAGCTTATGTGTTTTCTAACTTTCCGCACCGATGGAAATGAGTGTCAAGAACGGTGAGCCAGTGTTTTAGCAATGGTGAGTGGGATAATGTCAACAAATGGTGATGGAGTGAATTCAACAAGAACACAAGGGTCACTCTGAATCTGAGGATGAAGGGGATTTTCATGAATATTTCTTATACAATAATCATGGTTTCGTGCTTCACGAGGACAAAGATACCTTGTTGTTTCCATAATTTCGTTCCAACATTCAAACGCATTTTATTTTTTCTTCAGGGTATAGGACTTTTATATGTCATTTTTGGCATCCAGATCATTGGATAACAAAATTAAAGATTGATACAATTATTCCCACATTGTTCCATAATAATATACTGAGTAAACCTTGTTAAGGCTATCTTTAAGTTTAGGTAGTTAAATGGATCTTTATTTCAGGTTTGTTTTCCCGAGGCATCCCACCTTGTTTTACACCCTTCTTGTGTGGCAGTCTCCAATATTGGAATATGGGTTGTGCAATATAAAATTTTCTACTGCCTGTTCCCGACAATATTCTCTTCTTCCTTTGACAAACTGGCCAAATGTTGTTTCTCTTCTATCACCTCTATAGGTATTTCATATTCTCCTCCAATCCACAGAGTGCTCTTGAAATTATGTTTAAAAATATAAGAGCTTCCACCCAACTGACCTGATTTCTCAAATATGATACAAAGGATCTCAATTTGACATCCCCTACATAAGGGTTGGGATTCCATCTTTTGTTAAGAGACAACAAAAAATTATTTTGGTACAATTCACCGAGCAAGTCTTTTTCTAGATTTGTACAGGTCCTGTATGCTTCTATGAAACCATTTTTATATTTAATCTAGAAAGGCTTATTGTTATGATATTATTTTTAAACATCATCAATCTTTTTGCTAAGTACATGTTGTAATTGGTTGAAGGAGCCCTGCAACTAAGCACACCATCCATTATATGTTTGAGTTGTTTCTTATCATTCTCCATCTTGGACACCTTCCTTTGTATCTCAACCACTATGTTTTTATGTTTTCCTTCAACTTTGTTTATATATTGTTCCCATGTCTTGCAAAGGTCAAAAATTATTTTTTCATGCAAATGGAAAGGTATTAGTTTTTCCTTATTATATGGTATACACAAGGATAATTTATCCTTTGGTTCCTCCTCCTTTGTTTTCATAACAATGTATTTGGTCAGTTTGATCTTTGGTTCGTGATTCTTTGTTTGAACAGTAGTGTCTATGGTCAGTTTCATCTCTAGTTCCTGATCCTCTATTTGTACAATTGTTTCTTTTGTCAGTTTCATCTCTAGTTCTTGTTCCTCTATTTGCATAGTTGTTCCTTTGGTCAATTTCATCTCTGGTTTTTGGTCCTCTATTTGCACAACAATGTCATCAGTCTATTTTTTTCCAAGGGGTATATTTTCTTGGACCCCTAGAGAAGGTATATCTATGACACCAATGGGTAGGGAATCTAAAACTTGGGCCAAGAAATTTAATCTTTCAAAACTTTCTTTTTGTCTGAGCTCATTTGTTAGGGTTTTAACTTTGTTTTGTAGTTGTCTGTTTTTCATCTAGAGAATCCTATTCTTCCTTAACAATGAAATATACAGAGGAATATTTGAAGGGGTACTTATTGTTTTAACGTGCTTCTTTGTCAATTTTGGTGGTGTAGTTTCTTGGTCCTCCTCATCATCCCCATACAAAATTGAAATTGAGGCAAGGCCATCTGTTCTGTACCATTTAGCTACTCCTTGTATGTACTCATAGTCAGAATCAGGAGAGGGAACCTTCTCAACTTGTTCTTTTGTGTTAGCAAGGTGGCCTAATCCTTGTTCCATGAATCCTTTCTACATGCATCCTTGCTCCATGACTCCTTCTTCCATCAATACATCTTGTGTATGTTCTTGCTCTTGCCCTTGCTCTTATGTTGTTTCTTCTGTAACAACGAGGAGGGTTTCATGAACTCAAGAAACACAACCTCATTTTGTCCTATCCTATTTGGATTTTGGCACCACTGTCAGGCACTTCTTGTATCCTCTCAATCTTCTGGTGGCAGGTTTACTCCCCAATATTTCTACTTCATCATCATCATATTTTTTGTCTCCTTTCTGTGGGGATTTAGTAGTAGAATCCTTAGAAACCCTTGTAGTTTTAACATTAGGCAGATCAATTGCCATATGGAAAGGTTCTGTGGGAATTTCTGTAGCTGAGAGGTCATGGGGAGGAGTTGCAGCTGGGAGGTCTTGGGGTGGAGTTACAGCTGCTAGGGCATCCTATGACAGGGTAGAAACTTTAGCATTCAATGGCCTTCCAACTAGTTCATCTCAAGTTCTCCCTTCCCTTTACAGTGCACTAACCACCAAAAGTTTAATGAGGCAATAGTGTGACAGGGTTTCGAATGACTTCTTTGATTTCTGCACCAATCGGGCCATATGCTCTTGGATGTTTGCAAGAAAGAAAGGCATGTTAACCAACCTTCCGTGATGCAAGTGGCCTAACAACCAGAGGTGTTAGTAATAAATAACGACATACATTCCTTCGTACGTGAAATATTTATGGAAAAAGAATGCAACATTTGTCTAGGGTTATGGTAATTCCCTCCTGTTGAATTTTATGCTTATCTTCTGTATCTTTTCACATGCCTCAAGGAATTGTCGCAAAACATCAGGCTAGAGTTTTTTAGGCCCATATCATTGGTATCCTATCTATGGTAATGCATGGAAAATTCTAGAGTCATGTTGTCATCATACGCCTGTAACATGCGAATATACTCCATTTAGCCCACGTATTCAAAAAATGGTCTAATGCATGGAAATTCATGTAGAAATTCTTCGACAGGTTCTCTGTGAACTCTTGGGCCTCCCATATTTAGTCAGAGTTCAAAGTGGCTATGGTTGTGTTTGGAAAGTGCAACAATTTGAATGTGGGAGAACGACAAGCAATGGAAGAGTTGAGGGTAAGCATGTAATAATGTAGTCTAGTAATAATGTAATCATGTGGCATCGTTTATTGCGGCAACCATATGGAATAAAACGTTGATTGTTGTCGTGAAAACGGGAGATTTCCCTTGTACGTAGTCAGGTGTTTCCACAACTGTGACCATTGGAATGGGAGGGTGAGTTATCGACCATTTGGAATCAATTTTTTCTTGTTGTCGTGATCACGGGAGATTCCCCTTGTATGTAGTCAAGAGTTTCCACAACGGTGACCATTGGAATGGGAGGGAAAGTTTCTGCAACTGATGCAATTGATTTGGGGTGGCCCTGATTTGCCATCATAATAATTTAAAGTTTTTTATGTGCAACTTTGTGGGCCCATGCACCATTACACTCACTCCTTAAATTACTTGCCTTAAAAATAATTGGTTACAGTTTATTAGTTATCCTTGAATGCATATTATAATTTTGCATGATTATCAAGTTAACTTCATTGATTTCTAGGTTGTTCATATTATTTTCAGTTTTTTGAAGGCTTAGCTGTTGTTGTTGTCATGTATGTCAGAACGTGCTTCAATTCAAATTCACTTAATATTGTGGCTGAAGATGTTGATAATGGATAAATTCACAACAATTGAATGGTTTGTTTGGTTATTTATACAATTATGTCCCTTAAATGAGGTTGGATCTATGAATTGGAAAAATGCAAGATATCACAATTGCATTTTGCATATCACCATGTGTAAAGGACAAATTAAATAATAATGATTGATCTATAAGCTATCTTGGTTGGCTTGTAACCAAGGGTATCTCACATAATTTGTTATGTTAGGGGCTTCTTTAAGAATTCAAGCTCATTAGACTTGTATAAATTTTTCATGTGCTACTCATGGATAATGAATGAATGAATGTTCCTAGAAGTTGTTTTGCATATTGCATCCTTGAAACTCCATTTATTCTTGCCAACTAAGTATAAATTCCTAGACTAGTTGTGAAGATGCCTATGGTGACAGTGGGACTTTTTCTGAAGTTGTTGTTGTGCCCTCTAGCTTTAACCTATTCACTAGGCATGCTAGTTTGTGAAACAAAAAGTTCAAAAACCCTAAATGCTAAACCCTAGCTGCAAACCCCTATGTGCATTGTGTAGGACAAAACCCTAAGTGAAGGTGGAAATCCTTACCCTAATGGATGAACAACAGAAACCCTAGCATGAAAGATGACCTAACAAGACAATGTCATGAAGCATATATAAGAAGCACTAACATTCTCCAAGGCAAGTCAATATGATAGAAAAACCCTAACTACAATTTCAAAACCCTAGATTCAAAAACCTAGATTTGAAACCCTAGGTGCATTTTTTATGAGAAAACCTTAAGTGAAAAGCCCTAGGTGTGTTGTCTAGGAGAAAACCCTTGCGTTGTGAAATATGATAATCTTGGGTAATGAAACCCTAGCATTGCTTGTTGAAGATGAAAACCCTAGGTTCATTGAAAATCCCTTGGTAAAGCAAGCCCTAATATGCATTGATGAAACCCTAAAATGACCTAAGCAATGAATGCATGAATGAAGCACTAAATGAATATGATAAGTGCATGAAATACTAAGTATTAAAGATGCCCTTACCATAATGGATGAATAACACCTGTGATAAAGACAATGTTAATGGATGAATAACACATAGCATGAAAGTGTCCCTAGCAAGACAATGTGAGAAAGCATATATAAGAAGCACTAACATTGTCCAAGGCATGTTAATATGATGGAAAAACCCTAGCTACAAGTTCAAAACCCTAGAAACAAGTTTTGAACCCTAGCAAAAAGTTTAGAACCCTAAGTGAAAAACCCTAGGTGTAAACCCCATGGTGCATTATCTACAAGAAAACCCTAAGTGAAAAACCCTAGGTGCATTTTCAAGTAGAAAACCCTAAGTGCAAAACCCTAGGTGAAAACCCTTGCATTGTTAAAGATGATACCCCTAGAATTCTTCACATCTCGTGAACTAGAAAAGTTTGAGAGAGAAAGAGAGTAAAGGTTCTTGGTGGAATATTACAGTGGTTATACTTCAGTAAGGGCTATTTTCTTTTATGCAATATCAAACCGCAGATAAAAAATTAAAAATAAAAAGACATAGGAGCAAGGAGAATAATTCTTCACAACTCGTGAACTAGAAAATTTTGAGAGAGAAAGAGAGTACCATATTCTATAGGAGACTTCCAACTGGTTTGAAAACAAGACTTCTGAAAAGTACCTAAATTTTGGACTATAGTATTCCTTTGCAATTTTGACTTGTGTCTCTAAATTTTCAGGTTGTGGTATCCCTCTGCAACCTAGGCTATCTCAGCGCACATGGGTCTTGGAAATTTTATGATAGATATAAAAATGGAGTAGTAAATTGTTGGAAACCTTGATTGGAAATGTGAAGAAGTATTTAAGGCATTCTAAGGTCTCTTTTTGTAACATCTTTTGAAATACTTTTGGAGTCCTCGCTATTTGTTAATAAAAATATTTATTTTGTTGTTCATTTTTGGGTTCTGTTTAAAGTGATATCAACTAGTAAAATAACATTTGTAAAAGGAAATATTGATTCAACCTCCACCCCTCTCAGTATTTCCAATATATGGACAAAATTGATCTGTCATAAAAATGACAAAACTGAACTTAAATGAACTGTTAGACACAATTCAACTGTAATAAAAAAGACATATCTGAATTGTAATCACAATGTAATTCCATTTAATAGCATTGACTTAAAAATACATTCCTTACATACACGTTGTGTTGATATATCAAAAAGGTATTGTTGACGGTGTTGGACCCACCAACATTCACGGAATCTCCCTGATATGAAGTCCCAACTAGACCTCACACTGTTTGGAGTAGGAGTCCCATCTGTGAGTAGTAATGCTATGCCTCGACTGTGAAAACGCATAGAGGGAAGTATGATAACATTAGGTGAGAGCAAGTGTGTGACCCTACAGAGAGTCAAGTGCAATGCATGAGGTTCCAACACATGAAGGGAAAAGGAAGTGTGCCCCTTGGAAGCCTGTAATAGTATGCAACTTGAAAGGAACACACAACTGTAATGACATCACAAGCTAAGATGTAGAATATTCCACAAGTTAAAGTGATGAATTAATACCACAACAAACATTCAACAAGATTCATACAAATGCAAACAAAATAGTTCAAAATCATAAGCGTAAGTTAAGTAAAATACATTGCAAATACAACAAGAATATTCCTACTATATTCACAACATATGCATGAAAACATGTTGGCTCCGATATTATTATTATAAGTGAAAGTTTCATTCATAAATACACCACTGATGGACCACTAGCCCCAATAGTGGACCATTAAAGTCAAGAACACCTACTCCTCTAAAGAAGTATATTCGCTCTATGCTATAGACAAGCCATGGCTCTTCACAATGCTCCCGCGCTTCTTCTAAGCCTAAGCCTAGAAAAAATATTGGCTCCCAAAAGCCTTTTACATGAGTTATGAGGTTATATTTATAATAAGAAGGTGTGGCTCTTTAACTCCCCTTTGTGACCTTTGGACTACCCTCATGACTCTTCAACTTCTCTATAAATATGGCTCATTGCAATATATGATGACTCTTCATATTCCAATATTGACACTTGAAATTTCACTTACAAAATAATTACAAATAATATTACATTTTATGCGTGTACCCATATAAGACAAAATAGGGTAGAGACAACTTGATATCCTAAGTAACAAGACACAACACTATAATGCTTGAGTTTGGGACAAGTCTAGCTCAACAACCTCCATTTGTTGCTTCTTGGTCACATATTGGTGCCAAGCTTGATACTGTGTGATGATGTCCCCAAACTGCATGATGGTGTCTGGCTGGAAGCAGACTCTAGCCTCCATGGGATCTGGGTACAATGTCTTGGAACCCATTTCAAGATAATTCTGAAGCATGAGAAACATTTTTCTAACTTGGACGGGACCACCATTGTACTTCTACATGTTCTGTCTATTCAGCTCCAAGTCTTCCCTAATGGAATTCTGTCTCAATTGCTCCAAGTACTCTTCGATCTTTTACCAAACTTAGTTCTTGGGTTTGGCTTTGTTGAGTGAACCGACTGATGGCATTTGGTTTGTTCTCACCAAGACATCCAAACTACTCAATAATCGTACATATGAGGCTTGAATGCTACCAATGAATGAGGCAAGATGCTTGTTGTTCTGAATCAACATTTGAATTTTCACTTTCTCCAGCTCTGCTTGTGGCTTCATTTTCTTTACTAAGTTAAGTGGTGCCCCTTTGTATCACATTGTCCACTCTTGCACATAGGAAATGGAAGCTTGTATGTTCTTGAGAGTTTTAACAAACTCTTTGCTCTATTGTTGTAAGCCATGCAAATAGAAAACTTCTTTATGTATGGTGACAAACCCCTCATAGAGCTTCCACATGGTTTCTCCAAGTGTTGATACTTCAACAAGTATCGTTGCTCTCATATCCTCCAAGTAAACATGTGTGGAAACTTCATTTTGTGCTACTCTCTGGAGTTGTTCTGCCTCTTTCCTGACAACCTACAAGTTCTATGCCAATTTCTCATTCTCAGTCGTCAAATACTGAATGTTTGATCTTGTTTCTCCTACATAGGCCAAGTTGGCTTCAACATTGACATTTGGATGCTTCCTAGTGTCCGACACTATCACCCTTTCTCTAGCGAACTTAGGTGATGCGTGATCATTTGGAAAATGATTTCTCTATGATTGTACAATCCTCTTTTTGAGCTCATCAAATGATATATTGTACACATCCATTATCGAATCATCATTCAGGGAAATAATGCCCCCTTCTTCACTCGAGATTGAATTTACTGCTAGAGGTGGTGGAGACTAAGGGATGACATATGGTGCACTCGGCATCAGATCAACATATTTATTTTGTGGCTCCTGTTCCATCTCCATGTTTTTCACTTCAATCAATTTCTCAATGTACTGAGCAAGCTCTCGATCCTACATCTCTTCACAGAACTTCTCGGCTGCTGGTTGGTTTTTCTCCTTCTCTTCAACCTATATCGACGTTGTTTACTCTGTCGTCGTGGCTTGCATTTATTCTTCTTCCTTATTCTGCTTCTCTTCTTGTTCTATCCTCCTCAACACTTATTCTTCCTTTAGCTTTTGCTCTATCTCCCGCAGCTTCAGTTTTTCTTCCTACAACCTCTACTTCTCTCTCTTCCTCTGCTTTACTCTTTGTATCCTATTCTTTCTCTTTTCTTCTACTACCAAAGCTGCTTTCAAGAGAATATGATTTACTTTCATCTTGAAGCTTTGTTCTCCCTATTGAATGCAAGCAATCTTCCTCTTTTCCTTGTCCTTCACGGAATTGTTGCCTTCTTCTATTGTTGCTTCTAGAGTTGTTGTCATCTGTGGAGCAGCCTGTGAAGTCCCTGCTAAACTGACCGACTCGCAAAGTCTGGAGGCATTGTAGCAGTACCTCCATGGATCCTCCTCTAGCCAATGGAATTCTTCACCAATTCATGGAAAGTACACTCTCACCACGAGGATCATACGGATTAATTCCCGAGAGCCAAATTCAAACCTCACTATCTCCTTTTCCTTGGCATCCATGACTTTCAAGTTCTTTATCTCGTATAATATAATTTGCACAAGAAAACTGGGCCATGGTGCTTTCTTCTTCCTTTGCAAAGTTGCTGACATTCCTATGGCGAGATGGTATCATACTTCTTGCATGACAAGTTTGTCGGTGGCATACCTTGGTAAAACATGCTGACGTTTATCTTTGCCAAACACTCTAATGAAGGTGCAACCTAGTGAGCCATACCAATCTATGATGTACATTATCACCTCCATTGCTTCTCATGAGATGCAAGGTGGATCTTCTTCATGATGAGATTGTATAACGGGATGATAAAGCAGTCAATTGGTTATGCAATTACTCCTTGATAACTGTAATCCAAAAGGAACTTACAATGGAAGTGCATGACAGGCTCATATGGTGTCCATTTCCAGTTCATGTCAGGGAACTTCTATTGTGCACATATTTCATCCAGAAGACATATATAACTTTTCTCGCTCACGCTCGAGAGGATTCTGAGCCTATGCTACATGGGCCTTCAGTTGTCGATGCAATAGATCTGACCAGTTGAACGACTTCCCCTCGTTCACCACCTGGTCCAATAAGAATGTCCATCCTTCAAGAAAGTTTTTCGTGCTCTCCTGAGCATGGACCCTGCAAGCGAAGATAACCAAGGTATGGTAGGACTTCCTGAGGGACTTTGTCTTGTACACATGGGTGGGTGTCTATCGCAATTTCGATGGATTTTTCACCCAGCCTTTGACAATGTCTCTTGTGTTCGCATAGCTATGGGTGGCATAAAAAAGTGAGTCCATGCACTCTATTGGCTTGGGCAAGTGATACATGTGCTGATAGTCTTCTTCAAGGAAGGTGTCAAACATCTGTCTACTGAATCTTCTCAATTCATCGTTTTCTCATCAATGTGTGAGACAATCCAGATGATTACATCTACACATGGGAAGGATGGATACCTGCATGCAACCTTGTATAGTCCTAACTGTGAGATGTTGAGATACACCTATCGGTCCTTGTCAGGCGGAAAGAGTCGATAGTGCGGACACAAATCAACCTCCCTAGGAGCCTAAGACTCTCTAGTGACAAACAAGACAACGCTGTTGTAGTAGTCCAGCCTTGCCGATCCGGATGAGCTCCTCCTTCACTTCGAAACCTGCATCCACTAACAATCAAACGATTAAATAGCACTTGATAATCTCATAAGATAAAACATGTTTAACATATAGACCAAGGAGTATATGAAACAACTCATAAATAACAAGTTATTGAGAAGAATGGACTCATTTGCATTAATAGGAAACAAAAGGAACAATTACAACCTGAGCCTTGGTGTTGTGCAAGTCCCTCCCGGGGTCCATCAAGAGTTCTCCTTTACTTTGACAAAGCTCACCCACTTCCAAACGGAACAAGTAAGGATGGGAATCTCTCCTCACAAGCTTCTAAATGGGAGTCCTAATTCTTGCAGCATCTACCCTTAGAAATGTTTAGCTTTCAACCTCCCCTCCTTCTGGCCCAATGTCTGTATTTATAATATTCAAGAGGAAGTTAATCAGGTCCACCATCAATGGGGTAATCCCCTCTTTGGATGGGATAGCTCCTCTCTTGATGGGATAAGTTCCTCTTTCATAGGGGTACATGAACCATCTGGAGGCGCTCAATACACGTCGAACAACCTTCTAGAATGCTCTAGAAATGACCACAAGTAACTTTTTAAAGATGAAACTTGCGCATTTTGACCTTTACAGGAGTACGCACCCATCCCTTTACATACAGAGCGTACAAGTACGCAGTTATTGTGAACATTAGGTGCGTACCCGCAGGCAAGGTTGAGAGAACCTACGTACCCAGAGATAAATACATTGATAAAGACTTTCTCTCTCTTTTGGAGTTTGACATGGAGAGCAGAGGCTTAAGACTTGCCCAGGAGGATAGCATGACTGTTAATAGAGCCATACTAACTGTACATAGCCATGGTGACATTTTTTAGTGTAACAGATTGCCCCCTAAAGTGTGAAGCCTGTAGTAGATTAGGGTTTTGTAAATCTAGGAAGGGTGAAGCGCTTTATCATTTCAAGGATTATCTCGTGGAGAGCCTGGTCAGAACCTGCAATTTTCAACACAAAATACATGTATAAGATTATATCATCGCTGAGGTAGGCATTCCCATACTCAGATCAAAACTTTAACTAACAGACTAACTACTCTGATAAAGGAATGATCTTGCAGTACATCATAATCATAGACTTGTGTAGACATAGTATGGATGCAACCATCTGTTTATAATTAGTCTACTATATAATGAATACAAAACTCCTCGCAACCTGGATGGTGGAAACTAGATCCAGGGTCTTCTTTTCTACTTCTCAAATTGGTACGATTCTAGCCATGCGAATAAATGAGTTGATGTCGAACATGGTAGAAACCACTTGATTACCAGTCGATGATGTAAACTGTTAACAAGTGTGAGAGAGACCACCAGTAACTTCAATGGTTCTCAAAGTACCCAGTACAATCCATGAGATGTGAATGAATGAGTTGATGTCGAACATTTCATGGAATCCTTCGATCGAAAGTCGATGATGTAAACTGACGTCAAAGGCGAGAAACCTGCCATTTATGCATGCAGACTTCAAGGTACTAATGATTTCTAAGTCAACTCTCTAGATAATGTGCTGATGTCGATAGAAAGCGACCCGTTGCAGGCAAGTCCGCAACACGAAATCATAGTTCAAGTTGAAGAAATATTGCTGTAAGGACTGACTCAGGGATGGTCAAGATGGATGACAAGTATTTTGCAGATGAAAGTTTTGTTTGCAGACCTCTTGAACACATAACGACACAACAGATGGCTTGGTAACGAATGACTCAAAGTTAATCCCCGGAACCCGGTTAAAGACTTTCAATGTGGTTTGATCAACTGTGAGGCAAAGGATTTCCCAACCTAGGTGAATGAAAAGTGTCGTGTTCAAGAGTGGTAATAAGGTTTCTTCTGAGACAAAGGATAACAAATAGGCTCATTCTTCTCTCTTTTCCCCCACCATTTCTGGCAAGTACCTCTTTATTTTTAACAAGCTTGAGGAGGATAACATATGCTTTATTATAAGCTCATCCTTCGGACGAGTCCAACCTAGTTTTGATTCGAACCCTAGGAAGGAGTGGTTCGTTCCTGTCTGTAATTGAACAGGTCCTTTACTGTGAAATTTTAACGAGCCCAGTATAGGAGAAACTCGGCGTTTTTCAATTTTAGAGAGTTTGAAAAACTTAAGAAGACTCCAGGTTGAACTTTTTCGTAAATTTGTGTCCCCCAAGCCCGAAAAAGTATAAAATAATACCTGGGAGAACCGCTTGACCTTGCGACCAAGGAGTACTTTCATGATTGGTGTCACTGACCTGAAAAGTAAAAAGCGATCAAGGACACGTCGTTTTATTTCCAGTATCGAGTTTGAAACGACAAAAACCCGGCAAACTTTTCCTGTTTTTACGGTCAGAAAAGGGCTATAAGGGGACCGTCTTTTAATTCCATTTTAACGAGTGTAAAAGAAACGCTCGGCAATCTTTTCATGTTTTCGGAGTCAGAAAAGGGCTTAAAATATGACTCTGACGTGAAAAAATGATAATTTACCCTAAGGTCCCTTTGTCCTGCACAGAAACGACACATTACTCATACCTATTTAAGATGGGCAAAAATACATTGAAAATATCCTTTCATGGTGAAAAATAAACAAATTTAGCATTTATTTATCCAAAAAACCTATAAAAAGACTTCTTACCATGTCATTTTTACCATTTTACTGTTGAGGTTGAGAAAAGGGCTTTTGGCAAGAAAGTTCCCGTGGAGATTGCGGAGAATCCGACCGTCAGAATCGAACGCCGTTTCACCAGGTATTCTACAACACCCCTCTCTTGATTTCCATCCGTTTATAATTCATTTTTAAGTTTTTATTTGATTTTTTGGGGGTATTGGGGTTTCAAGATGCGCACTTCGGGGTACGAAGGTCATGCACTGCTGACCTGCGTACCCCAATATTTTCTCAATGGGAAAATTACGGGGTGTACCCGCCCGGCCTTAAGGGGAGCTACGTCCAGCCACTCTGTTCCTAAAGGCCGGGGTGCGTACCCCGCAAAACGCAAATTGAAACCCTCATACCTCAAAAATAGACCAAAATTTTTAAATTTTATGGATCCTAACTGATGTTTTATGATGTGTAGGGAGCACATCATGCTTGATTGGCGCGAAAGAGAGCACGAGGACGTTGATTTAGCCGCAATCAATCATCAACCCTCCATTGATGCTTTGAAGGCATGCAGACTATACAAATACTGGGCCATAGCTGGCATGAGGGGCCAAGTGACATTCCTTGAGTGGCTAATTGAAAGGTGGAACGTTCAGGAACAATGCTTTTACATCGGAGAGCACCAGCTCGAGATAGAGCCCTTTGATATATATTTTCTCACTGGTTTGCCCAACAGCGGTGAGCAACTGACTCTCTCCGGGACTAGGCCGGGTGGCCAATCCCTTGCTAGCCTCCGGCTAGAGTGTTGCAACAATCAGAACCAGGAGAAAGGGATAGAAATCAAATATATATCCCTGCCTGAACTCATGGTAATTGCCTTTACAGTTACCAGACTCTGCGGCGCAGCCGCCTTGCACATTGCCACCGGGTCCCAAATGCGGATAGCGATAGATTGCTACCAAGGCAACATTTTCAACTGGTGCGAAGCTGTGCTGTCCAACATGAAGGCCCAACTAACTAGGGTAAAGACCGGGAAACTTAAGACCTTTGGGTATGGGCCTTTGGTTGTGAGCTTTGCCCTAGAGAGAGTTCCCATGTTGATCCCTCAGCAGCTTATTGTTCCAGTTGGGGCTCCTCGGGAGCCTAAGTTGACGAGATGGGTTACAGTGATGGCCCGGCATCCTGATGAGGGCACGACAGTGGTTCGATTTCCTGATGGTTACTTTCACTGGCTAGAGGGCTAGGTCTTTGCTATTCAGGATTTTCCTTATGCCGGAATGGATTTTCGGAATGATCCGGACATGGTTCTTCCACAGGGAGAACAATGGGATGACAGAGGTACTTTATTTTCCACAAGTTTTTAAGTTATCTATTTTTTTTTTTATTATTATTTTTTTTTTATATATATATATCGTCTCAAAACTGACAGCGGCAAATTTTTAAAATGTAGATGTAGGTCCACGGCGTCTGGCCAATCTCCGGGCTTTTGAGAGAAGAGTACCAGCTGTACCAGTACCAGCCCCACAGGATGCGGCCGCAGAGACCTTAGCCGAGCTGGAACAGGATCTAGAGCGTCTGACGGCGGATATACCAGAGACCACCATAGATGACATTCCTATTCGACTTCAGCGCTATGTGGTTGCAGTCCCAGGACCTATCAGAGGGTTCCTGTGTAGGGTAGCGCGGGCAGTGGTCTCGTATAGAGAGCACCACCAGTGATTGGCTAGTCACTTTTGTAGACACATATGTCATTTTTGGTTTTTTGTACTTATCATTTTGCCGATCATAAGGTGTTTTTCAACCTATGATCGAAGACGATGTATATTTTTTTGACACACTCCTACCTATATATATATATCATTATTACCGGCTTATCTTGTTTAACATATGTGATGAAATGTTTTTAAATTTACTTGCATGATTATCGCAAATGTTTGTCTAACATTCGAGAAGCAATTGCATCTGCTAATGTATTTAGAGACCTTGGAATATGTTGATATTCAATGTAATCAAATTCACGTTCCAAGAGACGCACTCTCAAAAACAATCTTAATAACACAGGATTTCTAATGGCATATACTCTATTAAGTTGTAATACAATGAGTTCAGAATCTAACCTCACTATCAAACGTCGAATTCCAAATGAAATAGATTCAGACAATAATTCAACCACTGCACTGTATTCTGCAATGTTGTTCGTTGTTTGACCGAGGCTCACCCCATGCATAGAAACTAACTCGTCAGAGGGTGAATAGATAACCCAAGCTGCGGAAGAGATATTCCGTGTACTACGACAAGCGCCATCGGCAAATCCAATGTATGTTTGGAGAGGCGTCGACATCTGCAGTATCAAGAGTAAAACCAAGATAAGCCAGAATAACGACAAAAACACACTTTCTAAGCTAAGCACACTACCTAAACTAACAAACACACTAGCTAGAAAGAAAACCTAACCTAACTAAAAATTCTCCATACCCACCATTTAAGCATAATACCTCTTTAGGTAAAGTCCATTTCTAGCTTTACCCAAGGAGTCCCCATCAAAATCTACCAGCTCATAGGCCCCTTTTGCTAGCTTTCGCTTTACAATGTAGGGTCCATGCCACATAGGAACGAATTTTCCAGCACCTAGCTTATCATTAGCTTGATCATATAATAGCACTAGGTCTCCCTCCGAAAAACTTCGAGGGGTCACATTCCTATCATACTGAGCTTTCATTCGCTTCGCGTGAGTCTCGATTGCCAATGCAGGGTCACGTCGAGTCTCATCTAATTGAGCTAAGTATAATAAACGTTTTTCCTCTTCGAAAGTAGCTGGGAGTAATTCGACAGCCATTTGAAGTGATGGGATTTCGCATTCAATGGGTAACACGACTTCCAAGCCATAAACTAGCTGGAAAGGAGTGAACCCTGTAGAAGTTTTTACTGAAGTTCGGTATGCCCATAGCGCTGAAAATAACATGTTATGCCAATTTGACCGATGAATACCAATGATTCGTCGGATCATGATAACGAGAACTTTGTTGATAGATTCAACCAAACCGTTGGCTTGTGGATAATAAGGAGTAGAGCTATCGTGGCGCAAACCAAGCTGGCTTGTAAGCTCAGTCATCATGATGTTTCGAAAATGGCTCCCATGGTCAGTGATAATCACTTGCGGGACACCGAACCTAGTTATAATGTGATTGAATACGAAAACTGCAGCTGTTTTTCCACTTGCATCGAATGTAGGCATCGCCTCGGCCCATTTAGTAAAATAATCAACCGCGAGGATGATATACGCATGCCCCCCGGCCGAGTGAGGGTTACAAGTTATAAAATCGATACCCCATTTGGTGAAAGGACCAATGGCAATTATAGGGTGGAGAGGAGCAGGTGGTGCGCGCATCTTGCGATCAAACACTTGACAGTTGTGGCATTTTCGGACCGCAATGATACAATCTTTAAACATGGACGGCCAGAAATAGCCAGCACGCAACACCTTCTGAGCTGTGGCATACCCAGACATATGACCGCCACATGCTCCAGAATGACAATCATTCAAAACTCTCTCACCTCTTCGTGAGTTAAACAACGTTGAAAAACCAAGTCTGCCCCCCGACGATAAAGAGTATCTCCAATAATTTTGTATTGCTGGGACTGGAATCGAATTTTTCGACGCTCTGACATTGAAGCTTCAGGCCGAAAGGTTTGGGTCTGGAGATAGATGATTATATCCCCATACCACGGATCTAAAGTACTGATAAGAAACAAAGATTCGTCCGCGATGGACTCCTCTGCCACAGTTTCCGTGTCAGCATGCGGGAAATCACACATCCATTCCGCAAAAACTAAGGATTTCTTAGACTTGGACTTCTCGAACTCCAAGTCAAACTCTTGTAGGATAACAATCCATTTGGAGTACTTGCCCCCTAGCAATTGTTTAGTCAAAATATAAATCATAGGGTTGCAATCTGAAATAATTGTAGTTTTACGGAGAAGAATGTAGTGACGGAAACGCTGGACAGCTTGAACTGCTGCTAGGGCCAATTTCTCCACATGCGAATATTTTAGCTCAGTGGGGTTTAATGTCCTACTAAGATAATATATCACATGTTCCGTTCTGAATTCATCTTCTTGGACTAACACCATTCCAATAGTGGAATGCGAAGCCGCGAGGTATAAGAAGTAGTCTTGGTTGTAGTTGGGAGGATGCAGCAACGGTGCATGGGTCAACGTGTGCTTGAGTGCATCAAAATATTGTTGGGCAATCTCGTCCCAAAAGAATTGAGCGTTCTGTTTCAACAACCGTGTAAAACCCTTGGTGACCTCGGCGTAATTTGGAATGAATCGGCGTAAAAAGTTTGCTTTCCCTTGCAAACTTTGGAGTTGGCGCAAACTCGAAGGAGGAGGCAATTTGATGATGGCTTCGACCTTCGAGGGATCGACGCGAATACCGGCTTTTGAAACAACAAATCCCAACAATCGACCCGCTTCTATACAAAAAACACACTTGTGCGGATTCAACCGAATACGATAATGCTGACACCTCATAAAGATTGCTCTAGAAATGACCACAAGTAACTTTTTAAAGATGAAACTTGCGCATTTTGACCTTTACAGGAGTACGCACCCATCCCTTTACATACAGAGCGTACAAGTACGCAGTTATTGTGAACATTAGGTGCGTACCCGCAGGCAAGGTTGAGAGAACCTACATACCCAGAGATAAATTCATTTATAAAGACTTTCTCTCTCTTTTGGAGTTTGACATGGAGAGCAGAGGCTTAAGACTTGCCCAGGAGGATAGCATGACTGTTAATAGAGCCATACTAACTCTACATAGCCATGGTGACATTTTTTAGTGTAAAGGAGAACTCTTGATGGACCCCGGGAGGGACTTGCACAACACCAAGGCTCAGGTTGTAATTGTTCCTTTTGTTTCCTATTAATGCAAATGAGTCCATTCTTCTCAATAACTTGTTATTTATGAGTTGTTTCATATACTCCTTGGTCTATATGTTAAACATGTTTTATCTTATGAGATTATCAAGTGCTATTTAATCGTTTGATTGTTAGTGGATGCAGGTTTCGAAGTGAAGGAGGAGCTCATCCACTTCCAAATGGAACAAGTAAGGATGGGAATCTCTCCTCACAAGCTTCTAAATGGGAGTCTTAATTCCTGCAGCATCTACCCTTAGAAATGTTTAGCTTTCAACCTCCCCTCCTTCTGGCCCAATGTCTGTATTTATAATGTTCAAGAGGAAGTTAATTAGGTCCACCATCAATGGGATAATCCCCTCTTTGGATGGGATAGCTCCTCTCTTGATGGGATAAGTTCCTCTTTCATTGGGGTACATGAACCATCTGGAGGCGCTCAATACATGTCGAACAACCTTCTAGAATGCTCTAGAAATGACCACAAGTAACTTTTTAAAGATGAAACTTGCGCATTTTGACCTTTACAGGAGTACGCACCCATCCCTTTACATACAGAGCGTACAAGTACGCAGTTATTGTGAACATTAGGTGCGTACCCGCAGGCAAGGTTGAGAGAACCTGCGTACCCAGAGATAAATACATTTATAAAGACTTTCTCTCTCTTTTGGAGTTTGACATGGAGAGCAGAGGCTTAAGACTTGCCCAGGAGGATAGCATGACTGTTAATAGAGCCATACTAACTGTACATAGCCATGGTGACATTTTTTAGTGTAACAGTCCTCTATGTTTTCCTCAAATTCCTTTGCAAAAGCATCTTTATTATGTTTCCATGTCAATGATGATCCCTTTTTTTATTAAAAAATAAGTATCTGCATACACTGGCAAGTCTATTGACGCTTGCTCGACTACTTCCCCAATATTACTTTCATTGGTTTCTTTTGAAGCATATCTCTTAGGTGCCATGGTAACAGTGACTGCTAGAGAGGTGGTCAACAATTGTTGTACCTGTGGGACAGAAAAGACACTCATGGCAAGAAAATATCAGTCTTAAGAAAATCTACTTACAAGGCATGTTCAAGCAGCAAACTGGGCCATTAGGGGAGTTTTGAGGTCTAAAATGGGCCTCCTAAGGATATAATAAAATAATAGTGGAAATAATAAAATATGATTAGATTATATCATCAGATTTTAGAGGGAAAAAAGAAAAAACTATTTTTTCAACTCGTATTTTCAATTTATCTACCTATGGGTTTACTCAAATTTCAAGCAGAAACATTCGTTGGATGCATAATTTGATTCCTCATCTAAGGAGTACCCATGTTGCATACTTTTGATGGACCCTGGTACACGAAAAATTAGAAATACATGAAAAATGTGATTGCAATCATGTTTTTTCATGTATTTCTCATTTTCCGTGTAGCAAGGTCCATTGAAATTATGCAACATGGGTACTCTTTGGACGAGGAATTAAATTTTTCATCCAACGATAGTCCTGCTCAAAATTTGAGTAAAAAATTAGGGAGATAAGTTGAAAATACAGGTTGAAAAAGTAGTTTTCTTATTTTGTTATTTTTTAATCTTTTTACTTTTTTACTCCAAAAATGGTGAATCATCATCTTGAATCCTATTGGTTCTTATAAAATTTATTTTGGTTGTACATTTTTCATAGGAGGCCCATTTTAGACCTCAAAATTCCCATAATGATCTAATGGGGAGGATTGCACAATTATTACTAACAAGAGGGATTTCCTGCAAAATAGCTCGTACTAGCCAAGAAACTAAAACAGTGAACAAAATAGCTCATATTAGCCAAGAAACCAAAAATAGCTTCACTTGATTAGATTCGCTTGAGCAGTAGAAAAAATAATTCATATTAGCCAAGAATCCGAAAAATTTGAGTTCTAAACAAACTATGATTCAATGCAATCTCTATGTGTAATGGCATAATGTGTAGCAAAACAGAAGAAATTGCCTAAAGGATTAAAATAACTAGATTTGAAATTGAGCACAAAATAAAATGTGCATCAACCCTTCCGTAGTGATTCCATATAGGGCCATACAATGTCTGGACGATAGAGAGAATGGGAAAAGCAACTCGATCACGGAAAATAGAACCCACCAAAAACTATTCACTAAAATTAGACTCCTGCAACAAAAGAATTAGCTTCGAAAGAAAAAGTAGGTTCAGTGAAAAAATTATGTTGGGTAGTCACCAAACCTAAAAAATGCACCAAAAACTTTAGGTTATGAAAAAAAAATTACTAGGTTAGGATAAGTAAATTAATTCAATTATGGGTAAAACTAAGCCAAATGTAACAAACGAATAACAAAATTCCCATATTTAAAGATAATCCTTAATGACTACAAGATGTGATGACAAACTACAAAAAAAATCTAGGTCATGCATGTTTGTAGCTCCTTATCCTTCCAACAAGTTATGATACTCCTCCTCTGCTGATATAGATGGATAAAAAATCCTTAGGATTTCTTGTGAAGTTGAAGGCTCACAAGATTCTATCTCCCAAATATGTTCTCCCAGCACAGATGATCCTAGAGATTCCAACTTCTGAGGAACAATTTTATGAGACTTTGTCTTCTTGGAAGTTGTTCTTGGGTAAGATGATTCTATCTCAGCCTTTGATATCAACTCCTAAATAAATGTTTCTCTTCCTAGCTCATGATTCTTCTTTCCTCCATGTCCTCTTTTACCTACATGGTTAGTATTTTTGGGGCATCGTGTTTTTCTTCTTCTCTATTCATGCAATCCTATGTGTCCTGACTCCTTATGAGGCTGAGCCTACTTCAATTTGTCAAATTGGCAGGTTCTTACCCGAGGTGATTAAAATAGAGAAAAAGATAGGCCAAGGGGTGAATTAATGCAGTAAGACAATATTATCTTCAGCTCACCACCCCATATAGGGATTAAAAATTGAGACATGATGTATTCCTCTGTCCTCCAATCTAATGAGCAATAAATCATCTTTTAAAAATATTATAAAAAACAAAATATTTCTAATGTTTTACTTTGGGTATTTAACTATTGTGCATATGTACGATTAGGTTAATTCGTCTCAAGCGATCATATATGTTCCCTAGGGACATAAGAATTAAAATGGCGGAAGACCGATTAGGGACGAATGTCTGTCGCCGAACTCAATTTAGTCATTTGTTATTTGGTCAATCAATGAATTCTATTTCACTAATTGTTACTCAATTTAGTCAATTTATTCATAACCTTTATTCTCCAAATAAATCTAATATCATGAAACTTACCATGCCAAGTAAAAACGATGTGAGAGATATCTTCCTCCACCACTCCCAAATTTCAATAATTATATGATGTCAATCTCAAATTTAATTGATTACTGGTTTAACAAGAAACCTCATTCATGAGATATTAATTTGAACAATAAAACCATCATTTTCATCTAATCATTGCACTTGTTATGGACATGAAACCTTTTTTCAACTAAAGTTTTTTATTTTTCCTTGTACATACTCATTTTTTTAACACTAAAGTAAACTGATTATATTAATTCCACACCTGGTCACAATAGAAACTCAGGAACTTTACAATTCAATTACATCATTGGGCTTCATAAGCTGCATATGTAGGCCATCAAACCAAGCCCAATTATCCAGCAAAATTTCAAAATGAGAAAACACTCCTATTATTCTACTAGTATAAACTTGACAAAACTATGATAAGAGAAAGATACATAGAAACCAGACATAACAACACAGACTAGTCCTCAGTAATAGCATGGAGGTTAAGTTCTAGGCCCGAGATTTCCTCTGCATGTGGAAACTTTTTCTTGGTGAACTGCATTGATAGGTCCTTTAGCATGCTTCTAAGTGCCCCGACCTCGTCTTCCAATTGTCTAATTTGTTTTCTCTTTTCCACTATCAGCTCCTAGTTCTCACTGGCTGATTCCCGCTGTTGATGAAGGAGCAGTTGCAACTCAACAATGTCAACACGCAATTTCGCATGCTTGCTGGTGCACATTTCACAAGCAAGGGGAGAGAAGGTGGCTAAGGGAGGGCACTTGACCTAATCGTGCTCACTTCTCCTTGCCACCCTACCCGAGCAAGGACGCCAACAACCCCAGGAACCCATTGCCATTGTAGATGGCCAAATGAGAACACCTTCAAACCAACTTTAGGTCGCTTGTAGAAGCACCAATTTCCTCTCTAAATTTTATATCAAATGTTTCCCCAGATGCTTCTCCAACCAAACCAACTTCACAGAATGTAGAGATACCCAATAAAGGAGATAGGAACACCCCTAAACCACTTCTACCATTCAGGGGCTACCCAGACCCATCAACATAATCCAAACACTATCAATTTGCAGAAAAGAGTTGAACACCAACGATATGAAGAAATTCATACTACACCCCCACGATATATAGACTGAGACATACAAAAGTTGTGTGCAACGCAGAGGAGTGGTCTACATGCCCCGAGGATCCCATGGTGGCTCCATGATTGCTCTGCTAATTGAAATGACCTTCGCTTCAGTCATCCTTTCCTTCGAGTGGGTGAGCCATTTGATCTGAACCAAGAGGAGTAAATGTGGCTCGCTCGCAGAGGGAATTCACATGGATAATACTTTATCATTCTAGTGATAAACCAAAATTCAAGGGAAGGAAAAGAGAGATCCCACACTTATCAGATCCTTCACACCTGGTGGCCTCATATGTGCCAATTTCATAATGCCTCTCTTTAGGGGAGATGAAGGATGTGTCCTCAAACAGTGCTAGGTGGAGTTGTCGGAAGGGAGAGCCCGGGGGTGACGGGAAGGGAGGATGATGGGAAGAGGGGATAGGAAGGTGATATGATAAGGGGGTTAGATTCGATGGGAACATTAATAATAAGAATCTTAGGAGAGGGGGAAAATATTAGAGAGACTTTCATTGTAAACTTAGGGGATGGGTAGAAAACCATCATTTCTGTTGACAACTGTATGTCCTTCATTCAATTGAAATGCCTTATTGGCTTGTGAATCTGCCTCAGAGTTTAGGCCTCTTAGAATATGATAAAATTATAATTTATCAAAGAGAGGGAGCATTCCATGGGCGCGTTGGAGCAGATAATTGAGCTTATTATTTTGGGCTAAAGAGTTGGAGTGCATGCGCTTTATGACCAAGAAGGAGTCTCCTAGTATTGTCACTTCCTTAATTCCCCTTTGATGGGCTAAAAGGAGCCCAAGATAGAGGCCATAAGCTTCAGATTGGTTGTTGGACTTCTTTCCCAAGCCCATGCATGTTGGTAGACAAGTATTCCTTCAGGATTAACAAGAATCCTTCCCCGTCTTCTGACCCAAATCTTACATAGTCATTTTTACGATGAATTGATAAATTCAAATGTTTGACATATTCTTCTGAAAAGATAACAAAGTATTATGATTCTCGCTAGATCGTTTGAACATTCAAAAAAGAAAATCATTAAAGTTATGATCATCGTCAAAACAGATCACTTCCAATGTTACTCCACAGATCAACCTGTCCATCATAAGTCATCTCTCTCTCTCAACCAAAGGCCACTAGTTATTTGGTAGAATTTCACAAGTGCTATTTGACTTTGTCTTCTACCACAAAATGCATTACAAACACTCATTTTTTACCTTATGTGGTTGTAGGTGAAAATATAACTTTCCATTATTCAAAATGCATATTTAAATGTGTAAATAAATTATAAATTATAAGTTAAATGGAAAAAATCTTCTTAAGTTTAATCATCATATAAAACCGCCTACACTTTATAAATATTCTCAAGCTATAGCACTGAACATATCCTCCAACCACCACATGGGACCCTTATTTGTTATCTCTAGTATACAAGAGGTATCTCTAGGGGTTCGTTGTGTCAAAATTGGATATGGATGCTAATAGGTGTTTTTTCATACAAACAATGGATCTTAAAGACTTCACCATAGTTAAGATGGAAGCCAAGCACCTTGGGATGTTATTGAATAGTTTTAGGCTCAAGAAACTTGAATGAGTCTTCAAATAAATACATGAGTCCTTTGTAGGCCTCCAAGTGCTATAAAAATGGCATGAGTAGGTATTATGCATTATAAATTGTTCTTGACATCCAAACATCATCCAAGGGAAAACAAGGGTCTTAAACCTTAATTGAACCTACTTGAGCCCAAGTTCCATGAACAACACCAAGATACTATAATACAATCCCTCGCTAGGAGATATTTGACTTAAGAGTTAGAGATATGGGTGCCATTATGATGTCTTATGCACAATAGATGGATTTGAAGGCTTTAACAATGGTTATGGTAGGGAAGCAATAGTCTTACACCCTTGACTGTGCTTGTGAGATGGAAACAACAATCTTAGGCCCTAAAGATATCTCTTCAAGCCTAAGCATCATGAAAGCATAATTAGACCATTGCATGCGACCATGGATGGGTTTCAAGGCCTTAACATTCATCAAGGACTGAAAAAAATGCCTTAGGATCTTACTGAAGATTCCTAATCTCAAGGGCCTTGCACATGTACTTAAACCATCAAATGAAAACCTTGTAGGGGTTTGTTGGAAATTGAGTAGGATACAAGTGCCAAGAATAAACTAGAAATGTGTGTCAATGCATAAATATGGTCAAAGGGGAAACCATGGCCTTAAGTCCTAGTTAAACCTTCTTGAGCTCAACCATCATAGACAACACATAAAAACCATGACATAAGCCATCACTAGGGAGCCTTTGACATTTGAGGTGAATATATAAGCACCTTATATGGTCTCTGTCCTCATGGATGGGTCTTAGGTCCTTAAAGATAAACGGGGGATGGAAATAAGAATATTCAAACATAAATCTTATTTCTCAAGATCAAGCATAAAGGAAACTTTTGTGTAATACCAAATATAACCTTTGTTGGTTATCAATCACCTGAAAGGGTGTTATGGGCAACAAGACCAGCTCAAATGTGAACCAAGAATGAGGCTTGAGGTCTAATCAAGGTCAAGGGAGGACAATTGGGGCCTTTTGCCCTAAATGGTACTTCTTTAGCTCAATCACAATAGAAAAATACCTACAATATAAAAAATATTTCCTCCCTTAGAGATCTTTTAATTATGAGTGATTTATAGGGAATATTTTGATGTTTTTAGTAACTCTACTAGTATTTTGGGTCTTGACAATGGTGAAGGAAGGATAAAAATAAAATATTCATTTAAACACTATATAGGATGTTTCCATGCAATATTTGGCCTCTAAGTGGGATATAGTTATCATTAAGTGGTTTTAGATAATAGTGATGGGTTTAGGGGTCTAAATGATGGTAAAAATGGAAAACAAGGGCCTTATGTTGGAAAATGAACATTATAGGCCCTAAGTGCTATAAGCAAGGAATATGAACATAACATGCGCCCCCTTTATGGGGGCTTTCAACTTTGAGTGGTATTCTAGGCACCACTAATTAATTTTGTTCAAAGGGGATAGGTCTAGTGACCTTGATTATGCTCAATAGAGGAAAATAATTCGTTTGCCCCTAAAAGAAGGTTTTAGTGTGAAATATTTCATTTTTAAACATGTCAAGGTGAAGGAATTTTACCATGGTTTTTATTTTATGCAACAATAATATGTGCACATTGACATTCCTACGAATTAAAAAAAGGAAAAAAGTATAATTGTCTCTTTTCTTTTACATGTTGGATGAGTTGGCTATTTTGATTTTAGCTTCAAATTGATGAACATAGTAATTCAAACTACATAAACAAAAGCGCACTCATTTTTCCAACTCCATGTTATTATCTCCATTTTTCATCAAACTTTTTAATATGGTTAATATATAGATTCAAACTATATTTTCTTTTATATGAGAGAAATATTGTTTTCTATTTTCATTTATGCGAGTATCATAATTCTAAAATACATAGTTTTTTAGTTTGTTTTATTTTCTCTCATGCGGAAAATAAAATTATATAATGTACAAGTATAAACCAAACCTACATACTAAAATCAAAGTTTACAAATTTTCAAAAAATTATGTAGAAATTAATGTGTAGATTCATTATTGCTCATGAATTTACTAAATAACAATACTTGAAGATAATCTACTAATCTGCGGAAGGTAATTCACCATCTAGAACAAGAATCATAAACATGCAAAAGGAAACATCACACATGCACAATGATTTATCTAGGGGAAAGCAATTACTCAAAATCCTTACTATCTATATTGCATTAATCAAATAATAAAGATGAAATACATATGCTTGCCCAAGCCTGGGCACATCCTGCAAGTGTATAGTCTATCCCTCTTCCCTACTGGCTGACTCTGATCAATACTTATCTAATTTTCAAGCCCTACAAGCACCTAATTCCTTGCGCTATTCCTCTGGGAATTAGGCTCCTATTCATTAGCAATTTCACACCATGGAATTGCGCAATTGCCTCATGTCCTTCCTCTAACTACATGGACCGTCTGTACACATTGGAATAGTCTTACAACTAATAGTACATTGCCTTGAAATCTCCATATCAACTGGGTAACTCAAATTCTCTGCATGCATGAGCCAATTTAGGATAATTGATTAGTTATCTAGATGATCACTGAGTGTGGTTGAAGTTCCACTTCCACAACTTGACCTCCCACTAGTTCCTCCAACAGTTAGAACTAGTTTACCTGACCATAACTCAATTTAACTAAATTAAATTTCTACAATTGAAATTAACTCAACCTAGGATCTTAAAATTTAGGAACCCACTACACACAACTAAACTTCATGTCCCTAACTCGAATTAACTGGGCTAGACACTTATTTTTTAGGAAGCAACTCAAGTAGAATGAAATTCAACTCATTAACTTGAATTGAGTGTTCTTAACTGAGTGACAAGTGCTATGTCACCCCAGTTAAATCCTCCAAGTTGTCTGTTGATTTGGAAATTCAAATTTTCTCAATTTGATTAAGGCAAAAAGTCAAAATTGAGACTTTCTTGCTGCATTTTCAACACTCCCTCTCAACAAGAAAGGGATTATCAACCACCCCTATCCTACACCTGTGGAATGTATTACATGCAACACCTCTCATTGTTATTGTTGCTACTACAACATCTACAACTGAGAAGCATAAAAAAAAACAAATTGAATCAGATGTGTTTTCAACTGTCTACTGGGAAAATTGTGTTGTTGTTGACTCTACTACTAAGCCTCCTACTCTGTTGTTAACACTCCTATGCACTTCTTAGTATCTGTCTGACATTGATTCTCCTCCTACTGAATATTGTGGGCCCCCGTAGAAAGCTAATGATCCATGAGGAAAATGCGTCAATGGACCCTACCCAAATTTCTGCAACTCTTGGACTAAGGATCTGCTTCGCTCCACCTCACTCCTAGAGGTATAACTGCATGTGATCCCTCTTCCCACTTGGCTCGAAATCTCCCCCGGTTGGAGGTATATGTTTGAGTGGATGTCTCCGCTCTACCTCCTATCTACTTCTCCATTTATGGCTGCTTCACGAATTCCTGAGGCTTCTTTTGAGTCTACATGTTGAGAGGTCTAACATGATCCCTCTTAACCATCATATCTCTAGTCTTTGCCTTGCTCCTCAAGACTTTCCATGCATCTTATAACTCAAGTGCATACAGGTTCTTGACTCGAACCCTCATCTACTTCACCTATCACATGGATATGTGTCTCATTAATGTTTTCCCTTTGCCGAAGATCACATCATAACCACGATCTTCCAAAATTGCAACGAAGACAAGATTCTTCTTTAGACCCAGAAAAAACGTCACATCCTTGAGTCTAAGAGGGGAGTCCAACTCCCTCTGAAAGGTGATTGTACCAATCCCAGTCACATTTTACCTTCCATCATCTCCAAAATCAATGTTCATCTAGAGATCCTTCTCCTCCAAATCACTGAAAAATATTTATTCCTTGTCATATAGAACGAGGCACCATTGTCAAGGTACCACACACTTCCCCTCATTGTGTTGGCCATGCATGAAATGAGAGTAAAATCAAGCTGGAACTGTGAAGCTAAATCTTCACCTATTGTTTCTACTGCAGGATCCTTCTTGCTTGCCTTCATGTGTGGAAACTTTGTGGCATAGTGCTCAAATTCATGCCAGTGAAAGCACTTGATTTTGGATAAGTCTCCCTTCTTCCCCCTTGGCTAGAATTAGCCTCACCTTAGGACTTCCAGCCCTTGGCCTTCCTTCCTTTATTGACTAATGAAAATTCCTCTTCCTCTTCTTTGGATGAGGTCCCATCTCTAGTATTCCACCTTATTTCCTCCTGTACCAAGTCAAACCATAGGTGCTCCCAATTTGGTAGTTTCTCCCTCCCATTCACTGAATCTTGGTAGTTGTGCCAGCTCTTGGGAAGGCCTAGAAGGGATTGGTTCACAAATCATCCTCTGTGACCGTAACACCGACTTGACCAAGTTCATAATGACATTGTGTGAACCTGTGCAGGTACTGTGGAATAGTCTCTTTCTTCTACATATTGATATTTCGAAGCTTGTCGTTGAGTGCCAACTTCCTGTGATCACTACTATTTTGGAACAAATCTATCAGTGCTTGCCACATTGTATATGGAGTCTCTTTCCCATGGATATTTGAGACAATATGGTCTCGTACTCCCTCCAATATGATTCTCCTCACCCTGGAAACACACTTCTTCCATTCTTCTAGATCCTTAGCATCAGATACTGCTGGTTTTAAAATATCATTATCAGTGAATTCCCTCAACCCATTATCTTCCAGTATTCCCTCCCTGTGGTCCTTCCATGCAACATAATTCAAGCTCCCCTTAAGGGAATACTCGAGCCTTAGTCCATTGAAGGCCATCTTCTTTGTCTTGAAGAAAGCCTACAACATTGATCTACAAATTTGAACCTCCTACAATGACAAATTCGAAATCTCTGTTCTACAGTGATTCCAGTGCTAATACCATGTAGAAATAAGTCTATAGATTCAAAACTGCTCATGAAATTTACTAAATCACGAGACTTGAAGCTACTCTACTACTCTGCAGAATTTAATTCACCATCTAGAACAAGAATCATAAACATGCAAAAGAAACATCACACATATAGAGAGATTTATTTAGGGGAAAGAAACTAGTCAAAACCCCTTACTATATATATTGCATTAATCAAAGAATAAAGATGAAATACATATGCCTTCTCAAGCTTGAACACACTCTACAAGTGTATAGTTTATCCCTCTTCCTGACTCACTGACTCTAGCCAACACTTAGCCAATTTTCAAGCCCTCCAAGCTCTTGATTACTTGCGTTGTTCCTCTAGTAATTAGGCCGCTATTAATTAGGAATTTCACACCATGGAATTGCGCAATTGCCTTAGGTCCTTCCTCTGACTGCATGCACCAGTTGTACACATTGGAATAATCTATAACTCATAGTACACTACCTTGAAATAACCATCTCAACTGGATAACTCAAATTATCTGCATTCATGAGCTAATTTAGGCTGATTGATCAGTTATCTGGATGATCATTGAGTGTGGTTGAAGTTCCACTTCCACAACTTGACCTCCCACTAGTTCCTTTAACATTTAGAGCTAGTTTAACTGACCCTAATTCAAATTAACTGAATTAAATTGCTACAATTGAAATTAACTCAACCTAGGCTCCTAAAATTTAGGATCCCACTGCAGACAATTGAACTTCATGTCCCTAACTCGAATGAACTAAGCTAGACTCCTATTTTTCAGGAATCAACTCAACTAGATTGAACTTCAACTCATTAACTCCAATTGAGTGTTCTTAACAGAGTGGAAAGTGCTATGTCACCTCATTTAACTCCTCCAAGTTGTTTGTTGATGTGGAAATTCAAATTTTCTCAATTTTATTAAGGCAAAAAATCAAAATTGAGACTTTCTTGCTGCATTTTCAACAAATTCTAGCATTTAGGTATGAAATTTTATACTAACACTAGCGTGTAGGATATATTCCATATAAGAAATATTTCAGAGAAAAGGTGACATATAATTCATTATTTTTCAATCATGATTGTTGGTGATCAACATGTTGTCATCCTACAGGCTTTCGTACTAGTAATTATATGTCTCCTTAAAGTAGTGGTAAGTACTAAGTTGTCCTCTTGAGGCGTTGACTATCGTACTGGTAATTTGTGGTCCAATGGTGCTATTTTTTATCTATGAAAAATTTGATGGAAAGGTAGATCAAGAAAACACAAATATGGACAAAATAAAATTCTATTCATTAAAATTTCTCACATACATATTCATCAAGATGCAACTCTTAGCTCTTTGGGCCTCATGTTTTTTCACATATTACAAAGACCCAGTCACGAGTATATAAGGACCACACCTACTAATTATGAAATCATGATAGAGTCAACTAGACTTGACTCAACTTTGACTAACTTGTTCATGAAACTCACACTAAATTAGACTTTTCCAAATACAGACTGAGCTCGAACTAGCTCACATTGACTCTCCATGCATTGCATGCATACAAGATTAATTTACTATTTCCAACACCCCCACTTAATTATGACTACATGACTCAACATAACTAAAACATGACTCAACCATGCCTATTAGGTTTACAATAAAAATTGAATCAATCATCACTTAAACATGTATGATGGTCTAAGTCTCAGGTAGATTTACAATGACTCAAAACTTTTACAATGTTACATTTCCTTTTCTGTTTCTTCCAAATTTTATACCCTCGAAACTACTTCATTCTTAGTTGCATTCTCTTGTTGTAAGCTCCATATTTCTTCACTTGTTACTACTACAATTTTTCTTTGACTTCTCTTGTATTTGTTCTAAAACGAAATATGGTCATGTATTCTACAACTTCCTCTTCAACAATTCATTCACTCATGGATTGTTGCCACAACTCTTCATCTTCAAACTATGTTCTTCACTCTACTTCATGCGCTTCATATTCCTCATCTTCTTTATGCCATATTTCTTAATAGTAGAGTTCGATCTCTTCTAGACTCCATTGCTGAAAGAATGCTTCGTTGCTTTCTTCTTCATCATAAAAAACTTCCATGTCCTTTCCTGCATCTTTTTCTCCATCTTATTTTTCAGCTGGACTACTATCTTGTGTACCCACACACTCAAAATCAATGTTAAAAACATCTTCCTTATGCTCTTTAGTGATATATTTCTCATCTTTCTCTTCCTTCTCTATTTTCTCTACCTTCCCTTCCACTTCTTTACAAACCTTTGTTGTTGCAATCATGTTGGCTTCCGCTTGGCTTCCAGAAACAAGTGGTCTTCTCTCACCAAATAACAACACATCAACGCATTCTTTCTGTTACAACATGTACAACCACTCATCACTAGTTAATGGTTCTTCATCACATCAACAATTTCCACTGTTGGATCCACAAAATCACTTTTTGCTCCATTAATGGCTTTATCTTTATCAAAATCAGTCGCTACGAGTTCATGCATTGCTTCATGAGTAGTTCCAAATTTTTCTTCATAGCTTGTTGCTACAGTGGTAAATTCACCCTTCACTTCTTCATCAACATGACACTTATGATATTTCCACGATTAGTCCCTATTTCAAATAATATACCACAAATGTCATCAATATAATGTTCATCCACCCTATGGTGGGATATCTAAGCATGCGTGTTCTCATTAACAATTTCAACTTCATCGAGTTCATCAACTATTGTTGAATTCACCAATTCACATCTTACTTTGTAGTCTTCATCCACATGTGTCACATCACAGTGGGATTCACTATCATCTTCAACATCCATGTGAATATCCTATTACTCTATTGCACACACAAAGGCTTTAGCTTCTCTCCCTGCAATCTTTGTTGCACCTTCTTCATCCATATGCATGTCTATATAATGAGTTTCATTTTTATAGTCTTCATGACCATCATCCACCTTCAAGTGGGATTCTCAAAGCTTTGATGTCTTGCTAGAGTCTTGATCATCTAATCTTAGATCTTCTACTAAATTCTCTATTGATTCTTCAATAGATTTTGACGCAACTTGATGATGTATGTGACTTTCCTTTGTACCAAATTCCATTTCCAGGATCTTCCATGCTTCTTGGGAAGATGTAGCTTTTGCTACATTGCACAAAAAAAAAATCATCCAATGCCTATTTTATAATATCCAATACTAAAGTATCACATACTTCATCATATGGGTTATTCAACTAATACTCAAATAACTCTTTGTATCAAAGAAATTTTTGCATTTTGACAACCCAAAAAATAATTTTTTTACTAGAAACATTTAGTAGTATTATTGGATCCATCCTGATCCATGCATCCTTGACTTGTTTTTCCACATCTACTTGTCTTGTAGATTCCCTGGTTGTGGCGAGAACCTCTATGAACTCTTTAAAATACTCTGCCTCTTCTTGTTGATTTCTTCTTTTTATCTGCTTTAATCTCACTTTGTGACCCATCACTATTGTCCTTCTATTTTTATATTTTAGCTTCTTTCCTTATTGCGTGAGGCTTCTCTCCATATTTCCCCCTCGAAAAAAAATATGATTTTCAATATGTGCCCCCATAAGGCACAATCTTCACCAGATTCGTGTATCCTTGTTGTGAAGCAGGAAAGTGTTCCCTCTACGGACAGAGGCAACCCCTCTAGCCCTAGAGTGGGTCTAGTCACAAACAAGGACAAATCAACAACAATTCTCCTTAAATAGTTCAAGTTAGAGGCCTACCTCAACTGGTGGTCGATGGAGTTCCATTGCGCTGCTCCAGCTTCCGCTTCTTTCTCCTAGAGAGTAATCAACCTGAAACAAAGCAAGGAAATACAACAAAGCACATAACCGGATACAACAAAGAACTATTTACCCATAAAGTCAAGAAATCATGAGCTATCTAGTACATTGCATACGAGACATAGGAAAACATCATTGATTGTATTAAATATGAAATAGAGTAATTATACTCTTGAACATATCGGCGATACGACTCCGGAAGGGGGGCGGCAGCATTCAGGCAATGATGGAACAGAGGCACGAAGGAGGCGGCATGAATCGCATGAAATAAGGCTAGAATGATGACCCGAACCCACGGAAAGCCAAATGACGATGTATGGATGACCCAACCCGACAAAAAGCAAAAGTTTTGATGTTCAAGAGTGACGAGCTGCCATAGACAATCAATGATAAACCTATTTTTGAATCCAACCTAGTAATAGTTTAACGCGCCCTAGGAAGGAGAAGCTCGAGTCTCGTCATGATGACGAGTCTGATGTCGTCAGGGTTTAACGAGTCCGACATAGGTGAAACTCGGAGTCTTTTTCATGTTTAGAGAATTTGAAAAAGTCACGGAAAAGAAAACTCCAGGGGGGTCCTTTTCCGTAGAGTTGTGTCTCTCGAGCCCGAAAAAGTATAAAACAATAATCGAAAGAACCGCCCGACCAATATGATCGAGGAGTACTTTTCGTAAGTAGTAACTTTGACCCGAAAAAGTAAAAAAGCGATCAGAAGCACGTCGTTTTGTAGCCAACAACGAGTCCGAAACGACAAAAACCCGACAATCTTTTTATGTTTTAAATGGTCGAAAAAAGAGCTTAAAGGCGACCGCCTCTCGTTTCTTTTAACGAGTCAAGAGGGAAACTCGGCCATCTTTTCATGTTTCAAGTTGGAAAAGAGCTTAAAGACGACTTTTCGAGATCAAGTGCGCATAAAACTGTCGTAATTCCACCACCTGAGATCCTGCACAAAGAACATTGCACACGTAAACCTGTTCAAGATAATATGAACAATGCGCATAAAAACATAGTGAAAAACCACATTTTGACCATGCATATAGCAAAAACCATGATAAAAACCAACATTTATGAAATATAATATTTAATTTTACAAAATTACCATAAATAGGGGGGGTTAAACCATATTTTTTACCGTTGTTACCATTCAGCCATTGTGGAGCGACTTGGAGCATTGAGGTTGGTGAACGAAATTCGGCCCCGTACGTGCATCATTCGTCCCGAAACTAGTTCCAAGTAGACACACATTGCCTAACACTCTGATTTAATGCCTTTTTTTACTGCATTTGACGGTGGAATGTGATTATTTGGGCGGTTATTCAATTTAAGTTCCGCTCTCGGTCATCGCGGATTTCGCTATCGAGTCTGCGATGATCGACAAAAATTTACACAGACCGCGCCCGGATCAGCGCGGAAAAGTGATGTACTTCCGCGCTGACTGGGGAAAATTAACACAGGCGCCCATTATCAGTGCGACTATTTTAAAAACAGTCGCGATGATGCTGCGCGACAAAATTTAAATAAAATTCACGTTGAAAATTTTTCACACAAGGCACTAATGGAATTTTTCGTCATGCAGGGTTATAATGGTGTTCGTCTGGCAAGAACGCGCGCATGATAACAATGATATAGAGGCTTTTGCTGATGTCGGGTGCCGAAACGCATTGCGGGGGTGCGGATTACTCAAATTTTTCTTAACTCCACGCTTACGGGCACAACCTGACCTGTTGGAGCTACTGATTAGGGCCTGGAATCCCGTAGATGGGAGATTTGTCATCCGAGGCTGGGATATCGAGTTCGATTCTACAGACATCTATTTTTTGACCGGCCTATCTCGTCGAGGAGAGAGGCCCATTCTGGAGGGGCAGCGACCCGGGTGTGATACCTTAGATATGCTGATGGCTCAGGTGTGCCCACAGGCACGCAAGTCAAGGAGTGGAAAGGTGGCAATCCCAACTGTGGAGGACATAATCTTTCGTGCGATGCTTTTCATGGTGACATGGGCAGCGGGATCCCAAGCCCAACATGAGGCCTCGAAGACCCATCTCCGACTGGCCCTTAAATGTCTAAATCCTACCATGTTTAACTGGGCAGAGGCAGTAATGACAAGCATGAAGAGGCAATTGACCAACTATCGTCGAGGAGAGACGAAACAATTTGGTTATGGATCGATCTTAGTCCCACTCATGCTGGAGCGAGTGCTGACACTGCAGTTGCAAGACATGGCTTTGGACCCACCCAGGCCACGTGAGACGAGGGCCACGGGATGGGCTCACGTCATGCCACGAGGAGGCGGTGGCCGACCAATGGCGTGGGGGACATTTTTCCGAGAGTGGTTGGAGCGACAGATGATCTTCATGGAGGATTGGCCGTATGCCAGCCTGGAATTCCGCGGAGATCCTGACATGCTGCTGCCTGCTGGAGAGCAGTGGGCTAACGGTGGTAAGACACTTGATCACATTTTTTATTTTTATTTTTTATTTTTTTTATGATGTTTTTTATTTTTTCATGTACATGTCCTAGTGACGAACGCTATGGTATGCAGATGTAGGACAGGCAAGACCCCTTGGACTGGCTCCGGAGGCACGGAGGGACGTGCAGGGTGTTGGAGCTTTAGCCCTGGCTCCTCCGGGAGATGACACGATGGAGGCAGTGATTCGGAATCTTGAGGGCCTGCTAGCAGGGGTTCCAGATTATATGGGGATCGAGGAGGTCCCCATAGCATCCCAGATCCACACAGTAGGAGTGGAACCCAGGATGCACCGCCTGTTGAGGCGGGTGGCACGAGCGGCTGTGCACTATAGGGAGCACAACCCGCCGTAGTAGACACCTATGTTTTTATTTCTTGCTGGTGATTTTTTGGGAGACATGTGTCTCAGATGTACAGAGAAAACATGCTTTATTTAGACATGTACACTTATTTTTGAGCGCCTCGGTGCGCCACACAATATATATATATATATATATATATATATATATATATATATATATATATATATATATATATATATATATATATATATATAGATATATATTCCTATGGTCTATTATTGTGCTTTATGCTTCTTATGTTATTTTGAATTACATGTTATGCAAATGCCTGTCCAACATATAATTAGCTAATGCATCGGTTAACGTATTAAATCATCTTGGAATATGTTGATAAGTAATGAAATCAAAATCCCTTTCTAACAACTTAACACATAAATACAACCTTAAAATCCGATGGTCTCTGACAGAATAACGCCCATTGAGCTGGTGGACGACAAGCTGAGAGTCCAATTTCACAACCAATGCTCGAATACCGAGGTTAATCGCCTCAGCCACTAATTCAATCACAACACTATACTCAGCGACATTGTTTGTGGTGCAACCTAAACACACACCTTGAAGATCTATCAACTCACCGTGAGGATCGTATATCACCCACGCCGCAGAAGACAAGTTGCGGGTACTGCGGCAGGCACCATCAGCGAAACCAACGTAAGGTGCACCAGACATCTGCACAAGAATCAAAAGACACAATAAGCGGCAATCACGCCTTCACACCAAGCCAAAAACATGAAAACACACACACACAGCACACCTGCTAAACACATGTATGTACAAACCGAAGTGCATGGAATTCACACATAGTACTTTTTCAAGTACATCCCGTTTCGGGGCTTTTCGAGAGGATTCCCTTCGTAGTCAATTAGCTCATATGCCGCTTTCTGTAAAACTCTCTTCACAATATAAGGCCCTAGCCACATGGGTCGAGTTTGCCTGGCCCAGCTTATCATTCGCTTGGTCATATAGCAGGACTAAATCTCCCTCAACAAAAGAACGGGGATGGACAGTATGGTTGAAGTGAGTCTTCACTATCTTCTTCTGTGCTTCGATAGCTAGAGAGGCTAGCCAATGGGTCTCATCTAGCCGTTCTAGGTAAAGAAGGCGTTCTTCTACTGGAGCAGTGTTTGGAAGTAACTCGACAGCCAACTTCAACGAAGGGATCTCGCACTCGATGGGAAAGGTAGCCTCCAATCCGTAAACTAATTGAAATAGAGTGAAACCGGTGGCATCCTTCACAGAGGTTCGGTAGGCCCACAAGGCCGGGAACAACATCAAGTGCCAATTAGACTTATGCATGTCAACGGTACGCTGAAGCATCGTAACCAGAACTTTGTTGACGACTTCAACCTGGCCATTGGACTGAGGATAGTATGGAGTCGAACTATCATGCCGTAAGCCTAGCTGGGTTGTTAGTTCGGTCATCATGTGATTACAGAAATGCTTCCCGTGATCCGTGATGATGGCCTGAGGAACTCCGAACCGTGAAATAACATGGTTGAACAAAAATTGCTCCGTTGTGTGACCGTCTTCAGTTAATGTGGGCATCGCCTTGCCCCATTTTGTAAAGTAATCGACAACAACGATAATATACCCATGCCCCCCGGCCGAGTGAGGGTTACAGGTTGTATAATCAATGCCCCATTTTGCAAAAGGGCCGACGGTGACAACAGGGTGCAACGGAGCGGGAGGCGCACACATCCTCCGCTGGTATATCTGGCACTCATCACAGGAGAGGACGGCAAGAATGCAATCCTTAAAGATGGAGGGCCAGAAATAACCAGCGCGGAGGATTTTTTGAGCAGTGGCATATCCGGACATGTGACCACCACAGGCGCCAGAATGGCAGTCATTCAAAACTCGCTCAGCTTCCTCGAAAGTTAGACATCGACGGAGAACGGAGTCAACGCCGAGATGGTACAGGGTGTCCCCAATAATACGATAGGGCTGAGACTGATGATGGATCCGTCGCCGAGCATCCTTGGACACAGCGGGACAGAAAGAGGACGTCTGCAGATATACAATGATATCCCCGTACCAGGGATCGAGGGTGCTAATTAGGAATAGAGTTTCGTCTGGGATATGGTCCTCTGACCGAGAGGGCGCAGTAGGAGATGGCAAAGAGCAAAGTAACTCAGCAAAGACCAGGGACTTCTTAAACTTGGCAGTGGTGAATTCCAAGTCAAACTCTTGGAGCATGACAATCCACTTTGAGTACTTGCCCCCAGCAACTGACGTGACAAAATGTATGTCATCGGGTTGCAATCAGAAATCACTGTCGTAGTACGCAACAAGATATAATGGCGGAAACACTTGATAAACTTGAATAGGTGTTTGAAGGGGTTGAGATGGGAGACAAGGAGCAAACCGCTCGAGACAGGTAAGCATTTCCCGATGGGCCGGGAGAAACGAGGAACGATGGTGATGATCAGACCAAGGAGGTTCCTCGAGAGACATGGTCTCGATAATGGCTTCATCAGAAGGAAAAGTTTCGTTTAAAGGATCTGAAGAAGCATCATCTCCAAGCCAAGGGGAATGGACATACGAGTCGGGAACCCTGCTCGAAGGAGAAGGTTCGGGAGGGGGAGCCGATGCAGCAACGATTTCAACGTAGTTGAGCTCGGCAGGACTCAACGACATCTTATTGCCCCAAGATTCTATCTGATCAGTGGGGGGAAGAACCCACGGATCAGAGTGAATTGAAATAATATTAATAGGAGCGAGGTTAGGAGGTGGGAGTCAAAAAACACCCATTAGGGCAGGATCTTTAAAAATTCCAGCTCCCACACTCTCATAGAGTTTGGAGGTGTGCTCCACAAAAGGCACATTGCCTTCGGAAGAGGAGGCGAAGAAGGAGAGCTGGTCTACGGTGACAATCTTCCCCTGATGAGGGAAACAAATGACATGAAAAAGAGACGAAGCCACGGCTTGCATGGCATATGTCCAGCTACATCCGAGGAGGAGGCTGTAGGTAATATTAGCATCAACAACTTAAACTTCCACTTCGACCGTCTTCCCTTCCAAAGAAATGGGCAAACGTTGGAGTATACCATAAGGGCGAGACTCTCTCCCATCAAAGGATTCCAAGGTTGTAGGAGACTGGCTTAGCGTCGGAGAATCAATAGCCTTCCAATAAGAAACAGACATGATGCAAGTTGAAGCACCTTCATCAATGACTGTACGATGAATCGTTTTGGTGTTGATAATAACCTATATGAGGAAGGTGATTTGGTGAGGCAGTCTCGGTGTATGGCTTTCCAGGTCAAAAGTAATCAAATCCGAGTCGGCCGGGTCTATGCCACCGATGGCCGATAGCAAGGACTTCCTCTGAGAGGGGCAACTCTAGAGTACTTCTAAGGCAGACATAGCAAACAGAGCCTAAGCTAAGTCCTCAACGGTGCTGTAGTGCTGGGCAGCACGAGCATTAGGGTTGTAAGAAGATTTCCGGAGTACACCTTTTGGAGGGGGTCGAATGGGCATCTCAGTGCTAGGTCTCTTGATATGAAGTGGACCAGAACTGGACGGAGGAGCACTAGAGGGGACCTCAGGCTCTTTCTCGGCATGCGACGGATACTCTTTTTCCCAAGTACTAATGTGGATGGGGATCATCCCAGCCATAAATACTTGAGAGCCAAAGGAAGAAGAGGGTTGAGATGGATCAGCCACCATTTGCGTTTACTGTGAGGGAAAAGGTTCTTTGAGCACAGCAGGAGTCCCGGGAGCACCTTTCAACAATCGACTAACTTCGGATTGCCTCGGGCATTCTTTGGTATAGTGATCCTCGTCACAGATAAGACAAGGGTACTTGGGCTTACGTTTGGCTCCTTCCTTGGGTGGAGGTTTGAGGGAGTCCTGTCTGGGCTGCTCATATTTATTCTTCGCTTTCCCCTTCTTTCCTTTCGAGGCTTTATCCGCCGTGGTGGACTGGACGGTGTTGACCTCGAAAGTATTTCCGGAATTAGATACACCCTAAGAAGTGTTTTCGTTTGAAGCACCTGATTTTTGCTTCCCATGGTTCGCGGATGATTTCTTAGAGGACGTATTTACATATCCAATGACATCATCAACAGATGGCTTTGGTGGAGCTTTGGAAGTTCTAGGCGTCGGGGCATCAGGCAAATAATCATATAAGGTACTTGACTGAGAATAAACTAAGTCGAGGTACTGAGCACGCGTGATAGCTTTCTCTTCAGTTACACAAACTCCCATGGCAATGTCTCGTGCGATCGCAGGGACAAAGGAGGTCGTAAACCAATTGGTTAGGAGGTGATCAGGGATCCAGAACTTGATCAAATGGCGACGCCGCCTCCATTCATGTATATGATCGGATATGTGTGTGGTCGTGTCCTGTTTAAGAGATGTGAGGAGATGTGTTCCTATCTCATACCGAATGGGCAACTGAAAAATGAGTTAAAAATGCCATTGCCAACGAGTTGAAATCTTGAAAGGATCCGCGAGTCAATTCAATGTACCACTTAGCAGCCGAGCCGGTGAGAGTCCTTTGGAAAAGGCAGAGCCGAATGGAATCATCAAGCCACGAATTTGACGAACACCAAAGATGATAAGTCATAACGTGAGCTTGAGGGTCTTCCCCAGCTTTGCCATCGAATTTGGGACAATCACCGGGTATCTTGGTTGGAACTGGTGGCCAGTATGGATTATGAAGGATAGGATCATTAGTCAATTTGGACACATCCAGCAGTTCCAATGTTGCTAAGCAAGGTAACTAAGGATTGAAGGACATCTGTGGCCGTGGATAAGAGGTAATACCAGAGTTCCAACCAGTTGCTGGTTGCCCCCATTGACTTTGTCCAGACGGACCTGGCCCATAAGGGTTCTGTCCGTAGGGATTCTATCCATAGGGGTTGTAGCCATAACCAGACAATTGACTCTGGATTTGCCCCCCAGCACCCCATTGATTACCAACTTGGCCTGCAGGAGCAACATACTGTTGCTGGTAATTCTGATAAGGAGCAACCTGCATTTGTTGATAATTTTGGTACGGGGCCAACTGAGCTTGCCCCTGGGGTTGCTGGTAACCATACGGTTGTTGGGCTCCATACTGAGTCTGGGGACCAGAATGCGCTTGGTAAGAAGGTTGGGATTGAAACCCACCTTGCATCTGAAGACCAGTTTGAGTTTGGGGCCCAGCCTGGGGCTGAAAACCGGGTTGGGCTTGAGAAGCAACTACCATTTTCATGCCCGGTTGAGCAGGCCCAGAAATATGTCCTTGAACGGATGGAGATTGGGCCACCTGGCCGGAAGGTTTCCCTGGTTGAGTTTGGGATGGACCCACTCGCCCAGAAGGTTGAGCTTGTTGGGTGTTAGGTTGGCCTTGTATAACCGAGGGTTGTCCTTGCAGAACAGATGGTTGAATGGACTGGACGGTTGGTTGACCCTGAGGTCGACCAACTTGTCCAGATGGTTGACTAGGCTGGGCAGTGGGTTGGCCTTGCTGCACGTAAGGCTGACCACCCTGCCCAGAAGGGTACCCTTGCTGGATTCCAGGTTGTCCTTGTTGCACATAAGGTTGTCCCGCTTGTCCAGATGGGTAACCTTGCTGGACACCAGGTTGACCTTGTTGGATGTAAGGTTGTCCCGGTTGCCCAAATGGGTAACCTTCCTAGACACCAGGTTGACCTTGTTGCATGTAAGGTTGTCCCGAATTACCAAAAGGTTGAGCAAAATAGGTGAAAGATGGACCACCAGAGGTCGAAGGTTGTCCCTGCAAGGGTTGTCCTTGTGGGCCCCTAGGTTGCCCTAGATAAGACTGCCCGTAATACTGCTGCCCTTGAGAGGTTTGCACGTAAGACGGTTGGCCTTGATTAGGCGGTCCCTGAAGTTGTGCAGGCGATACTTGGCCACCATGATAAGTGGTGGTGCCCCAAGCAACGGATAATGGAACCGAGACCTCAACAGCAGGCTGAGATGGCAAGGGTCTGGAAAGATAAAGGTGTTGTCCCGTGGGATCGTAGTAATAGAACGGACCTTGCGAGCTTGGATCCTGGACAGATTGAAAATACTGATCGTATGCCCCTCCTGCTGGAGTAGAACCAGAAGAATGTGGGGCACTTTCTGCAGGATGAACAACTTTGGGTGTTTGCACCGGCTGGTCACTGTTTACTGGGCCGTGAGACAGACCAGCAACAGTAGTTACAGTCGAAGATGCCGTAACGGCACTAACAGCCGGTGTTGAATACGCTACACAAACAGTTGGAATAGTCGGGACTGAAGTGACAACTGTATTGTGAACTTGTGGGATAAAAGATCCCGTAGTGGGAGTGATGTGGTGATCCCACATGGTACCTGAAGAGGAGTTCCTAGAACCCATATTATCCCTCAAAGCCTTATAGCGTGAGGGTACCGGGGATGTGGCTGGGATAGGAGTTTCGATACTTGACAAAACAGGTGTCTCACTCGCTCTAGGAGATGTGTCATCCATGTCAGAGGAAGACATTGGGACCGAAACACCAGTAGGAGTAAAAGGAATATCGTCTTCGTAAGGCTCCCAAACGGGGTTCCAGTGAAGTTCGTAAGCTTCGTCATCTGGAGCGCGAGAGTTTATCGGTTGGATACTCGGAATAATAGGGAGAGTATCACTCACAACCGATACCTCAGGAGCAACAGAAGAAGGAGACCCTTGGTCACTTGGAACAGTAGACGGGATCGGTGATTCCGCCAGGATGAAAACTTCAAAAGATCCTAGGCAAACTAACGAGAAAGGACCCTACTCAAGCTAACGCAAACAAGATCTAACCGGGTAAATGTGAATCATGGCCGAATAAATTTTAAGACACAGGAACAAAACTTGACCTTTTAATTTTTAAAGAGTCGAGAAAAGGACAAAAGATGACTCTAGTCGCCTTCGAATGTTTAATGAGCCTGAAGTGACAAGTGCTCAGATGGACCTTTTCTTTTAGGGAGTCCGAAAAGGAACGAAAGTGACTACTCTGGAGAGCTAGGCAAAAAGGTTTACCAAACAAATCCGTAAAACTACATATACACCTTGGCAGTCATATGAAAACCAAGGACTTTCCGTACGACAGTCAATCTTCCCGAATGTTGTGTTCGGTGTGTTACGGCTTGTAAGGTGGTAGACATGGCTTCCTATGGATAAAGGATGATAACCTAGTGGGGTCTCCCCATATACTCGACGGTACGTGGGAGCTCAAATCCGTACTAGACCACTATTGCGTCACGGAAGGAGGAATCACCCAACCTTGAGTGAAACAAAAGTGACTAGGTTTAACGATGCCGGAGCATGTCTCTAGCCTAGACCTCTAAATGTGTGCATTATGTTCCAATGCGTTGTTAGATTCATTCAGTTCATTTTAAAGTTGATCTTGTATTATGTTTCAGTTTTCAGGCCTTACCGTATGTAATGTCTCAAAGCCTAGAATGCAGCTAAAATGAATGAAGTATCCTTTTTCTTCGATGAACACCTACCTATGGGAGGGTAAAGAGATCATTCCCAAACCAAGAAAACCAAGGAAACACACAGTCACTCAATGCAAGCAGACATCAATTCCTAAAATGCATGAATACTACTAATGAGAGATCTAAACATTTGCTTTTCAATATGCAACTTTGAAATGCAAATTTTCTTTCACTTTCGTATGCTAAATGAGATGCAAATTTTTTTATTTTGATGCCTTTAATCTAAAGAAATCAGTAAGCAACAAACAAATGTGGAAAACCGGTTGACCCCAAACAATTGTAATCTATGTCCGGGTAGTGAAGAGAAATCGAAACAATGCCAAGATTGGTTCAACAACGATCACTTAGATAATCAACCAAAAGCAAGCAAAGGGGAAGGCTCAATCAAACCCACAGCAAGCAGCAAACGAATCTTTGCAAACAAGCAATCAAGCAAAGCTGATCCCAAGGATAATTTTAGGGGCGAATGTTCGCCCTTTGGCGAAATTAAGGGGTTTTAAATTTTTAGTGGGCGAATATTTTGTATCATAGTGCATTTTTACAAATCACCTTAAATAGCCCACCTTATTTTAAGGGAGAGGGTAAAAAAGGTAAATTTCGCCCTTGAAATTAGGACTTACAACCTTCCATTCGCCCATTTTCAAGAATAGGTTTTATTTAAGTGAATCCATTCGCCCATTTTCAAGAACAGGTTTTATTTAAGTGAATCCTATGGGCCAAATACCATATTTATAAAAGAGGTATGGTAAATTAATAAAAATATAAATAAATGAGAGGTATGGTAAATAAATAAAACATTTTTTATATTTACTCCATAAGTCACCTTATATACATGTAAGGTTGTAAACAAATAAAAATATAAGTAAAGTGGAGGTATGGTAAATAAATAAAACGTTTTGTATATTTACTCCATAAGTCACCTTATATACATGTAAGGGTGTAAACAAATAAAAATATAAGTAAAGTGGAGGTATGGTAAATAAATTAAACGTCTTTTTATACTTACTCAAAAGGTATGGTAAATAAATATAAATATAAATAAACTAGACGTATTGTAAATAAATAAAACTTCTTTTTTATATTTAGTCCATAACCCTCGTTCTATTTATGAAGGCTCAAGAAAGAGGTTTTATTTAAGTGAATCCTATGGGCCAAATACCATATTTGTAAAAGAGGTATGGTAAATTAATAAAAATATAAATAAACGAGAGGTATGGTAAACAAATAAAACATTTTTTTATATTTACTCCATAAGTCACCTTATATTTACGAACACTAAAAAAATGGGTTATATTTAGGTGAAACCTATGGCCAAAATACTATGGGACAAATACCATGGACTAGATTGTTATTAATGCCATGCAAAAAACCATTATTAACCCTAATATTAGAATTAATAAAAACAAAAATGGCACATGGTATTGACCCATGGTATTCACCAAAATGGCACATGGTATTGACCCATGGTATTCACCTGGAACGTAGCCTATTTAAATGGCGGAATTAAACCAGCATGTAGCCTATGCTAAGATTCACTAGGACTTTACAAAGTTTTATTATTTAGTGAAAGACTCGCCAAGATCTTACAAGATTTTATAATTGAGTAAAATATTCGCCATGCCTGGTGAGAGATTCGCCAAAAAATTATATATACATATTATATTATTGATAAAATCGCCTTCCATTTTTCCTATATACCATGGAGATTCGCCCATTTATTATATTTATAAATTTAGGGGGGGTTCTTAAAATTTTCCCTAGCTGATCCAGCAAACTTGGAACAATAAAACTAGGTCACAAAGCAAAAAGGAAAGATTCGCTCAACAAAACTCACAAGAGAGTGCTTCAACCTCTAGACAGTGAAAAACAAGTCATAAACCAAGTGAGAACAGCAGGGGATAGCAAGACTAACAGATTCAGGAGGCAGAATTGAAGAAATTCAATTCTACAACAATCAGCGTGGGTAATACACAACAACAAAGCGCTGATAAAGAACAACGCGTAGCAACAATGCGATGTCAGCACGGAAGTACACGCCTTTTACGCGATGGTTCGATAAATAGAACCGTCGCAACTATTAGGTGTAATAACGCGATGAACATGAAATTACAAAAAGGGTGGCGCGATGACAGTGCGACTGTTTAATTAAAAAACGCGATGATGTTCAAAAACAGCCACAGTCGAGCCAAAAACTCCCAAACCAAAACAGTCAATATTTAAACAAATAAAACATCTCCTAGACCGAGCCAGGAAACCTAGAAACAAACAACTAATCCCCAAAGTTTTGAGAAGAGACCAAAACAAAAATCAAGGCAAGAGTGAACAAAAAGGGACAAAGGCCAGCTCCCCAGTGGAGTTGCCAATTTGTGAAGCAGGAAAGTGTTCCCTCTGCGGACAGAGGCAACCCCTCTAGCCCTAGAGTGGGTCTAGTCACAAACAAAGACAAATCAACAACAATTCTCTTTAAATAGTTCAAGTTAGAGGCCTACCTCAACCGGTGGTCGATGGAGTTCCGTTGCGCTGCTCCAGCTTCCGCTTCTTTCTCCTAGAGAGTAATCAACCTGAAACAAAGCAAGGAAATACAACAAAGCACATAACCGGATACAACAAAGAACTATTTACCCATAAAGTCAAGAAATCATGAGCTATCTAGTACATTGCATACGAGACATAGGAAAACATCATTGATTGTATTAAATATGAAATAGAGTAAGCTTACAACCCAGGTCTTGACGTCACAAGCCTTCTTGGGAGGGTCCAGCCAGCATGTTCCTCAAGCATTCACCCTTTAAGATGGGTCTCCCAATACAAGTCTCTCTCACTCACAAGTTTCACACAAGATCAAAAGCACTTCACAACCTTCCTCAAGCTCTCAAACAATCCCACACTTATCACACCATCTACGTATCAAGCTCACAACACAATCAACAACACTCCAAAGACTAAGAATTCAAAACTAGCAGTTCATGGCAATGGTGAAAGCTTAAATAGGAGAAGGAGTCTCCATTGATGGTGGGAAGATGAGCTTATCTCCAAGGAAGGTAGCACAAATGACGGAACAGCCATGCCAAAGAAGGGAGGGCGACATAAGCAAGGCCAACAACCAAGTCTGGAGTCATCTGGAAGCCCGACTGTTAGAACAAACTCGCCCAAACTGGATCATCGCGGGCACATAACTGGTCTGCCGCGCTGACATCGCTATTGAATAACGTAGCTAGTCATGTCATCGCGGGAATATACGAGTGACAGATGCGCTGGCACATGAAATTCGATCATCGCGGGAATCACGTGTACTTCCGCGATGGCAGCGCGTATGGTCTGTTTTGGAGCGCTCATCAACGCATTTATTTGGAAAACAATCGCGATGATGTAGAAACTTTGGCAAAGTGGGTCATTTGGCAACACAAGAGAGCATGAGCATGAATGACTTTGGACTCATGACACAGTAGGAAGACTGAGATAAAGACAGTGACAAATTACTGTGTAACACTTGTCACACAAAGAGATTTTTTTGAACCAAAAACACTATCAAGCACGACAAACTAGGGAAAAAAATTACAAACCAATAAACCTTTGCAAAGCCCTAAACTCTCTTTGCACTAAAACCTTTTTTTAATTTTCCAAAAAAATCATTCTATAAAGTTTCCCAAAATCACAAAAAAAATTGTCACTCAAATCTTCTGTGTAATAAACTATTTTTATACTCTACACCTTTGTTTTAGGAAAAAAAAAAAATATTTTCAAACTTACCTTTCAAAAAAACACTTGTGAAAACACCTTTTCCCTTTTCTAATAAAGGGAACTTGAAAAAAAAAATAGTTTTAATGTCTCTTCAAAATACCTTTAGAATGCCTTTTAGAAGCATTGATTCACACTTTGACTCTTGGAAAGAAAAATGGGAAACTAATTTTTTAAAACTTTTCCACTGCGGTTTCGAAACTTTTGATTAATTTGATGGTAAGGCAGGCAGGGGAGGAAAATACGAATCTCAGAATTAAACAACTTAGGTTTATATAATTATCGGTATATAAGGATCACATTTATTAATTATGAAATTATAATAAATTTAATTAGATCCGGCTCCTCTCCCCAATTCACACTAAATTAGATTTTTCCAAATACAAACTAAATCACATTAACTCTCCATACATTTACATACATACGGAAGTAATTTACTATTTCCAATTCTGAAACACAAACTTTCTAAAAGGAATAGATTTTCAAATTTTTTCTCGCAACACAATCTGTCTCTCTTAAAAAAAGGTTTTTCTCTCCAAAGAGTTTATTCGAAATCGAAATCGGGTAGATTTAAACTACAATACATTACTAAAATTAGAAATATTAGCGAGTCACATTGTCGGTGTATATGGATTTGAAACTGCAATGTATTTTTATATAAATTACATTTTAAAATATAAAATAGATGTATTTTAAAATAGATTTAGTGGAAGTGTTTTTGTTTTTTTTTGTTTTTTTTTTTTTTTTCCACAATGAAGGTATGGATAAACTCATGTTTTAGGTTTTTTTAGTAGAACCTACGAAATTTACATCAAATTTACAATGTGTTGAAGATAAAGTTTTGAAAAATTATGATGTCATTTTAGTATTATTGAGTATATATGATTCACATAGTTTACTTGGTAGGCTAAATGGTTTTTCAGTTTGTTTTTGGCCATTGATGGGTTTTTACTTTGTTTTGGCTAATTGATTTTTAAGAATCATGAGTATACCTCAAGAGTTTTTTTGGGTGTTGATTAAATAAGTCTTTTATTATTACATAGGAACCTTGTAGGGGTATTGGGCATTTTTTTAGGATAAAAGTGCCAAGAATAAGTTTGGTTGACAAGAAATGTGTCTCAAGGCATAAATATGGTCTAAGGGGAAGTCATGGCCTCAAGTCCTAATTAAACATTGTTGAGCTCAACCATCAATGAAAACACATAGAAACCATGACACAAGTTCTCTCTAAGGAGCCTTTGAAATTTGAGATGAATATATATGCACCATTATGGGGTCTTGGGCATGATGGATGGGTATTAGGTCTTTGATGATAATCTAGAGATGGAAATAAGAAGATTTTGCCCTAAAGTTTTCTTCTCAAGCTCCAGTACCATGAACAAGTCCTTGTAATACCACATTTGAACGTTATTGGTTATCAATCACCTCCAAAGGTGTTATGGGCAACACGACTAGCTTAGTTATGAACCAAGAATATGTCTCGAGGTCTAACCAAGGTCAACAAAGAATAATTACATCCTTGTTCCCTAAATGATGCTCCTCTAGCTCAATTGCCATAAAAAAAACACCTATAATTGAAAAAGCATTCCCTCTCCCAGTGATCTTTTAACTACAAGTGGTTTACTAATAAATATTATGATGTTTTTAGTAAGGTTGTTAGTATTTGGGTCTTGAAATTGGTCAAGGAAGGATAACAAGGGTATTCATAATTTAACAAAACTTTTAAGGCTCAACTATTTTGAAAGATACACATATAAACACTATATAGGACATTTCCATTGTTGAAAAATGCAACAAGAAAGTCTCAATTTGATTTTGCCTTGGTCAAATTGAGAAAATTCGAATTTCCACATCAGCAGACAACTTGGATGTAGTTAACTTGTGTGACATGGCTTGTGTCACTCAGTTTACTCAGTAAATTCGAGTTAGAGGAGTTGGAGTTCAGTTAAGCATGTGTGATTGCTAATTTGTAGCAATCAAGGTCAGTTATTTCAAGTTGTTTTCAGTTAAACTAGTTCTAACTATTGGAGGAACTAGTGGAAGGTCAGTTGTGCAATGAGACTTCAGTCTAACTCAGTGATCATCTATTTAACTGATCAATCAACCCAAAATAGCTAGTACATGTAGAGAATTCGAGTTCCCCAGATGTGGTGTAGATTCCAAGGAAGTGTAGCATCAGTTGTAGACTATTCTTGAGTGTACATGTGTTGCATACAGGCAGATGATCAACCTTGGGAATTACACAAGCATTTTGAAGGACATTCCTAAATAATAGGGGCCTAATTTCCTTAGGAATTACACAAGGAAATAGGGGCTCAAGTAGAGGCAAAAATTGACTAAGTCTAGGTTAGAGCTTCTCAATGAGGAGAGAGATAGGTTATTCACTTTTTGATTGAGCTCAGATTGTAGAAATTCTGACTGCAGATTAACCCGATAATGCAATATAACCAAAGCAAAATACTAAAATCTACTTCTACTATCAATTTGTGGAAGCTTAAAGATTGAGCTGAACAATATAACTAGAAGAAGAAGAATCAATGCACAATACACAAAAGAATACTTTGGGGAAAGCCTTAGCTAAAAACCCCACTACCTGTATTATCATACAAAGTGGAAATATATAAGAATTCTGCAAAGCCTTAGCTCTCACAGCTAGCCAGCTCTAAGTACAATCCTCACAACTTCTCATAGACAATCCTGGCTTCTCACAAGCCTTCCTCTCTGTCCCCCAAGCTCCTATTTCCTTATGCAGTTTCTCCTGGGTGGTCCTCCAGTTACCAAGTGGAACATTGATCTCACACACTGCTCTAACACACTGTCATAACTGTGCAATCCTCAAGGAATGATTCCTTCTACATGCATGAGTTTTCCTTATAGGAAAACACATGCAACTGATAGTACACTATCCTTGACATTTAGTTCAATTGGGTCTTTCTCAAAATAGACATGCATGAGTTACTGATGAGGGAATCTTCAGTTATCTGGAGTACACTAGTTGAGTGCATGCATGCATCAACTGACTGATAACTCACAATTAGTTCCTCAAACAACTTGGAACTAATTTAACTGGACTTAACTCAGTAAACTCAGTTAACTAATTACAACTCAATTATAACTCAATCTTATCTCCTTAATTAAGGGATAATCTCCTTAATTTAAGGGATAAATGTTGCATGACTTCAGAAAGACTTCTAACTTGAATTTCTCCTACTAATTAATCCATAATGAATTAATTAATTATTCCAAGCAACTGGTGAGACTAAATTCGAATTTTAATTCACAATTTTAATTCAAGGACATATTAAAATTGGAATATTCTTGTTGCCACATTTCAACACAGATTGAGCTGGCAATTATAATACATCTCTATTCATCAAGTTAATGCAAGCAGGCAAAGGCGGTTTTAGCAGATTTCTTTCCCATCGAAAAATATTGTGTGCATGTGTGTTATTATTCTAAATTGTGAATTGAATTCTGCAGAGAAATTGAGTAGGTTTGTGTCTTGTGATTTTGATTAAAATTTCATGAGCAGTTGAAAATATACACCATAATTTATACATGGTAAAAGAGCAGGATTCACATTAGAAAAATAATTTCGAAGTTGTTTCTCAGGAGGATTGAATTTAAAGTTCAGTGTAGCAGGATCTCTTCAAAGTTGGGAGAATTACCTTCAACAAGCTGAGACTTGACTGTGCCTTAGAAGGAAACTCGAATTTCATTGCATGGAAGGATTGCATGGAGGCAGTGTTAGATGAAAACATATTTCTAGAATACATCAAGACAGAAGTTGCAAAAACACAAACATATGATGCAAAAAACCTAGCCCAATGGAAGAAATATGTATCCAAGGTGAGGATAATAATCTTGGAGGGAGTACGGTGTAGGAATTTACAGGGTAAGTTCCACAGAAAGAATACCAAAAGGACACCGCTCACAACCAGATCTCAAATCAATACACCAGTATTTTGACGTGGTTAAAACCCTCAGAGTGCAAGGAGGGAAACAGTCCACGGCCTGTCCCAACGTGGGTACTACAGGCAATTTATTAATCAAAGAATGAAAATTTACATAAGCTTCTCTCATGCACGGATTACCCGAACAATGACCCTCCATGCGCTTTAAATAGAACTCATGGACCAATCGGGTGTCAAGCCACGGATCAAGTGTCGGTAATACCGAGGTGAGAGTGAACCGTCGGATCACTACATATCGTGACCGTCGGATTGTAAGTTACAAAATGTACAACGGTAAAGAAACACACTTTACCTAACTCTAACCTAACTCTATACTAGACCAAGTTGAACTTAACTATATCCTATGTGTCGGAATATCCTAACATCCCCCCTTAAGAACAACTTGGGATAGGATTGAAGGATTTACAAATATGACACAATAGGAGAAGGAAGGAGGCACTAGAGCCTATCCCCCCTTAGTGACAACTTCCTGAACTCCAAGCATATATCGAAGTTTAGTGAACTTCGCCTCTGTGAGAGCCTTTGTGAAGATGTCTGCAACCTGATCATCTGTTGGACAATATTGCACTTCAAGAACATGGTCATGAATGAGCTTTCTGATGAAGTGCATGTGTAGTTCAATGTGTTTGTTGCGTTGATGCTGAACTGGATCTTTGCATAGCTGAATGGCACTTTGATTATCACACCAAAGTGTGGTTGGATGCTGCTGCTCAAAGCCAAACTCTGATAGGATCTGACGAAGCCACAAGGCTTCCTTACTAGCTTCCACGGCACCACGATACTCTGCTTCTGCTGATGAAAGAGAAATGGCAGCTTGTTTCTTACAAGCCCATGTAATAGGTCCTGAACCAAGAGTGAAGACATAACCGGCAGTAGACTTCCGATCATCAGGGTCACCAGCCCAATCAGAATCAGTGAAACCAACTAACAGAGGAGCTGCTTTGGCACTGTAATGAATCCCAAACTGTACTGTACCTCGAACATAACGAAGTATTCTTTTAGCTGCTTTCCAATGACTTTCACGGGGGTTTTGCATAAAACGAGCAACAAGGCCAACAGCAAAGGAAAGATCAGGACGAGTATGGGTTAAATACAAGAGTTTTCCGACAAGTTGACGGTATAAGGTAGCATCAACTTCAGGAGAAGTACAAGAGACTGAAAGTTTGACTCCAGACTGAAAGGGAGAAGGGGCTGGCTTACAGTCTTCCATGTGAAAATGACGAAGAATATCACAAGCATACTTGGACTGGGAAAGGAAAATACCCTCCTGGGATTGCAAGACTTGAAGACCGAGAAAATAGTGTAAGTGTCCTAAGTCTGTCATTTCAAATTTCTTTTTAAGGCTGGACTTCACATGGTTTATAAGGTTGGGATCACTACCAGTAAGAATAAGATCATCAACATAAAGAACAAGGATGATAAGAGAGTTGCCCACTTTCTTGGTGTAGACAGTATTGTCAGAATGACACCTAGAAAAGCCAGATTCTAAAAGAAAGCTATCCATTTTGGCATACCAAGCCCGAGGAGCTTGCTTGAGGCCATAAAGGGATTTCTTAAGTCGACAAACAAGGCTGGAGTCTGTTTGTATGAAGCCAATGGGTTGTTCCATATAGATTTCTTCCTGCAAGTCCCCATGCAAGAAGGCAGATTTAACATCCATCTGATGGACTTCCCATTTTAAAGAGGAAGGCGGATAGAGTTCATTTTGGCAACAGGGGAGAAGGTTTCAGTGTAGTCAATGCCTTCAACCTGTGAAAAGCCCTTAGCAACGAGACGAGCTTTATGTTTATCAACTTTCCCATCTGGTCCATACTTGGTTCTGTAAACCCATTTACATCTAACAAGTTTGCGTCCCTTTGGTAGAGGAACAAGATCCCATGTATCATTTGTCATCAATGAATGATATTCTTCATTCATAGCTGCTTCCCAATGTGGATGGCCTGAAGCTTCTGCAAAAGTGTCAGGATCATGATTTACTGGAGCTTGAGCCAGTAAAGAAGAGGCTCTTTCAAACTGAGAACGTGTACGTCGCTGATCTGTAGGATCACCGGCAAGATCACCTGCTGCATCCCGAGTAGCACGGACCCATCTTGGAAGTTGAGGATCCTGAGAAGGTGGGGGAGGATTATCATCCTCGCTTTCATCATCTGAAGAAGAAATGTTTTCAAAAGTAGAAGAGATAGGAAGAGGTGGCACATCCGCCGGACTAGGCTCGCAGGCCGATTTATTTTCATCAAATTTTACATCTCTTCTAATGATAACATTTTTGGACTTAAATGGAATAAGTCTATAACCTTTTACATCTTCAGAATATCCAACAAAAGTACATTTCTCACTCTTAGGTTCTAAAGCTTTATGCTTTTCATCTGGAATATGGGCCCATGCTTCACTTCCAAACACACGAAAGTGACTTACATCTGGTTTAATGGAACTCCAAGCTTCTTCTGGAGTGATATTCTCTAGAACCTTAGTAGGAGTGCGATTGATTATATAATTTGCACAATTAATTGCTTCGGCCCAAAAACTAAGACTGAGTCCTTTAGATTGCAGCATACAATTAGCCATTTCCTTTAAGGTGCGATTTTTCCTTTCAGCTACACCATTTTGTTGTGGAGTGTATGGAACAGTATGTTGCATTTGAATTCCATTTTCGGTGCAAAAGTTGATGAATGTGTTTTTAACATATTCTCCACCATTATCAGTTCTTAGCTTAAGAATTTGATGTCCAGATTGTTTTTCAACAAAGGCTTTGAAGGCCAAAAAAGTGTTAAATACTTCGCTCTTGAGTTTTAAGAAGTATACCCAAGTGCGTCTGGAGAAATCATCAATGAAAGTTAAGAAGTACTTGCAGCCAGAGAATGAAGCAACAGGAAGAGGACCACATAAATCACTGTGCACAAGCTGTAAAGGGGCTGAGGCGTGCCAAGAGGCACGTTTGTCAAAACTGTCCCGATGATGTTTTCCGAGTACACATCCGGAACAAACACCATCTCTGCAAGATACCATAGGAAGACCTGTCACCATATTTTCTTTACATAGATGCTGAAGGGAGCGATAGTTTAAGTGACCAAATCGCTCATGCCAAAGTTTGCTCACTTCATCATTATGAGCAACAAATACTGAGGGAAGATTTGATGACCCAAAGTTGTGAAACTTATACAACCTTTTGGAATCATCAGCAAGACCAGTAGCTAGAATCTGTTTAGGATCTTTTAGATCCTTGATTACAACATCATGAGGTGAAAATTCAACAATTTTACCTTCACCTGAATGAGTTATTTGATAGACAGATAGAAGGTTGCAGGATAAGGTTGGAACACATAATACATCATTAAACTGACCATTGTCTAGATGAACAGTTCCAGTCCCTACAACATTAAGAGATCTATCATCACCAATATATATATATTTTTGGTGTTACAATCATTTAAAGAAGAAAACATGGCTTGGTTTTTGGCCATGTGACAAGAGGCTCCAGAATCAATGAGCCACTCATGAGAATGAGAAGAAGAAGAAGATACATTTAATGCATAACCAGACTGAGATGATTGATAATGACATGCAGAAAGTGCCATTCCGGAAGTTGAAGTTGAAGTAGGCTCCACATGGATGTTATGTTTCTTCATTGCGGCTTCCAAGGCTTCCATCTTCTTAAAGCATTTAGATTCTAAGTGGCCATCTCGATTACAAAAGTTACAATGTCTATCAGTCTTCTTCCATTTGTTTTTATTGGTCTTATCATTTTGCTGAAATGATCTTTCATTTTGAGGCTGAGATGGTTTAGGACCATTCTTTTGAGGATATGACTTCTTAGGATTCTTTGAATTTGGTTGCTGCTGGGCGGCTAACGCTTTCGTGGAAGAGTTTCCAAGATTAAGAAGACCAAGGTGTAAGAGTTTTTCTTGTTCTCTTATTAAGGAATCACAAAAGGAGTCAAAGGAAGGGGCCTTGTAGTCTTGTCCTTGACAAATGAAAGCTTCTCTTGTAGAATGGAAAGTGGAAACAAATACAGAGTAGGCTGGTCCCAACTTAGTAAGGATGGAATAAATAAGGTTACCATCTTCTTTCTTAACTTTAACACCTTCCAAGAGATATCTAAGGTTCTTGAATTTGGACAAGAAATCTTCAATGCAAGAAAAATTATTAGGATCCAAAGTAAGCAGCTCATTTTCAAGTTGATGGGCTCTAATTTCATTTTTAATCCCAAAAACTTTAGCAAGTTTTTCTAATGCTTCATGAGGAGTCTCAAGTTCTGCAATGTGGAATCTAAGATCAGGAGAAATAGACATCCCTATCAAACCACGTGCTTGATCTTGTCTATTTTCCCATTTTTCCGCCTTGTCTTCATCTTTTGGTTTCTTCTCTTGGTCTGTGGCTATTCTGAAGAGACCTTTACTTCTAAGTAAATCTTCGATGTAGGCTACCCATTGGAAGTAGTTAGTGCTGTCAAGAATGACTTGGCATGGATTTCCATTTAAAAAAAAAACTGAAGCTGAAGATGCTGAAAGTAAGTGTTCCAATGGATAGATCTCGAAAAAATAGGCGGTTTTAAAAAAAACGGCTCTGAAAAAGGCTTCCGGATGAAGAAGTTATGGCTTTTTGAAAAATAATTGTTGAAGTTGCCGGCAAAGTGCGCGAATGTGCGGGAATGAAAAAAAATCCGCCCCCACAAAATGGAGACTTGAACCCAAGACCTCTACTCTCTTAAAATAGCTTTGAACCAATTGATCTATACAAAAAATTTGAGAGAGAGAGAGAGAGAGAGAGGGGGAGGGGGGCCTCGGTTTGCGTGCTTGCCTTGAGAAACCTCTTTTTCCCTACGAAACACAAAACACAAAACCCAACACGAATATGCACAGAAAACGAACCTTGCGGCTCGAAGTTAGCTTTAGCCAAAAAACTAGAAATTTTATAAAAAAAATTTCAAAGTTAGCTTTAGCCGAAAAACTAAATATTTTTCTCAATGTTTCTGATTTTCCGAGATCACACTAAGGTGCAGGGAAAAGAGCATGCGCATAAGAAAAATCCTTCCTTTTTGTTTCTGATTTGCCCAGATCGCACAGAGTCGCAGGGCAAAGAGCATACGCAGAAATGAAAGGTATAGATCCGGTTAAAAAAAAAGGCTAAATAAACCGAAACCGAAATAAGCAGAGAGAAAATAACAGTAAACTGCAAAAAAAACACTGTATACCTCCCGATCTGAAAAATGACGCAGCTAGGGCTACCGGAAACCTTTTCGCGTGAAACGAAAGGGGTTCCTCACTGGAACAGATGCTCCGAACGCAACAGAGCAGTCCTCTCGGCCCGAAAGTAGTCAGAAACAGCAGATCTAGGAAACGACAGCCGCATGCAGTTCTACCAGCTTCAGATTTGGATCACCAACGGACGCGGCCCTCAAATAGCTCTGATACCATGTAGGAATTTAGAGGGTAAGTTCCACAGAAATAATACCAAAAGGACACTGCTCACAACCAGATCTCAAATCAATACACCAGTATTTTGACGTGGTTAAAACCCTCAGAGTGCAAGGAGGGAAACAGTCCACGGCCTGTCCCAATGTGGGTACTACAGGCAATTTATTAATCAAAGAATGAAAATTTACATAAGCTTCTCTCATGCACAGATTACCCGAAAAATGATCCTCCATGCGCTTTAAATAGAACTCATGGACCAATCGGGTGTCAAGCCACGGATCAAGTGTCGGTAATACCGAGGTGAGAGTGAACCGTCGGATCACTACATATCGTGACCGTCGGATTGTAAGTTACAAAATGTACAACGGTAAAGAAACACACTTTACCTAACTCTAACCTAACTCTATACTAGACCAAGTTGAACTTAACTATATCCTATGTGTCGGAATATCCTAACATACGGGATCACGTTGTCTCAAATCTCCATGGGAAAGAAACTCCATTCACAATGTCGAAAGCACTGATAGAATTGTTCGAGAATATTAGTGACCAAAGGAAGTTGGCACTCAGGGATAAAATTTGAAATATCAAGATGCAGAAGAATGACACTATCATGTAGTATCTGAGCAAATTTACACAAGTTCGTGTTGGACTTGGTGGGGTTGGTGTTAATGTTGCAAAAGATGACTTCGTAAACCTAGCTCTTCTAGGCCTTCCCAAAAGTTGGCATAGCTACCGAGACTCGGTGAACGAGAGGGAGAAATTACTTATGGTATGATTTGGTACAAGAGGAGATAAGGCGGAATACCAAAGATGGGACTTCATTCAAGGGCGAGGATGAAGAAAAGTTGGCATTGGTTGGAATGGGAAAGAAGGGAAAAGGGAAGAAATCTCAAACCAAGCCAGAATCCAACCAAGGGAGCAAGAAGAAATACTTGTCCAAAATAAAATGCTTTAATTGTCATGAATTCATGCACTATGCCACAAAGTGTCCACACAAAAAGTCGAGCAAGAAGACCTCAGGAGGAGGAGCAAGTGAAGCTTTAGCTTGAAAGTTCGAGTTTGACTTCACCATTATCACATGCATGGAAAAAACAATGATGGGGAGCTTGTGGTACTTGGATTCAGGTGCATCTTTCCACATGACAGGGTGTAGAGAGTTTTTCAGTGACCTAAAGGAGAAAGATCTCCAAATGCACAACGAGCTAGAGGACAGTGGAAGTTACAACATGACTGGGATTGGTACAATCACCTTACAAAGGTAGTAGGGCTCCCCTCTCAGACTTAAGGATGTCATGTTTGTTCAAGGACTAAAGAAAAATCTCATCTCTGTTGCAGTTTTGGAAGACCGTGGTTATGATGTGATCTTCAACAAAGGGAAAGCATTCCTGAGACACATAGCCACTGGGCAGGTGAAGCATATCGGGTTAAATTTGAAGAACCTATATAAGCTAGATGTGGAATATTGTGCTGCATTAAACAGTAAGGCGGAGAAAGTGCTTAGCCGTAATGTCGATGAAATTTAGCACAAAAGACTTGGCTATTTGCATCATGGTACCTTGAATATTATGCAACAAATAACGATTGGCCTCCCCAAAGGAGTGTAGGTTTTAACCCCATACAGAAATTACCTGCATACGAATTCTAAAACACAGAAAATAAACAATGCAAGAGCATAACACATAAAACACGTATACACAAAGATTTTCCCCTGGATCCCAAAACCGGGACTACTAGTTTGATTTTTCATTATGTTCCTTTCAATGTTATAATACATATTTATACATGCCAAAGCATCCAATACCATGGACCAAAAACCATCACGTCCAAAAAACATGTGCGAAAATCATGCAAAAAACCATAGGTGGGTTCGCCAAACCTAACATAAGGTACACCTCAAACCCCCCCCGCTACCTTATCGGCGCAACGAAGGGGGTGCTCCATCCCCACTCTAACCCCCCGGTTAACTACGTGGGCTAGTCATGGAAAGAATATAACACAACCCAACAAGGAGCACTTGAGCAACAAGATGTATGCAAAGGATGTACTTTGGGGAAGTATACAAAATCCACATTCCATGATCGAGACGAAAAAGCACATGCAGCCTTAGAAAGGATCCACTCTGATGTATGTGGACCTTTCTCGACAACCTCCACTTCCAAACACAAATATTTTAGATCTAAGACTTTTGTGATCCATATTTTAGATAAATGTCTTTCGGAATAATTACATCATTGGGATTTGATCAATGTTTCGAACGAACCAATGTCAAGCTCATTCAAATTGTCGAGTCTTATTAGCCATTTCCCTTCCGTGTAGGGTAATAATGTTAGATCTCAGACTTTTGTGATCCATATTGTAGATAAATGTCTTTCGGAATAATCACATCATTAGGATTTGGTCGAAATTTCGAACCAACCAATGTCGAGCTCGTTCAATTGCCGAGTCTTATTAGCCATTTCCCTTTCGTGTAGGGTAATAATGTTAGATCTAAGACTTTTGTGATCCTTATTGTATATAAATTTATTTCGGAATAATCACATCATTAGGATTTGGTTGACGTTTTGAACCAACCAATGTCGAGCTCACTCAAATTGTTGAGTCTTATTAGCCATTTCCCTTCTATGTAGGGTAATAATGTTAGATTTGATACTTTTGTGATCCATATTGTAGATAAATGTCTTTCAGAATATGATGAATCTCATCATTGAGTAATTATATGGGCCTTAATTGGCCTTGATTCACCTCCTAGCTTAGTAAAACCAACTATTCTCACAACTTATTGCATACTTTTGATTATATTTTGCTTATGAGATGAGTTAGAGTTGGATATTTTTCTTCATGGTCTAATGTGCATGTAATGCAGAAATAAAGGATAAAAGCGAGGGAAATGTAGGGATAAAAGGTAAAAGCAAGGAACTATGGTAAAATACCTGGTAAAAACTCAGATGGGACAAGGGAGAGGAATTACAGGAGGTAAATCCTCCTCATTTACTACCTAGCCATTTGATTATCCCTCCATCAGCTAAAAGTACAAACAGCCAAATCAGGGGTACTAAAAGACAGCCAAGCAAGTTGAAGCACAAGCAGCCTCCCTACTAGAAAGCAGTCGAGCTAGTGAAAGTGAAGGGACAAGTTACCATTAAGTCGGGAGCTGTACCTCCCTAATTTTGAGGGAAGTCATTGAGACTTCAGATGTATAAATAGAGAGGCTTAGGACCTCGGTTTTTTTTAGTCAGTTAGTAGTAGTCAATCAGCTAGTCAGGATTCAAACTTTTACTGTGGAACTCTGCTTTTTAATAGTTTGATGTGATACAATTCTTTTATAATGAAGATGAGTTTTTATTTGAGCTAGCACTGAGCTAACTCAGAGCGCTGGAGCTCTTGGGTTAGGGCCCAACCCTAGCAGCCAAAGCTCCTCTTTATTGTATTGTTATCCTAGCTTAGATTCTTGTTTTCTATTGATTTACTTAAGCAATTCATTTCCATTGTAGCAGTAGCATAGATGCATGGTTTGATTTTTCATTTTGTTAAATAGATGCATTTTCATTACAGTGGTTCAACACAAATTTATGGCTTTCCTGTTCATGTACTTAAGCAGCTTCCTATTTTCTGTTCATTTGCTTGAATAGTTGGAGTCTCATTACAGTAGTGCAGAACAGATTAGTGGTGATTGAATTTGCTTCATTCATGATTTCAATTAGCCTGGTAGTAAAGAAAAGATCCACAAGGTTTCTCACAGGTATCTGGGCCTCACCTCATCCCTTTGGGACAATGATGTGAGGAAGAAACCCTGCAACAACCCTAAAAACACAGGGTTTTGCTTTTCACAAAGTGTTTGTCGTTTAAACACAACCACTGAGTTCATTGTCACTCTACCCCTTTAATAGTCATTAGCTTGATTTGCTCTCCTTCTATCATTTAGACCTCACTCGCATTCCCATGTCATTCCCCTTCAATACGAAACCCCTGAGAAGAAGCTGTTAAATTCATGTTTAAACGGTTTTTGCTAGCAAATCGCTTTACACAACAAAACTGACCAATCACCGCTCAAATTTCTTTTTGCGTTTGACTTTTTGCCCTTTAAATCCCCGTCTTCGATCTGCCTCAGCTGATCCGACGGTTATCGTGCGCCCACTGACCAACCTACTCGGTCCATTCCCCACCATAGATCCTCCTTGCCAGATCTGATGGCCATCACGCAATATCTCGTGGATCTCTTGTCCAATCATTATCCAGCCGAGGGCACATGATATGAGCGGTTTCCTCATGCTACGTGTCAGCCGGGGAGGCTAATCACGTGAAATTCTACAAAACTGCTTACAACTTTGAGGGCGCGTGATATTCCACTTACCGCCCTCTAAACCCGCTCTCCCATTTTCGCACGTTTTCTTTTGCCCACTTCCATCTCCATCGTCGATCTGTCTCCTGATCTGATGGTTGTTGCTTCACCTGATACCATTTCCACACATTCCTTTTGCCCGCGATCTTCGTCGTCCATCTGCTGATTGATTTCGCGATATAATCTCAGTCATCCATCCTGTTAGTTGACCATGTTCGGTCATCTGCCTATGTACCCTCCTGCGATCCGATCTCAGTCATTCATTCACTTTCCACCCACCTGATCCAACGGTTCTTATGAATTGTTGTTCATTACGTCCCCTTCCCACCATTTTAATCTCCGATCGTTCTTCCGGTTAGACACAGACCTAGCCTAGTTTCCATTGTTTAAGACTTAGTCTAATTTTTTATGTTTTTACTTCTGCAACTTAGGAAATTAGCATTACATGATTGATTTCTTCATTTCTGCAGTAGAATACCTCTCCCCTAGACTAGGTTTGCTCTCCTTCCATCAAAATGAAGCTTCTTCTGACCCTATATAAGTCTGGCTTGGAACGCCTAGGGTCTCTTGCCAGATGAGCAGTGACAATATGTAGTACCTTCACTTCTACTTGTGTATATAGCACAGTCACCTCGAAGTTTGTACGAACCCCAGATTGATAAGTAAAGCTGGTAGCCCTTGGAGTTGCAACATTCCTAATACAATACCTAGGCTCATCACTTTTTGGCGTCGTTTCCGGGGAGGTGTCAGAGTAGTAGTGATTACTTTTCTTTTCTTCTATTTTCTAGTTTCCAATTTTCTTCCATTAGTTTATTTCTGCAAAAGTAATCTAGTTTATTTCTTTCATTTTGTCATTTATCTGCTTTCCTTTCCATTCTTAAATTTAATCTAGTTTCCTTTCCATTTTGTAAGTAGTTTTCTTTATGTTAGTAGTTTCTTTTAATTCAGTCAGCAATTTTAATTCAACAAGTAGTTTCCATTCTGTTAGTAGTTTTTCATTTAATCAACAATTTCCTTTCTACAGAGTACTTTCCAGCTTTAAAGAAAATCTCACAAAAAACCCAAAAACATTTCCTTTCATGCCTCGTAGGATTAGGGATAATTCAGGAAAATTCTTACCAAATACCCCCACCTCATCCAACAGTCAACCTTCTTTCTTCTTCACTGACGGTGAATTGGAAGCCCCTTTGGGTGAGCAACCTGACATATTTGAGGAACCTATAGGGGAAGAAGAAGAGGAAGAACCCATTCCTACTAAACCAATGGCTGAACACTTAAATGACAGAGGAGATAGAGGGAGAATTGTGAGTGCCTTCCCCATTAGGGAAACCAATGGGGACACTAAAATGAAGAATATAAGCCCCTTTTCTCTACCTCATTTCCATGGCTTAACCATAGAGGACCCTGACACTTTCCTATTTGAGTTTGTTGTTGTCTGCGGAACCTATGACTATATAGATGATGAGAAAAAGTTGAAACTGTTCATGGGTTTACTTGGAGATAGCATAACAACTTGGGCTCAGATGCAATAGGCCTTTAACAAAAAATATAGGGACTATTGTAGTTAAAAGGACACTGAAGATGAGATTTTCAAGATGACTATAGGCCAGGATGAATCCCTAGAAGACTACAAAAGGGCCAGGTGCACACTTGACCTTGAGTCACTGAATCTAGTCCTGCTTAGAGGAGTAAGGGAGGATATCCTAGACACCTTACATATGTTAGGAGGAGGAGATATCTACCAACTACCCTATGAGGACATCAAGATTGTCTTTAGAAACCATTTTAGGGAAACCAGAAACAAGGGTAGAAGTAGTCAACATATGGCCAGTACCTCATCTTCCAACTCATCCATCAAGGGTGAAATTGGAAATATGTTGGAGGACTTCAAAAATGAGATGTCGCAAAACCTTTCCTTGCAATTGGATACCATGAATATCAGAAGGAAGCAAGAGGAAGTGGAGATAGCCTTGGCCATCTTTTGTCCTAGGTGCACCAAGAGGCATCCTAGGAATGAATGCCCATTAAACTGTATTGAGATTTGCTCAGTCTGTGAAGAAAACCACTCCACAGACATGTTCCCTTCCTTACTTGGACTCAAAGTTGTATATCAAGGAGCTGAAGGGGTCACTAAGTAGCTTTGCTACATTAACCAAAGGAGACCTCCTGGGCCTAGACCATACCAGCAACGTATGCAAGGATCATCCCATGCATATTACAGACCCAACAAAACCACAGCTACACCTTATTTGGGATCCCCTAATTTAGTTTGCTTCATTCATGCTTTCAATTAGCTTGCTAGCAAAGAAAATATCCACAAGGTTGCTCATAGGTGTCTCGGCCTCACCTCCTCCCTCTGGGACCATGATGTGAAGAAGAAACTCTACAACAACCCCAAAAACACAGGGTTTTGGTTTTCACAAAGGGTTTGTCATTTAAACACAGTCACTGAGTTCATTTTCACTCTGCCCCTTTAATAGTCATCAACTCGATTTGCTCTCTTTCTGTCATATAGACCTCACTCACATTCCCATGTCATTCCCCTTCAGCACGAAATGCCTGAGAAGAAGCTGTTAAATTCATGTTTAAACAGTTTTTGCTAGTAAATCGCTTTACACAGCAAAACTAACCAATCACCACTCAAATTCCTTTTTGTTTTTGACTTTTCACCCTGTAAATCCCTATCGTTGATCTACCTCATCTGATCTGATGGTTATTGCACACCAGCTCACCAACCAGCTCGGTCCATTCCCCACCGTAGATCTGCCTTGCCAGATCTGACGGCCTTCGCGTGATATTGCGTGGATCTCTTATCCGAACGTTATCTGACTGAGGGTAAGCAATATGAGAAGTTTCCCCATGTTATGTGTCATCCAGGGAAGCTATTCACGTGATATTCTACAAAATTGCTTACAGCTTTGAGGGTGCGCGATATTCCGCTTACCACCCTCTAAACCCTCTCTCCCATTTTCGCACGTTTTCTTTTCTCCTCTTCCATCTCTGCCGTCAATTTGTCCCCTGATCTGATGGTTTTCGCTTCACCTGATACCATTTCTGCACATTCCTTTTGCCCACGATCTCCGCCATCCATCTGCCGATTGATTCCGTGATATAATCTCAGCCGTCTATCCTGTTAGTTAACCATGTTTGGCCATCTACCTACGTACCCTCCTGCGATCCGATCTCAGCCATTCATTCACTTTCCACACGCTTGATCCAACGGTTCTTATGCACTGTTTCTCATTACGTCCGCTTCCCACCATTTTTTTCTCCAACCGTTCTTCTGCTTAGACAAAAACCTAGCCTAGTTTCCATTGTTTAACCCTTAGTCTATGTTTTGATGTTTTTACCTCTGCAACTTAGGAAATTAGCATTAAATGATTGCTTTCTTCATTTCTGTAGTAGAATAGCTCTCCCCTAGACAAGGTTTTCTCTCCTTCCATCAAAATCAAGCTTCTTCTGACCCTATGGAAGTCTGGCTTGGAACCCCTGGGGTCTCTTTCTAGATGAGCAGTGACAACAGGCAATACCTTCACTTCTACTTGTGTATATAGCACAGTGACCTCCAAGTTTGTATGAACCCCAGGTTGATAAGTAAAGTTGGTATCCCTGGGAGTTACAACATTCTTGCTACAATACCTAGGCTCATCAGAATAATCACATCATTAGGATTTGGTCGACATTTCGAACCAACCAAAGTCGATCTCGTTCAAATTATCAAGTCTTATTAGCCATTTCTCTTCCGTGTAGGGTAATAATGTTAGATCTCAAACTTTTGTGATCCATATTGTAGATAAATGTCTTTCGAAATAATCACATCATTAGGATTTGGTCGATGTTTTGAACCAACCAATGTCGAGCTCGCTCAAATTTCTGAGTCTTATTAGCCATTTCCCTTCCTTGTAGGGTAATAATGTTAGGTTTGAGACTTTTGTGATCCATATTATAGATAAACGTCTTTCAGAATAATCACATCATTAGGATTTGGTCGACATTTTTAACCAACCAATGTCGAGCTCATTCAAATTACCGAGTCTTATTAGCCATTTCCCTTCCGTGTAGGGTAATAATGTTAGATCTGAGACTTTTGTGATCCATATTATAGATAAATTCCTTTCGGAATAATCACATCATTAGGATTGGTCGACGTTTCGAACTAACCAATGTCGAGCTCGTTCAAATTGTCGAGTCTTATTAGCCATTTCCCTTCCATGTAGGGTAATAATGTTAGATCTCAAACTTTTGTGATCCATATTGTAGATAAATGTCTTTCGGAATAACCACATCATTAGGATTTTGTCGAAATTTTGAACCAACAAATGTTGAGCTCGTTCAAATTTCCGAATCTTATTAGCCATTTCCCTTCCACGTAGGGTAATAATGTTAGATCTGACACTTTTGTGATCCATATTGTAGATAAATGTCTTTCAGAATAATCACATCATTAGGATTTGGTGACATTTCGAACCAACCAATGTCAAGCTCATTCAAATTGTCTAGTCTTATAATCCATTTCCCTTCCATGTAGGGTAATAATGTTAGATCTGAGACTTTTGTGATCCATATTGTAGATAAATGTCTTTCTAAATAATCACATCATTAGTATTTTGTCGATGTTTCGAACCAATCAATGTCAATCTTGTTCAAATTGCAGAGTATTACTAGCCATTTCCCTTCCGTGTAGGGTAATAATGTTAGATCTGATACTTTTGTGATCCATATTGTAGATAAATGTCTTTTAGAATAATCACATCATTAGGATTTGGTCAACGTTTCGAACCAACCAATGTCGAGCTCATTCAGATTGTCAAGTCTTATTAGCCATTCCCTTCCGTGTAGGGTAATAATGTTAGATCTGAGACTTTTTTTATCCATATTTGTAGATAAATGTCTTTCAAAATAATCAAATCATTAGGATTTGGTAGACGTTTCGAACCAACCAATGTTGAGCTCGACAATTTGAAAGAGCTCAACATTGGTTGGTTCGAAATGTCGACCAAATCCTAATGATGTGATTATTCCGAAAGACATTTATCTAAAATATGGATCACAAAAGTCTCAGATCTAACATTATTACCCTACACAAAAGGGAAATGGCTAATAAGACTCGACAACTTGAATGAGCTCGACATTGGTTGGTTCAAAACGTCGACCAAATCCAAATGATGTGATTATTCTGAAAGACATTTATCTACAATAGGGATCTCAAAAGTCTCAGATCTAACATTATTACGATGCACGGAAGGGAAATGGCTAATAAGACTCGGCAATTTGAACGAGCTCGACATTGGTTGGTTCAAAACGTCGACCAAATCCTAATGATGTGATTATTCCGGAAGACATTTATCTACAATATGCATCAAAAAAGTCTCATATCTAACATTATTGCCCTACATGGGAGGGAAATGGATAATAAGACTCGGAAATTTGAACGATCTCGACATTGCTTTGTTCGAACGTCGACCAAATCCTAATGATGTGATTATTCCGAAAGACATTTATCTATAATATGGATCACAAAAGTCTCAGATCTAACATTATTACCCTACACGAAAGGGAAATGGCTAATAATACTAGGCAATTTGAATGAGCTTGACATTTCTTGATTCAAAATGTCAACCAAATCCTAATGATGTGATTATTTGGAAAGACATTTATCTACAATATCGATCACAAAAGTCTTAGATCTAACATCATTACCCTACACAGAAGAGAAATGGCTAATAAGACTCGGCAATTTGAATGAGCTCGACATTGGCTGGTTTGAAACGTCGATCAAATCCTAATGATGTTATCATTCCGAAAGACATTTATCCACAAATATTTTGTCATTTTTACTAATGACTTCTCAAGGAAGTTTTGGATCTTCTTCATGCAGAAGAAATATGATACATTATCCAAGTTCGTATAATTCAAGGCACTGGTTGAGAAAGAAATCGATAAGAAGGTGAAGGCTCTTAGGAGCGATAATGAAGGTGAGTATGTTTCGAATGAATTCAAAAATTTATGTGTGAAAGAATGCATTAGAAGAGAGTTGATACCACCCCAAAAACCACAGCAGAATGGGGTAGTTGAGAGCAAGAACCAAAGCATTTTTGGAGCAGCGAGAGCTATCTTACATGACCAAGGCCTACCTCTACATTTTTGGGATGAGGCATGCAACACAAAAATCTATTTGCATAACCATATTCCTCCTCGAATTCTTGGTATAATTACACTAGAGGAGGCTTTCTCGAGGAGAAATCCAAATGTACCGCACTTCAGGATTTTTTGAGCCTTTTTTAACTGGCATGTCTCCAAAGAATCAAGGAAGAAGCTTGAGCCAACAACAAATTTGGGGGTATTTTTGGGTTACACAAGAAATCCTCACAACTACCATGTGTACTTACCTTCCCTCAAAATGACAGTTGTGCGAAGGGATGTAAATTTTGATGAGGAGAAAGCGATGCAGTGCTCTCTTGAGAGGGAGCTTTAGATCCCACCAAAAGAGGATATTTTAGCTCAAAGGAGGAGGCTCGGGAAGTTGTGGAGAAACCAAAAGTAGAGGAGTAGAGAGTGGAGACATCCACTCAAGCAGAAACATCCAAAGAAGGAAGGAAAAGAACCAGGGAAGTTGATAGACTTGTGTAGGATGCGAGGGAGAATGTGGGATCTCCTTCAAATTTGTGCAGGCAAAGGAGCTCACCTAATCAGTACATTGGCTACATGGATATAATGGTTGAGCTTGTAGAGACTAAGCCACCTCATTTGAGTAAGAAATAGAGTAACATGTATGGGTTGATGTAATGGTGGAGGAATATGAATCCATTGTAAAGAATAATGTTTGGGAAGTGGTGCCAAGACCAGAAGATAAATCAGTTGTGGGTTCGAGATGGATCTTCAATGTTAAGCATGCAACATACGAAATCATAGAGAAGTATAAGGCCATATTTGTGGCTAAGTGGTACTCTCAAGTTGAGGGAATTGACTATGAGAAGACCTTTTCTCATGTAGCAAGGTATTCATCCATTAGAGCAATTCTCGCTCTGGCTGTGCAGATGGGGTGAAGATCCACCAGATGGATGTAAAGACAACATTTCTCAATGGGGTTATTAAGGAGGAGGTGTACATCAAGTAACCAGAAGGTTTTTAGACATTTGATCAGGAGACTCATGTGTGCAGACTCAAGCAAGCTTTGTACGGTCTCAAACAAGCACCCCGTGCTTGGTACACCATGACCGACAATTATCTCACTAGTTTGGGCTTCACCAAAAGTGAATCAAATTCAAACCTCTATCATATTTTGGTAAAAGGTAAATTTCTTATTATTGTCTTATATGTTGATGGTTTTAGTTTAACCGATGATGAGAAATTGATCAAATCTTGCAAGGAGGACCTTGCAAAGGAATTTGAAATCAAGGATATGGGTCTCATGCACTACTTCCTCGGGTTGGAAGTAAGGAAAGGTGATGGGGAACTATTTTTTTCTCAAGGAAAGTATGCAAATGAGATACTACAAATATTCCACATGGAGAGTTGTAAACCCATGGAGATACCTCTAGCATCCAACCGGAGGAAGGAGGATGCCACTTCATGGGAGGAAGTGGATGCTACCATTTATCGACAACTAGTGGGTTCACTAATGTATCTTGTGAACACACGACCAGATATGTGCTATGCAGTCAACCAGCTAGGCCAAGCTTTGTTTTGGCCAACCAAATTATTTTGGAAGGGAACTAAGCATGTTTTATGATAATTTAGAGGCACTACCCACTTTGGGCTATGGTACAGGCAGACAAAGGGAGTGAAGTGGTGTGGCTTCACAGATGAAAATTGGGCAGGGATTCATCCGACCAAAAGATTACATCATGTGGATTTTCAGTGTTGGGTCCGTAGTGGTTTCCTAGTACAAAAAGAAGTAAAGATCTGTGGTGCTCAACTCGACAAAAGCATAATATATGGCTGCAAGTTAAGTAACATGTGAGGCGATTTGCATGAGAAAGATACTTGTGGGACTATTTGGTCGGATGATGGATCCAACTGTGATTTATTGTGATAATAAGAGTTGCATTAAGATCTATGAGAATCTTGTATTTCATGATCCATCCAAATGTACAGATATCTGGCATCAACATTTACGAGACTATGTGTAGAGGCAGATAATGTTGCTACAATACATTCTGATAGAGGAACAAGATGCCAACATTTTGACAAAGGATTTGTCAAGAGGGAAGTTCGAGTTCCACAGGTGTAGGATAGGGGTGGTTGACAATCCCTTTCTTTCTGAGAGGTAGTGTTGAAAAATGCAGCAAGAAAGTCTCAATTTGATTTTTCCTTGGTCAAATTGAGAAAATTCGAATTTCCACATCAGCAGACAATTTGGATGAAGTTAAAGTGTGTGACATGTCTTGTGTTGCTCAGTTTACTCAATAAATTCAAGTTAGAGGAGTTGGAGTTCAGTTAAGAATGTGTGATTGCTAATTTGTAGCAATCAAGGTTAGTTATTTCAAGTTGCTTTCAGTTAAACTAGTTCTAACTGTTGGAGGAACTAATGGAAGTTTAGTTGTGTAGTGAGACTTCAGTCTAACTCAGTAATCATCTAGTTAACTGATCAATAAGTTCAAAATAAATAGTGCATGTAGAGAATTCGAGTTCCCTAGCTATGATGGAGATTCCAAGGCAATGTAACATTAGTTGTAGACTAGTCTTGTGTGTGTGTGTGTGTTGCATGTAGTCAGATGATCAAACCTTGGGTATTGCGCAAGCATTTTGGAGGAAATTCCTAAATAATAGGGGCCTAATTTACTCAAAAATTGCGCAAGGAAATAGAGGCTCAAGCAAAGGAAAAAATTAACTAAGTATAGGTAACAACTTCCCAATTAATAGAGAGATAGGTTATTCACTTGCAGGTTGAGCTCAAATTGAGCTAGCAACTGTAATACATCTCTATTCATCATATTAATGCAAACATGCAAAGGAGTTTTTAGTAGATTGCTTTCCCCTGGAAAAATACTATGTGCATGTGTGTTATTTCTCATTACATGTTTGTTATTGATGTTTTAAATTGTGAATTGAATTCCGCGGAGCAATACAGTAGGTTTGCGTCTTATGATTTTGATTAAAATTTCATGAGCAATTGTAAATCTACACCATTATTTCTACATCCATGTGAACTTTAGCCCCTGAGTGGGATATGATTTTCATTAAGTGGTTTTGAGTAATAGTTATTAGTCTAGGGGTCTAAACCATGGTCAAAGAGGAAAACATAGACCCTATGTAGGAAAATGAAGCGTCTTGAATGCAAGTGATACAAACAAGGCCTACTCCCACAAAATGTGCCCACTCTATGGAGTCTTTCAAGTCTAATTCGTATTATGTACCATTAATTAGTTTTGTGCAAAGGGGATGGGTTTAGGGACCTTGATTATGTACAACAAAAGAAAACACGTTATTTGCCCCTCAAAGAAGGTTTTAGTGTGAAGGATTCACTTTTGAAACATGTAAAGTGAGAGAATCTTACTATTATATTTATTTTATGTAATAATAATATGAGCACATTGACATTCCTATGAATTTAGAAAAAAAATAAAAAAGATTTGTGATTGTATCTTTTTTTTTACATTTTGGATGAGTTGGATGCTTTGGATTTAGCTTCAAATTTATAAACCTAGTAAGTATGTATCATAATTCTAAAATACAAAGATCTTTAATTTAGTTTATGTTTTTATTTATTTATTGTTTGTTAGACGATGTGGCTCTTGAGATGATTGACATGACTAACTTGTGGCTTGAGTAACTGCGACTGAGAGGCATCTAAGTCATGACCTTTTCACCAAAGAGTGCCCTAACATAACACCTTGTCATTATTTATTCTACGCTCTATGGGATTTGGCCTACTTTTTAATTATTTATAATGGGGAAAACAAAATTCTATAGTGAAATATAAACCAAACCCTAAACACTAAAAATAAGACTTTTATATAAATTGTTTCAAGAAATTTTAGCATTTAAGTACTAAACTTTATATTAGCATTAACATAGACATCATATATTTTAGAGGAAAGGTAACATATGATTATTAAAAAAACATGGGTTTTCTCTAAATTATATAATTTTTCCATAAATAAACTTTATGGCACCTAAAGGGGATTTCCATAACTTAATATGAAGGAGATGTGTAATTCAAACATGTGTGTGTATGTGTGTGTTGTCCTCCTCATTAACGACACTTTGAACCACCTTTTATTGTTCATTCAACAAAGCATTAAAATCCCACTAGATTATCCTCATGTTTCATTTTTAATTAAAATGCCATTGAATTATCCCCGTGCTTCATTTGTTTGAAATGACTCTTAGACACTTGGAATTGAATTGCTCTGTAAGACTTCCATCATTAAGCTAGGTAAGCCTGCTCCCTTCTCTCCCATAACATGTCGACTTTAGCATTTTCTCATTTATCCTGGTGCATCTTAGAGGTGCATAGGAAAAACCCTTTGAAACTAAAGAGCATAGCAAAGAGCATTAAAAAAGGTTATTTGTTTAGATTCAATACCACCTATATAAATATGAAATGAGGACAAATTCTATACAAACAAGTGTCATAGGATAGCTTAGTCTTTGCTAGACAAGGCAATATACACAAGTAAATAGTGTTTTTTTATTAAAAGATAATTAAAATAAGAAAAGCATTATTTATTCATAAAATATTTTCTAAAGAAAGATTGAACCATCTATCATAATAGTAAAAGAAGATATAAATTTTCTGAACAACAAGTTTGTATAAACACTTATTCATTGTAAATTAGATATTTGCACCATCTTAACATATTATATATAAATAAAAATAGATATATATCATACACTATGTTTTTGGATTTAAGAGATCTGTGGTTTGTGTCTTTTGAATCAGTGATAGGAGAATCCACAGTATGAACATTTTTGTACCAACGTTTCAAATCCCAAGTGGGATCCATCATCAGGGTTGAAGAATGATGATAAAAGAAGAGCAATAAGGCAGAATAAATACTAATGAGGAAGAAATTTTCAATGAAGAACACACTGTCGGCAGTGTGTTCTTCCTCATTAGTATTTACTCTGCCTTGTTGCTCTTCTTTTATCATCATTCTTCAACCCTGATGATGGATCCCACTTGGGATTTGAAACGTTGGTACAAAAATGTTCATACTGTGGATTCTCCGATCACTGATTCAAAAAACATACACTATGTTAATAATAGGTATATTTAATATTATTATATTTATATTATATTCATTAATGTATATAATGTGGTTAAAAATCTTCACAGCATGAGTAATTTCAAGCCACAAATAAATAAAATAAAATTGAAACTATGCTTAGATTTTTCTATTACTCATGAGTTGTTTTCTTGCTCTCTCTATTTGACTTTATTAACTTTTACTTTTGACTTTTCTACTTTTCTTTTTAAATTTTCTTTTATTATTAATTTTTTATTATTTTCAATTTAGTTTTGTAATAAAATTTTGATTCTTTTAACTGATAAAATGATAGAAAACAAAATTTTAATATATCATAAGAAATAAAAATATTTACTTAATATTTTGTATTAATAAATAAATAGATATTTATAATCAAAATATAAATATAACTAACATAAAATCAATAATAAATCTATTGCTAGTACTTATTTTCAAGAAAAAATTACCTTAATGCCTTTGAATAATAGCTATCTCCCCAAAAAAAAAAATTTGCCAAAGCTCTTAATATCTTAATTTCTCACGAAAAATACTAAACCAAGGTTCTTAAAGCAAGGTAATAGCAAGAGACACTAACCACACTTAAAAATCAAATATTACCCATATTAATGTTCTACTTCCTCTTAGTAGAGGACAAGTCTTCCCAATTTTAACAAAGTTAACAAAACCTAGCAAACCACTTCACAAAGGTGTACGTGAAATTTGGCGTTGGTCTACTCAATAAAACCAAAACCCCAAGCGTTCTTACCATAGTAATACTACACGTCGTACTTTTAGTCTTAGTGGCCATTACGTTCACTCTACAACGGTGAACCATTTAACGCTAGTTGGCGTCCCTTTTCTTCAATTTTTGTCTCATTTCTCCCCTCATGGAGACGATAAAATTTCTCCATCACCTTCCCTTAGTCAAGCAAGGAATCCTTCATTATACCATCTGCAGGTGGTTCTCTTCATGTTGAGCCTTCATACCGGCAATTATCTGTCTCCCTAAAAGTAGTGGCAAGTTGCCCTCTTGAGGCGCAGGCGCGGGCCATCGTACCGGTGAGTCGTGGTCCAATGGTGGTATTTTGGCGTCCTCTACCGAAGCCGAGGAATGGCCTGGGCCGTCAAAAGTGGTCAGATCTTGGATTTAGTGGGAAGAATCGTTTAGAAAGATGGTCCTGATCATTAAAAGAGGTCAAAATTCGGCTAAAACCTCATCTACTGAGAAAGAATTGCCTAAAAAGTCCAAAACGGCCAGAATCCGGGCAAATTGATGTTTCCTCTCTAGAGATATTATCCGAAATCGAAATCAAGATAGATTTAAAATACGATGTATCACTAAAAATTATATATAGAGAAAGAGAGCGTCACATTGTCGATTATAATGTAACGCGCTGAGATTATGCTGGGAGAGGATACAATATTAGATCTTGATGTCAAACTTTATGTAACCAGATCATTCATAGTTCTGCAAATACAGGTGTTCTTTTAATGAAAAAAGTGATATATTCAGTCAGAAAATGGTTACATTTGCTGCATGGCTCAAAACAACAGCATATCAGAGATAGGACAGTTGCTAACCCGCAATCATACAAACATACTATTTTTTTAAGTAAGAAAAAAGCATGATAATATATTAATGGATAAACTATATGACAGTTACATACAATCAACATTCAACAGAATGAATATGATCTTCCCAAATCACATGATAAGGAGGATGAAGTGTGATCTGATCACCACCAAAAGCCCAGGAAAGATGATCAATACAGCTAAGATAAGGAGGATGAAGTGTGATCTGATCACCACCAAAAGCCCAGGAAAGATGATCAATACAGCTAAGAGACATAATATTCAACATATCTTATACACCTGAAAGAAACTGTATTATCAAAACATATACAGTCCTGTCTATATGCCACATTCCCTCAATGTGCAGCAGAAAAAAGATTATAGACATATATAACAAAATTACAAAAAGAGTGTGAACAGGAAACCAGTGATTTAACCCGGAAATGGGAAGTCGCCCATATCAAAAATGTATTGTTCCCAAGTGATCTCCAAGTACCATTTGCCAATCATCCCCAGTAAGCCTTGCTTGGATAATCTGTCCGCTTCTTTGTTCAGATTCCTTCCAATATGCTGGATTGTGGAGCAGCCGTGGAGTTTCCATAGAATTTCGATCCTTTCCAGCCATCCCTGTAGCATGGGGTTATTGATGGAGGCCCTCCCCATGACCTGATCAATAATAATCTTCGAATCTCCATAAATATGCAAAATGGGGTTTCCAAGGAAACTGTTGAACCACAGGAGCCCCCTAGAGAGCTAATGCTTCTACTTTGGTATTGGTACCGCAACCACTATTCCAGTAGACCCTGTATGACAAATCAGCAGTCATAGCTATCCAAAAGCCACATGCACAAGAGTTCCTTTGGGCAGCCCCATCAAAAAACCCCATAGGGTACATGAATTGTGTATTTATATGCTTTTGTGGACTGATATTAGTGCATGGGGACTGTGCAGAATATATTGAAAGATTAGTGGTGATTCTTTCAATAACCAAAAAGAAATCTTCCATAGAGTTCTGGAATATGCTTCTGTTTCTCCAATTCCAAATGGCCCAGAAGAGGAAAAGGGGAATGGCTCTCCAGGCAGATTTTTGTGCACTCCACCATTTTAATGAGTCCCTAATGCAGATATGGTGAATGTACGGGAAGCCAATGAGGGAAGCTATCTTTTTCCATACCTGAATAGTATATTGGCAGTGCAGAAAGATGTGGTCGTTATCCTCAGCATCATTTTTGCAAATAGTGCATATCCTAGGACCATGCCAATTCCTTTTCTGCAAATTCTCCCATACAAGATTTCTATTATGATAGACAAGCCATGTGAAGAGTATAACTTTAATAGGAGCTTTAGTTTTCCAAAAGGCATATAAAATTTGGTGCTCCCCCTGTCTGGCGACCATGTTAGATAGAGTAGAGTAAGTGTCAACAACTATGATGTTATCAGTTCCCATCTTTCCCGACCATATGATTTTGTCCTATGATCCTATGTGGCAAATGCCGAGATGCTTCATTGTAGATATAGTCTGATTCCACTCCCGTTCCTTTTGACCAGAAAACCCCAATTCCTGGGCTTTTTTCCATATAGGGAGTGGTCCTTGCCAACCATTTATGACTTGACCCCAGAAGAAAATGCCTCGTCCATTTAGATGTTGGATAATTCTCTTAGAGATGGTGAAATCCATTCCAACACCCAAGATTGGGTCAATGCCGATGAGAATACGGTTACCCGATTGAAACTTCCATGCAAGATGGTGGATAAATATCTTTTCAACTTTCAGGAAGCTTAGCCAGATAGTTGATCCCTGTTTGATGCCAATGGTGCCATTCCTATACCAAAAACTGAAATCTTTATCCTTAAGATACTTATGTTGAATGATCTTGCTCCATGTTCCAACTCCAAATAAGCCCCTCCAGAGGGATTTTATCAGTAGTGCTCCACCGAAACGATGAAAGTCCATGATTCCCCATCCACCCATACCCTTAGGAAAAGTGATGTTGGATAATTTGGTCAAATGGTATTTTTTCCCATATCGACTTCCCCCCCAGATGAAGTTTGCCATTAGGCAGTTTAGATTGTTAATGATGGATGCAGGGATATGGAAGAGATGAGCCCAATAGACCCCCATTTGTGACAGAACAACTTGAGTGAGGATAACCCGCCCCCCTAAAGACATGCATCTAAACTCCCACCCAAAGATCTTTTTGAAGAATCGATCAGCAAGCCATTGCCAATCAGCGATTCTATAGCAAGAGGGTTTGATACGATAACCAAGGTATTTCAAACCATTTTGTATTGGCATTGCCTCAATACCAAATAAATCTTTGATATATGCAACAATCTCCAAGTCAGATTGTCCATGATATAGAACAGATTTATTAACATTCATGTGTAAACCAGATGCATTAGAAAATCTACTGAAAATGTGAAAGAGACATAACCAAGAAAAACGACAGAGCATACCCATAATGAGAATGTCGTCGACAAAGAGGTTATGTGAAATGTTGATGTTATTTCCCATCTTCAGTGGCTGAAATTGATCCTCTAGGACCGCTTTTTTAATATGCAAACTTAGACAGTCCATAACAAGAATGAATAAAAGAGGGGATAGTGAACATCCCTGTCGAAGACCCCTACCAGCCCAAAAGAACCTTGTTGGATACCCATTAATAATGACAGCATAGTTGACATTATCCACACAAGCCATAATCCAGTTAACACATCTGGGTTGTAATCCAATCTTGATAAGGACGAGTCGGAGAAAACCCCAGTTGAGGCAGTCATATGCTTTTCGAAGATCAATTTGTAGTATAGCAACATCAAGATGTCTGGTGTGAATTGAGTGCATTCCTTCCTATGCATTTGCCATAGCATCATGGATGAGTCTATTCGGGAGAAAACCATGTTGTTAAGGGGTGATGTAGCGAGAGAGTGTTCTATCCATATGGCCAACAATAGTCTTTGATATGATTTTGTAAATGCGTTGCACAAAGAAATAGGCCTGAAGTCAGTGAAGCCCTTTGTAGTGTTGTTTTTAGGAATGAGGGCGATATATGTGGAAGTGATATTGTGATGGATGAAGCCCGAGGTCCTGGATTCCTCAATCATGCCCAGAAGGTCTCCTTTGAGGGTATCAAAAAAATGTGTGAAAAGTTCAATCGTCCATCCATCAGGACCAGGGCTTTTGTCTCCCTTAAATGACTTGAGAACGCCCAAAAGTTCTTCTTCAGAGACTTCCATAAAGAAATCATCATTTTTCTCATAATCATACATAATCGAGTAAGGATCAGTGCCCCAAACAATGTCTTCAGCAGAAATATTATCATTGTTTCCATATGCCATTTGGAAGAATTGAACAGCAGCATCGTTGATCCCTTCTTGAGTCCGGTGAATGTGTCCATCAATGTCCATAATCTCCCATATGGTGTTTATATTGTGACGATGGTTAGCATATCTGTGAAAGAATTTGGTGTTGCGGTCACCTTCCTTCAACCATATCACCCTGCTCTTTAATCTCCATGTGGATTCTTCCATAGAAAGGAGCTACTTCTTCCAGATTTCCAGTGATTGAATATTGGACCGAATGTTAGCAGAAAGATAATGAGTAGACATGGTGGGAAGGATGGAGTCTAGTTTATTTTGTATATCAACGAGCTCCTTTCATGCCTAGAGAAAGATCTTATATAACAGATAAAGTCGTGTATCTGAAAATCTTATATAACAGATAAAGTCATGTATCATGGTGAAAACTGAAATGTTGTAACTAGTTACTAATAGCCACAGAGAATGTCAGAGAAAGTCCATCAGTAAGTCAAAAAGGAAAAGAAGAAATATGTCTGGGCGAGAAATTTTATCCCGGTAGTGGCAGCATCCCAGCTTCCATACAAGTGTCTCCCATCTTGATCTCATACAAGTGTCTCCCATCTTGATCTCAATGTGTAAGCCATCCAGTTTTTCCAGAATGCCTTTTTTGGAGAGACTGTCCGCATCTATATTGAACTCCCTACTAATATGTTGAATCGAGGAGTGTTGGAGTGTACTCCAAAGTGTTGTGATTTGTTGTAACCAGCGTTGTAGAGTAGGCTTGTATATGGTAGCCTGGCTATAGACAACTATAGACAAAATCAATGATGATTTTGGAGTCCCTGAATATGTGAATAGTAGATATACCCAAAAAATGAACAAACCAAAGTAGGCTGCATAGCCTCCGCCTTTGTATTAGAGCCTTTAACTGCACCCCAGTGTACATGATATGCAAATACAGGTGTTCTCAATATAGGCAACACAGAACAAAACAAAACATAAGCTAGAAGAAGCTAAATATAGAATGTGAAGCTGCATGCAACAATAAATTACTACTTTGCAATGCATCTATGATTGACTAGAGAGTGAGCCGTGATCAGGTTGTCCAACATCTTCGTCAGGAGGTTTGGGCATGAGCCAGTGCCCATCCTTTCCCTGCACCATCCCCTTGTTCTTTTCAACCCACCATGAATCAAGAACCATATACTTATCCTTCAACCAATCTGTGGACTTATTGACAAGGGCAATATATCGATCCACCTCCAACTTGAATGGATCGTTTTTCCCTCTTGTGTTGGCCACCGCGTGCAGATACGCTTCTAGGTTGTGCCAGTGGGAGGCGTTACCGGAATTCTTTAGGTACGGTGACTTGCCAGTGTCGACCCGTAGCTCGACACTGACATCTGCGTAGCCCAGCAATGGATGCAGCGGGACGAGGTCGTAGTTATTAGTGATGTGCAGGACTCTGAGGTCGGGGAGCTTGTCAACCACTTTCTTAAACATATCGTTGCCCACCCAGGGGTTGGCAAAGACTATGGTGATCACGGGAATCGGTGTGGCTCTACCAGAAGGTTTATTGAGGCCATTGACGACGGTGTTGAAGGCGCAAAGTGTGGTGAGGGCAGCACCGAGGCTGTGGCCCGTGGTGGTGATGCTGATCTCCTCGTCCTTGTATAATTCCAGGAGCCGCTTGAGCTCTTTCAGGACTTGTTATCTGGTGTTGGTTTTGTTGAAGGGAGAGCACGGGTCGTCAGGTGTGTAGATAAAGAACCAACCCCTTTGCACTCTTGCATCGTACCTAGCCACCTTGTCGATCTCTTGGTCGAGCCTCGTTTGGTTGGGAAGGAGAGTGGATAGCATGTCTTGGCCAAGTTCGAAGTCGTTAATCCACTCGAGGGACTCGATTGTTGGGTATTTTTAATGGGAAAATACCAAAAACCAAATTCAAACTAAACACAGAGGCAATGCTCTGTTTTACCTCCACAGGATTTTTTATGCACAGACAGCTTAAAAAAAAATTCACACAGAGAACTAGAGTATTTCACCACCATAAGACTTTCTATTCATTAAAAACTGATACAAAGATTTACCACTGTAAAATCCCTTTTATATTCACTGCTGTGAAAAATAACTTACTGCTGTAAAGTCTCCATTTTCATTCACTGGTGTAAAACAATTTTACATACTGCTGTAAAAGCAGAACTTACACAAACTTACAAAAACTTACTTCGTGCAAAACCACACATGGTTTTCGCTACTTAAAAAAAACTTCACAAAACATTACTAAATGTATTCGTGCACTGCTGTGCATACATCCTCTGGTTCTTCTTCTTCTTTTTACCGCACCATCAACATTTTTCACTGCTGTGAATACGCATCCATTTTTACCTCCCGTGTGCAATACATAAAAGTCAACAGTAAACAAACATATTACATACGATTTTTTATTTTTAATACCTGCCGTAAAAGTCATAGGCTTCTATTAAAACGTGCCCATACCTATGTTTTAAATGCACCATACCTTTTCATAAAAAAGAAACTTACGTGCTATATAAGAAAATATATTGTAATGTGCCCATACTCATATTAAAACGGGCCACCAAAATCTTGTACCAACATTAACTCTTTCACCTACGGCGGTCAACCAAAAGTTTAATCCACGCAAGCCTTTAATGCACCTCGTATGCAGCTTTAGTTCATCAACGGTGGAGAGCGATGGAGTAAATCCGACGGAGGTCAACAATATCGGAAACCTGTTTGCTGCCCAACTTTAACGCCCGAGAAAATGACGTTGCGTTACGTCATGGCTGAACCACGTGTCAGCTCCAAATTGTATCGGAGCTCCTTCCCGGATTATTCCTTCGTCGGCAAATCGCTCCGAGAAAATCCGGTGAACAGTTTCTGGCTTGGTTCACGGTTTCTGGTGGTCTGCGTTGAAATTAGATTTCAACACTCCCCTTTAATTTCAACAACTGGGCATTCGGTCATACCGAGACACTTCCTCAAAAATTCAAAGCTTTTCTGATCCAATGGCTTTGTCAAGATGTCTGCAACCTGTTCCTGAGTCCTGCAATGTTCTAGGACAATTTCTCCATTGTTCACCAATTCTCTGATGTAGTGAAATCTTGTATCAATGTGTTTCGTTCTCTTATGAAACACTGAATTCTTTGACAATGCAATAGCTGAGCTATTGTCACAAAAAATCACTGTCGCTTTTGCCTGTTCTTGGCCTAAGCTTCTCAACATTCTTCTCATCCACACTGCCTGACAAGCTGCTGCTGTCGCTGCCACATATTCAGCCTCTGCTGTAGACAATGCTACAATGGACTGCTTCTTAGAAGCCCATGAAATGGCTCCTGAACCCATATTAAAAACATAACCGGAAGTGCTCTTCCGATCATCTACACTTCCAGCCCAATCGCTATCTGTGTACCCAACCAAATCTGAATGTTCTGAGGCATGATATAAAATTCCAAACATTTTGGTGCCTTTGACATACCTCAAAATTCTCTTTGCTGCCTGCCAATGTGCCTCCTTTGGCCTCTCCATGAACCTGGAAATTAAACTAACAGCATACATTAAATCAGGCCTAGTAGCTGTTAAGTACATGAGGCTGCCTACAATACTCTTGTACAAACTAGGATCAAAATCCTTGCTGCTGTCCTCTCTGCTGAGCTTTAATCCCATTACTGTGGGAGTGATGGCTGCCTTACATTCTTCCATCTTAAATCTGCTCAAAATTTGATTTACATATCTTGCTTGAGATATAAAAATTCCTTTTTCATTTTGATCTACTTCTATGCCTAAGAAGTATCTCAAGAAACCCATGTCAGTCATTTCAAATTCATCCTTCATGACTGATTTAAAATTCTTAATGAGCTGATCATCATTACCTGTGAAAATAACATCATCAACATATAAGACCACAATCAAAATCTTACCATCCTTTTCTTTGATGTAGACTGTGGGTTCTCCTTCACATTTGTCAAATTCATTATCCAATAGATATGAATCTATCCTGCTGTACCATGCTCTTGGCGCTTGCTTCAGCCCATAAAGAGCTTTCTTCAGTTTGCACACTTTGTGCTCTTCACCTTTCTTCTCATATCCGAGAGGCTGTTCCACATAAACCTCTTCCATTAACACTCCATTTAGGAATGCTGATTTCACATCCATTTGGTAGACTTTCCATTTGTTTTGTGCTGCCATGGACAACACTGCTCTCACGGTTTCCATTCTTGCAACCGGGGCGAAAGTCTCCTCATAATCTCTCCCATACTGCTGCTTGTAGCCTTTGACAACCAGCCTTGCCTTGTGCCTTTCAATCTTGCCTTCAGCATTGCTCTTGGTCTTGTAGACCCATTTCACACCAATGACTTCTTTGCCTTTTGGTAACTCAACCAAATCCCATGTTTTGTTTCTCTCTATGGCATTCATCTCCTCATCCATAGCTTCTATCCATTTCTTATCTTTAATAGCTTCTTCAAAATGAATAGGATCATCAACATGACAATACAAGGCAAATAAGGAATTCATTCCTTCTTCATAAATTTCACTTAGATTTCTAAACTTCTTACCTCGTTCACTTGGTGTGCAAGTGCTTGAAGATGCACTTGAATTTCCTCCTTGTGGTGTGCTTGGAGAAGCACTCTCATTGATCCTCAATGGTGTACCTTGCTGTCCTTGTGTTGGCGCTGTTGTTTGGGGATTCATTTCAGCCACCTCCTCTTCATCTTCATCATGAGACAAACAGTTCTTGACATTGACTGTTTTCTCTATGCTTCCATCCCAAGCTTCCTCTTCTATGAATTGAACATCCCTGCTGACAAAGAACTTCTTGGTAGATGGAATGTACAGCCTGTAGGCTTTGGATTCATCACTGTATCCAATGAAGATGCATTTCTCCCCTTTGCTGTCCAACTTCCTCCTTAGCTGATCTGGTATGTGTGCATAGGCCACACACCCAAAAACTCTCATGTGGGTGACTCCTTGCTTTCTCCCACTCCATGCCTCTTCCGGCACCTTGTTCATGACTGCTTTTGTAGGACACCTGTTTAATATATAAACTGCACAATGTACAGCTTCAGCCCAATACTCATTCGACAAATGCTTTGCCTTCAACATGCTCCTTGCCATCTCCATGATGGTTCTGTTCTTCCTTTCAGCAACTCCATTTTGCTGCGGAGTGTACCGAGTTGTAAACTGTTTATGAATTCCATTTTCTCTACAGAATCTTAGGAATTCCTTGGAGATATACTCACCTCCTCTATCAGTTCTCAAAACTTTTATATGCAGCCCGCTTTGGTTCTCCACAAGTGCTTTGAAGTTTTGAAATTTCTCAAACACTTCACTTTTGTTTTTAAGGAAGTATATCCAAGTCTTTCTTGTACAGTCATCAATGAATGTTAGGAAATATTGGCTGCCAGCTAATGATGGAGCTTGCATTGGTCCACACAAATCTGAGTGGATAATCTCTAAGGGTGTCTTTGCCCTTATGCTCTTCCCTGATGGAAAACTTTCTCTATGTTGTTTTCCCAAAATACAGCCTTCACATAGGCTGTCCGGTTTCTCTATCAATGGTAATCCCTTTACCATTCCTTTTCTGCTCAATAAGTTTAGACCTCCAAAATTTAGATGCCCGAATCTCAAGTGCCATAACCAGTTCTCATCCTTTGGCACGCTTTGGAAGGCCTCTTGGGTGACTGCTGCCATTTCCCTTTTGTTCTTCATGTCTGCCCTGATCTGGAGAGGGAACATCCTGTTCCTTGTCATCTTCACTTCAGCAATGCATCTTTTGCTGGGTGGTATGTCCATGATGGTGCACACATCATTTTTAAAGAAAACATTGTAGCCCTTATGGATAAGCTGTCCAATACTCAAGAGATTACATCTCATTCCGGGGACATAGTATACATCTGCTATGGTTTTCCTTTCTCCTTGCTTTGAAAGTATTTTTATTTCTCCTCTTCCCATAACAGACACTTTACTATCAGTTCCTAGTGTGACTTCTGATTTCACATTTTTATCTAGGGCAGAAAAGAAGGCTATGTTTCCGGTCATATGGTTGCTGCAACCTGAGTCTAAAAACCATATGTCCTCACTATGTGTTTCAGCCATGTTACAAGCTAACAGGACATTTTCTTGACTGCTGTTTTCTCTTGTAACATTTGCATTTTGTCTGTTGTTCATATCATGCTGTTTCTTTCTACAATCACTAGCATAATGTCCATACTTTTTGCAATAATAGCATTGAACATTAGATTTATCATACCTTTGTCCTTGAGCATGATGTTGTCCTCCTTGTTGGCTGCTGCCTTGGCCTTGGTTCTGATTTGGATTGTTGCCTCTTCCTTGTGCATTTGATGAGTTGTTCCTTCCACCTCTATTCTGGCTTCTGCCTCTTCCTCTTTTGTTTCCTCTGCCTTGACCTCTTCCTCTTCCAAAGGACATCTGGGTCTTGAAGGCTTGCTCAAGGGATGAGTTTTCATTCCTACTCAACCTCTGCTCATGAGTTATCAGTGATGCATGTAGCTCATCAACTGAATAACTTGAGAGATCCTTTGTCTCTTCGATGGTGGTGACTATGGCATCAAACTTTGAGGGTAAGACCCTCAATATTTTCTCCACAATTCTTCTGTCTTCAATGGTTTCTCCATGAGTTCTCATTTGTGTGATTACACCAATCACATGAGTGAAGAATGAGTCAATGTTATCTGACTCCTTCATGTTCAAGTTCTCAAAATCCTTTCTCAGCAATTGTAGTTTTGCTGTCTTCACTCTCTCCATGCCTTGATAGGCTGTCTTAAGGGTTTGCCATGCTTCATTGGCTGTCTTAGCTGCTGCTAACCTTGGAAACACACTCTGGTCTACTGCTAGATACAACAACATACGGGCTTTTGAGTCCTTCTTCCTATTGCTCTTCAGCTGATCTCTCTCTCCCTGAGTTAGTGCATTGAACTCAGTTTCATCTGCTGGTTCTTCAAAACCATCTTCAACTATTTCCCATAAGTCTTGAGAGGCAAACAGGGCTGTCATGGTTATTGCCCAGTAGTCATAGTTCTTCCCATTAAACTGTGGTAGCTGGGTGTTAAACAAACCCATACCAGTGCTTGTGCTGGCCATTCCTTGACTGTGTATTTAAAACACTGACTGTCTCTTCAATAACAAACAAGATAGCTATGAAGAATACCTGAATCCTTTGTTGTCTGAGTCTTCTGTCTGCCTGAGAAGTTTTGCTGCAGCAACAACCTTCTCCCTTCAGCTTCTTTAACTTTTTTTTAAAGAGCCTAAGCCTGCTCTGATACCACTGTTGGGTATTTTTAATGGGAAAATACCAAAAACCAAATTCAAACTAAACACAGAGGCAATGCTCTGTTTTACCTCCACAGGATTTTTTATGCACAGACAGCTTAAAAAAAATTTCACACAGAGAACTAGAGTATTTCACCACCATAAGACTTTCTATTCATTAAAAACTGATACAAAGATTTACCACTGTAAAATCCCTTTTATATTCACTGCTGTGAAAAATAACTTACTGCTGTAAAGTCTCCATTTTCATTCACTGGTGTAAAACAATTTTACATACTGCTGTAAAAGCAGAACTTACACAAACTTACAAAAACTTACTTCGTGCAAAACCACACATGGTTTTCGCTACTTAAAAAAAACTTCACAAAACATTACTAAATGTATTCGTGCACTGCTGTGCATACATCCTCTGGTTCTTCTTCTTCTTTTTACCGCACCATCAACATTTTTCACTGCTGTGAATACGCATCCATTTTTACCTCCCGTGTGCAATACATAAAAGTCAACAGTAAACAAACATATTACATACGATTTTTTATTTTTAATACCTGCCGTAAAAGTCATAGGCTTCTATTAAAACGTGCCCATACCTATGTTTTAAATGCACCATACCTTTTCATAAAAAAGAAACTTACGTGCTATATAAGAAAATATATTGTAATGTGCCCATACTCATATTAAAACGGGCCACCAAAATCTTGTACCAACATTAACTCTTTCACCTACGGCGGTCAACCAAAAGTTTAATCCACGCAAGCCTTTAATGCACCTCGTATGCAGCTTTAGTTCATCAACGGTGGAGAGCGATGGAGTAAATCCGACGGAGGTCAACAATATCGGAAACCTGTTTGCTGCCCAACTTTAACGCCCGAGAAAATGACGTTGCGTTACGTCATGGCTGAACCACGTGTCAGCTCCAAATTGTATCGGAGCTCCTTCCCGGATTATTCCTTCGTCGGCAAATCGCTCCGAGAAAATCCGGTGAACAGTTTCTGGCTTGGTTCACGGTTTCTGGTGGTCTGCGTTGAAATTAGATTTCAACATCGATGGTTCCTCTCCATGCCACTGTGATGTCGTGTCACCCATATTGGGTTTTTCCAGTGTCAGTAACTTGGGCAACGTAGCCCATCCAGTTGGACTCGCGACTCCATGCCTCGCGGGAGAGGGAAGTCACAATAAATGCCTCCGACAAATCAATGGTGGAGGTGGCGTAGATGAATTTGGAAACGTCGTATCCCCACTCTGTCGGCCGATTTGTTAAGCCGAGATTGTCGAAGAAATGAGGGCCGCCATATCTGGAGTTGCCCGTGTATTTGGAGCAGCGCTCACTGATGAATGTATTGTAGGTTTCCTAAGAATGGTCCCCATAAATGAGTATGCTTTTACGGAGATCAGAGTCGAGAGGGTCAAGGAGTCCCTCCCACTGCTGGCTCCCTTGCAGTAATCCCCATCTCGTGGCGATGCTTCCTGAAACATCCATATCTGCCATGATCGTTTCTTCTACAGCGTTGGAAATAATAATCCCAACCACCTCAATAAACACTCTGACAATAGCGATACTTGTCAAAAGTATTTTTGCAAGTTGCATCTTTGTTTGAACATGGAAGCATTGAAACCAAGCACGAACCATTCTGAAACGCAACAAGGAATTTAAAGAATTTAATGTATTTTTCTAAATAGATATGGGCAAGCATTCATTTAGCGACTATTGCCCACACTCCACAAACACCTACGCGATTCTGATCACACTCAACAACAACATCATATTAATTATTTTGCTCTGAATTAAATGTAAAATCATATGTTGAGTTAAATATGAATGTAAAAGTCATTTTGTAGAGGGGAGGGTAAGAGAGTTAAAGAGAAAAAGATCGAGGGTCTTTGAGGAGAAAATGGTGGAGCAAATTTTGGTGGGCATGTGAAAACAACAATTACTATGTTTTATTGTGTGTTATTCTGCGTAAGTGTAAATCACTGTAAAACATTTTTTTTTACTTAGTGAATGAGCCACAGTCTCATGTAAATGTATTTTCATGTTAGTGAATATTTTTCTTAAGTCTCTATATAGCTTCGCGAAAAGTCATAGAGCTGGGCGAAATTACTTAGAGCAGGTTAAATATTGTTAATGTAAAAACAAGTGTTTTTACTAGCATTAAGAATTGTTTTGAGGGCAGATTGTTTTTAGCATATTTACCAACAGGTAAAAAGTTTTTTTTCACATAGAAATGGCGACATCAAGCACAAGCTTGACTAATCCTCAGCTACCTCAGTTTAATGGAAAAAAATTATGATTATTGGGTTATTACAATGAAGACCTTGTTTTCTTCTCAAGACATTTAGGATTTGGTGGAGAATGGTTTTCAAAAACCAACGGTTGTAGCAGCATATAATGCCTTATCTCAACAAGAAATAGATTTGTTAAGGGACAACAGGAAGAAGGATTCAAAATTTCTTGTTTTATATTTTCCAAGCAGTTCATGAAAGTATTTTCCCAAGGGTTGCAGCAACAATGAAGTCCAAGCAAGCATGGGACACCCTCCAAACAACCTACCAAGGCATGGCAAAAGTCAAGACAACAAAACTGCAAATGTTGAGGAGAGATTTTGAAACACTTTGTATGAAAGAGTCTGAGAATGTAGACTCATTTTTTACACATGTAAGTGGTTTGGTTACTCAAATTAGGTCTCATGGTGAGACACTTGAGGAAAGAAGAATAGTTGAGAAAGTTTTGAGAAGTTTGCCAGTAAGGTTTGATGCCATTGTTGTGGCCATAGAAGAGACAAAGGATCTCTCACAGTTCTCAGTGGATGAGCTTAATGCATCACTGATTTCTCATGAACATAGACTGAATAGAGAAACAAGCTCCTCATTGGAGCATGCCTTCAAGACACAAGTATCATTTGGTCAAGGTCAAGGCAGAGGAAGATAATATACTAGAGGAAGAGGAAGAAGCACACATAGAGGTGGAAGAAGCAATGCTTCAAGCTCAAATGGAAGAGGCAGCATTCAAAATCCAAGTCAAGGCCCAAGCCAAAATCAAGCACAAGGTCAGAGGTATGATAAATCTCAAGCTCAATGTCATTACTGTAAGAAGTATGGTTATTATGCAAATGAATGTAGAAAGAAGCAATATGACATTAGTAACAAACCAAGTGTAAATTTCACAAAATAAAATTAGAACCATGATAGCATGTTTTTAGCTTGTAATGTAGCACAAGAAAAATAGAGTGATATACGGTATCTAGATTCAAGGTGTAGCAACCACATGTCAGGAAACATAGAAATGTTTTCAAATCTAGATGAAAGTGTGAAATCTAAAGTGACATTAGACACTGATAGCAAAGTCTCTGTCATGGGAAAATGAAGAGTTAATATCCTAACAAAGAAGGGAGAGAAGAAGTACATTTTAGATGTTTAGTTTGTTCCCTATCTAAAACATAACCTCATAACCATTGAACAGCTCATGCAAAAGGGCTACAATGTCTTTTTCAAAAATGATGTATGCACAATTTTGGATAGGCCTCCAAGCAAACAGCTGATTGCAAAGGTTCAGATGACAAACAATATAATGTTTCCCTTAAAATTAAAATCAGATTTGCAGAAAGAAGGTACACAAGCACAACTATCTATGAACTCACAAGAAGCTGCGCGAAAAAAGACAATTGTCATACAAATAAACTTTCAAGTAGAGGTAAAAGATGAAAATTGGTTATGGCATTTGAAATTTGGACATCTCAACTTTGGAGGTTTGAATTCGCTGCATAGGAAAGGCATGGTGAAGGGTTTACCATTTATAGAAAAACCAGACACCCTATGTGAAGGATGTATCTTGGGCAAGCAACATAGAGAGACATTTCCAGTAGGAAAGTCAGTAAGGGCAAAGGCACCTTTGGAGATTGTCCACTCAGATTTATGTGGACCAATGCAGACACCATCAATTGGTGGCAGCCACTATGTATTGACCTTCATAGATGACTACACAAGGAAGACATGGGTCTTTCTCCTAAAACAGAAAAGTGAAGTGTTTGAGCGCTTTTGCCAATACAAGGCTCTTGTTGAGAAGCAAAGCGGACACTACATCAAAGTCTTCAGGACTGACAGAGGTGGCGAATATATCTCAAATGATTTCCTTCGATTTTGCAGGGAGCATGGAATTCACAAGCAATTTACAACAAGGTATACACCTCAGCAAAATGGTGTGGTAGAAAGGAAGAATAGGACCATTATGGAGATGGCAAGGAGTATGTTGAGGGAAAAGCATCTGCCAAAGGATTATTGGGTTGACGCTGTCACTTGTGCAACATATATCTTGAATAGATGTCCAACCAAAAGTGTCCAGAACATAGTTCTTGGAGAGGCATCGAGTGGAAGAAAATATAGTGTCACTCACATGAGATTTTTTGTATGTATGGCGTATGCACATGTCCCAGATGAGTTGAGGAAGAAGTTGGACAGAAAGGGGGAGAATTGTATATTTGTTGGATACAGTGATGAATCCAAAGCATACAAACTCTACAATCCATCAACCAAGAAAGTCATAATCAACAGAGACGTGCAGTTCATAAAACAGAAAGCATGGGATGGAAGTTTAGAAAAGACAGTCAATGTCAAAGCATGCATACCACATGAGGACAAAGAGGAATTAACAGCAACAAGTAATTCCTCAACAGTGACTCCCTCTACTCCTATTCAAGTGCAACAAAGCAGGCAACAAGCAATGCCATCAACAAATAATAGGACAGTTTCGCGCAGCCAAGAAAGTGCTTCTCCAAGCACACCACGAAGCGTGACACCAAGTGACATGTCAAGTCCATCTTTAGCAAGCACAAGAAGACAAAAATTCAGAAATTTAAATGAAATTTATGAGCAGAATGAATTTGATAGTAGCGCTGGTCTGAATTCCTTATTTGCCTTGTTTTGTCATGTAGATGACCCAATCCATTTTGAAGATGCAGTTAAAGAAGAAAAGTGGGTTGCGGCAATGGAGGAAGAAATAGAAGGAATAGAAAGGAATGACACATGGGAGTTAATGAGCCTTCCGAAAGGAAAACATGTCATTGGAGTGAAGTAGGTCTATAAAACAAAAAACAACATTGAGAGAAATATTGAAAGGCACAAAGCAAAACTAGTTGTCAAAAGATACAAGCGACAACATGGAAGAGATTACACAGAGACATTCGCACTAGTCGCGCGGATGGAGACAATGCACGCAGTTGTGGCAATTGTCGCGCAACATAAATGGAAAGTGTATTAGATGGACTTAAAATCATTGTTCTTGAACGGAGTGCTGAAAGAGGAAGTGTATGTTGTGCAACCGCTTGGTTATGAGGTTGAAGGCCAAGAAGACAAAGTGTATCTGTTGAGGAAAGCTCTCTATGGGTTAAAGCAAGCACCGTGCGCATGGTACAACAAGATAGATGCTTACTTGTTGAACAATGGTTTCGACAAATGTGATGGTGAACCCACTCTCTACATTAAAGAGAGCGAAGGTGAGATTCTCATTGTCGTCTTATATGTACATGAGTTGATTTTTACAGGTAGTGATGATTTCCTCATCGCTAATTTCAAACAAGTCATGAAGAGTGAATTTGAAATCACTAATTTGGGATTGCTAAGATATTTTTTGGGCATAGAAGTGAAGCAAATAGAAAATGACATTTTTATTTCTCAAGAAGTATGTGGTAGACATTTTGGAGAGGTTTAAAATGCAGAACATTAAGTCCGCACCAACTCCAACTGTCATAAGGTTGAAGTTGAGCAAAGAATATTGCAGTAGCAATGTCAATCCGACATTATACAAAAGCATGATAGGCAACTTGATGTATTTGACCGCCACTAGGCCAAATATAATGTATGCAGTAAGTTTGGTGTCAAGGTTCATGGAGACACCCAAGGAGACACATTGGCAAGCAACGAAAAGGATTATAAGGTATGTCAATGGGACAAAACAGTGTGGCGTTTTGTACATAGAAACAAGTGATTTCAGCTTGGTTGGTTACACTGACAGTGATTGGACAAGCAGTGTCGATGACAGAAAGAGCATGTCAGGATATGTTTTTCATTTGGGTTCCGGAGTCATTTCATGGGCCTCCAAGAAGCAGCCAATAGTGTCACTGTCAACAACAGAACCTGAATATGTCGTAGCAATAGTAGCAGTGTGTCAGACAGTTTGGATGAGATGCATGTTGAGGGATTTTTGTCATGACCAAGAAGGAGCAACAACTATTTTCTGCGACAACACCTCAGCAATTGCATTATCAAAGAATTTTATCTTCCACAAGAGGACCAAGCATATTGATGCTAAATATCATTTTATAAGAGAGTTGATTAACAATTGTATTGCAACACTGCAGGTCATAGGAACAATTCGCTGATATCTTCACAAAGCCATTGACATGTGAAAGTTTTGTTTATCTCAGAACCTGTTTGGGAATTGTCAATGACGGCAATTGTGATTAAGGGGGAGTGTTGGAAATAATAATCCCAACCACTGCAAGGAACACTATGACAACCGCCATATTTGTCAGAAGTATTTTTGCAGGTTGCGTCTCTGTTTGAAAATGGAGGCTCTGAAGCACACATGAACCATTCCGAAACGCAACAAGGAATTTAAAACATTTAATGTATTTTGCTAAATAGATATGGGCAAGCATTTATTTAGCGACTATTGCCCACACTCCACAAACACCTGAGTTATTCTGATTACACTCAATAACAAAATCATATTAATTCTTTTGCTCAGTCATGAATTAAATGTAAAATCATATGTTGAGTTAAATATGAATGTAAAAGTCATTTTGTAGAAGAGAAGGTAAGAGAGTTAAAGAGAAAAAGAACTACGGTATCTGAGGAGAAAATGGTGGAGCAAATTTTGGTGGGCGCGTGAAAGCAACAGTGATTGTGTTTCACTGTGTGTTATTCAGTCTAAGTGTGAATCACTGTAAAACCTTTGTTTCATTTAGTGAATGAATCGCAATCTCATGTAAATATATTTTCATGTTTTAGAATTTAACACTATGTTTTTAGTATGTCGCTCCAAACCTGTTTTGTTCTATTTTTACAGTGAGTGAATAAGTCTTGGTATAGCTTCCCGAAAAGTCATAGAGTCACGAAATTACCTCTGGGGTGCGAAGTTACGCGTCAGGAAAAAAGCTTCGCGAAAATCATAACTCTATGCCTCTGCGTAAGTCAATTTTGCGGGAAATTAACTCCGCCGTGGGCGAAATTGAGCTACGCGAAAGAAACTTCGCGAAAGTCAAAGCCCTATGCCTCTTAGCGTAAATTTTTCTAACATACAGAGTCGACTATTTCAGAGTGTGCGATCTATAAAACATAATTGGATTTGGTAAATTAAATTATGTCTTATGATCCCGTGAGAGAAAAAAGGGCCGGCTATGTGTCATAAATACGTGAAGGCTACAGTCCCGACATGGCGTGAAACAAAATATTTCGAGGTGGCCTCAAGTCCAATATCGAATGGGAAACGAAGGAGGTACGTCCGTCGTGCTCGTAAGAAAAATATCTTAATCGTTACCCAATTTAGTCTTAATCTTTATTCTAGAAATTAACCCAACTTCATGACCCCTCCCAATCAATGATCACATCCCAAGTGAAATATCTTCACTCACCGACTCCCAAATTTCAACGAAGATATCATTTTATAATGTCAAATCCCATGTTTGATTAGTTTCAACAAAGATATCTTTCTATCCTGTCAAATCCCATATTTCTATTTTTATTGCATTTTAATAAAAATGATGAAAAAACAAATAAAAAATCACTCCCATTCGAATATTAAAATACTACTTTATGTGTAAAACAAAAACGAGTGCATCTCATCATGGCTCTATCAACATATTGTTACCATAAGCAGCATAGGGCGTATCTCGTCTCATCATTGATAAATTTTTAAAATTGGTGTTTTATACACGTCATCATCAAGTTTAATTTACGGGCAACCAATTTAATTCCTCGGCCTCCTCGGCTGAAGAGTTTGTTTTTTAAAGTATACTCCCATTTTTCACAATGAAAGTAGTGATGAACTCAAATGTGTTTAATTTACGGCAAACCAATTAAATTCCTCGACCGAAGTGTTGAATTTTTCGTATGCTCTCATTTTCAAAATGAAAGTATTGATGAATTCAAATGTTTAAGGCCTTTTTAATAACGGCTAAGAAATTTACATCAAATTTACAACGGGTAAAGGAAAAAGTTCGATAGAAAGGGGGAGAAACGTATATTTGTTGGATACAGTGATGAATCTAAAGCATACAAATTCTACAATCCAACAAACAAGAAAGTCATAATCAACAGAGATGTGCAGTTCATAGAAGACGAAGCATGGGATGGAAGTTTAGAAAAGACAGTCAATGTCAAAGCATGCATACCATATGAGGACAAAGAGGAATTAACAACAACAAATAATTCCTCAACAGTGACTCCCTCTACTCCTATTTAAGTGAAACAAAGCAGGCAGCAACCAATGCCATCAACAAATAATAGGACAGTTTTGCGCAGCCAAGAAAGCGCTTCACCAAGCACACCGCGAAGCGCGACACCAAGTGACATGTCAAGCCCATCTTCAGTAAGCATAAGAAGACCAAAATTCAGAAATTTAAATGAAATTTATGAGCAGGATGAAATTGATTGTAGCACTGGTCTGAATTCCTTATTTGCCTTGTTTTGTCATGTAGATGACCCAATCCATTTTGAAGATGCAGTCAAAGAAGAAAAGTGGGTTGTGACAAGGGATGAAGAAATAGAAGCAATAGAAAGGAATGACACATGGGAATTAATGAGCCTTCGAAAAGGAAAACATGTCATTGGAGTGAAGTAAGTCTATAAAACAAAAAACAACATTGAGGGAAATATTGAAAGGCACAAAGCAAGACTAGTTGTCAAAGGATACAAGCGACAACATGGAAGAGATTACGCAGAGACATTCGCACTAGTCGCGCAGATGGAGACAATGCACGCAGTTGTGGCAATTGTCGCGCAACATAAATGGAAAGTGTATTAGATGGACGTAAAATCACTATTCTTGAATGGAGTGCTGAAAGAGGAAGTGTATGTTGTGCAACCGCCTAGTTATGAGGTTGAAGGCCAAGAAGACAAAGTGTATCGGTTGAGGAAAGCTCTCTATGGGTTAAAGCAAGCACCGTGCGCATGGTACAACAGGATAGATGCCTACTTGTTGGACAATGGTTTCGACAAATGTGATGATGAATCCACTCTCTACATTAAAGAGAGCGAAGGTAAGATTCTCATTGTCGTTTTATATGTAGATGATTTGATTTTTACAGGAAGTGATGATTTCCTCATTGTTGATTTCAAACAAGTCATGAAGAGTGAATTTGAAATAACTGACTTGGGATTGCTAAGATATTTTTTGGGCATAGAAGTGAAACAAATAGAAAATGGGATTTTTATCTCTCAAGCGAAGTATGTGGTAGACATTTTGGGGACATTTAAAATGCAGAACATTAAGTCCGCACCAACTCCAATTGTCATAAGGTTGAAGTTGAGAAAAGAATATTGCAGCGGTAATGTCAATCCGACATTATACAAAAGCATGATAGGCAACTTGATATATTTGACCGCCACTAGGCCAGATATAATGTATGCAGTAAGTTTCGTGTCAAGGTTCATGGAGACACCCAAGGAGACACATTGGCAAGCAACGAAAAGGATTTTAAGGTATGTCAATGGGACAAAACAGTATGGCGTTTTGTACACAGCAACAAGTGATTTCAGGCTGGTTGGTTACACTAATAGTGATTAGGCAGGCAGTGTCGATGACAGAAAGAGCACGTCAAGGATATGTTTTCCATTTGGGTTCCAGAGTCATTTCATGGGCCTCCAAGAAGCAGCCAATAGTGTCACTGTCAACAATAGAAGCTAAATATGTTGCAGCAATAGCAACAACGTGTCAGACAGTTTGGATGAGAAGGATGTTAAGAGATCTTTGTCATGACCAAGAAGGAGCGACAACTATTTTTTGCAACAACACCTCAGCAATTGCATTATCAAAGAATTTTGTCTTCCACAAGAGGACCAAGCATATTGATGCTAAATATCATTTTATAAGAGAGTTGATTAACAATTGTGTTGCAACACTGCAGGTCACATGGACAATTTGCTGATATCTTCACAAAGCCATTGGCATGTGAAAGTTTTGTTTATCTCAGAAACTGTTTGGGAATTGTCAATGACGGCAATTGTGATTAAGGGGGAGTGTTGGAAATAATAATCTGTACCATTGCAATGAACACTATAACAACAGCCATATTTGTCAGAAGTATTTTTGCAGGTTGCATCTCTGTTTGAAAATGGAAGCACTGAAGCACGCGTGAACCATTCCGAAACGTAACAAAGAATTTAAAGCATTTAATGTATTTTGCTAAATAAATATGGACAAGCATTCATTCAGGGACTATTGCCCACACTCCACAAACACCTTATTCTGATTACACTCAATAACAACATCATATTAATTCTTTTGCTCTGTCATGAATTAAATATAAAATTGTATGTTGAGTTAAATATGAATGTAAAAATCATTTTGTAGAGGAGAGGGTAAGAGAGTTAAAGAGAAAAAGAGCCATTGAGGAGAAAATGGTGGAGCAAATTTTGGTGGGCGCGTGAAAACAACAGTTAGTGTGTTATTCAGCGTAAGTGTAAATCATTGTAAAACCTTTGTTTTACTCAGTGAGCAAATTTTGGTGGGCCTGTGAAAACAACAGTGAGTGTGTTATTCAGCGTAAGTGTAAATCACTGTAAAACCTTTGTTTTACTTAGTGAGCAAATTTTGGTGGGCGCGTGAAAACAATAGTTAGTGTGTTATTCAGAGTAAGTGTAAATCACTGTAAAACCTTTGTTTTACTTAGTGAATGAGTCGCAGTCTCATGTAAATGTATTTTCATGTTTTAGAATTCAATACTAAGTTTTTAGTGTGTTGCTCCAAACTTACTTTGTTCTATTTTTGCGGTGAGTGAATATTTTTCTTAAGTCTCCGTATAGCTTTTCGAAAAGTCATAGAGCTGCGCAGTCTCATGTAAATGTATTTTCATGTTTTAGAATTCAATACTAAGTTTTTAGTGTGTTGCTCCAAACTTATTTTGTTCTATTTTTATAGTGAGTAAATATTTTTCTTAAGTCTTGGTATAGCTTCCCAAAAAGTCATAGAGTTGCGCAAAATTACCTCTTAGGTGTGAAGTTGAGCGATAGAAACAAGCTTTGCGAAAATCATAACCTTATGCCTCTCCGCATATATTCACTGTGGGTAAGTCAATTTTTCACGAAATTAACTCCGCGGTGCGCGAAATAAATCTACGCGAAAGAAACTTTGCGAAAGTCAAAGCCCTATGCCCTATGCCTCTCAGCGTAAATTAGTCGACTATTTCAGAGTGTGCCATCTATAAAACATAATAGGATTTAGTAAATTAAATTATATCTTATGATCCCGTGAGAGAAAAAGGGGCCCGTCATGTGTCATAAATACGTGAAGGCTAGAGTCCCGAGATGGCGTGAAACAAAAGGCAAGAGCTAACTAGCCTACCATAGGGCATTAAATGCCCGTATGGAGGCTGGCCCATCTATGGATGTCGAGTGGGTCATGGGGGCGCATCCATCTCCATGCATTGTAACTCCGGCGGCCACCTTTGTGTTTCTGGCAACGAACGCGGGACCCACCAACCGCGAGGTCGCACCGTCTTGCCTTTTCAAACAGGGACCTCGCACCAAAATGGTATTTTCGCCATCCAGACTCCCGTTCGAAAATACTCTGCCTCTGCAACCCGCCTGGACGAAACGCAAAGCTCTGTTCAACCGCCGATTGCTTCCCCTCGCAGGCTAGTTCCCAGGCTCCTGGTACATTCCTTGCCCGTGATTATTATCTATAACATCGCTTTGCATTGGAGCTCATTCATTGCTTCGATGGTATTTGGAATATGAATAAACTACATTCACAGATGTTTTAAAGGAGACACTTGATAGTTTTACTTCTGCAATTCTTATAGTCATAAAAAACTGGAAAATCAGCCATATATATGTATGGCATTGATGAAAATGTAGTTGGCTCTCAAGACCCTTTTTCCCATTCCTCACAAGAACTAAGACAATCATTTAAATACTTAGGGCTTTTCATCAAGTCAAATGGCTGAAATTGGCATCCATTCCAAAGGGTGTCTTAAAGAAGATTAAATATTCTGCGATTAAAAAACATCAACATCCTCAGATCTATGGACTTCTAGCCTGTAATGGCAGCGTCGGATGAAGGCACAGCAGCAGCCCGGAATTTTAAATTTCTTTTGCCGGTATACTGAAAAATTGGTGACAGTCACTTTCTATCATTTTAACGCTGAAAATTGGGTGACAGTTCTTATTTACCATTTCACCTAAAACTTTGGTGACAGTGGATTGTTTTTAGTATTATCTCTGGAAAAGTTGTGTGGAATAAAGAGGATCTCACTAGGCTCATTAGGACCTACTTGCAAAGCCCAAAATATTTGGAGGATGGAATATTAAGAACCTATGCAATAACAATATCTACCTGAATCAAGGCATTATTATTCATCTAAAACGGCGAGAATTGTTTGCTTTAAACAAAATTGTGAAAGTTGAAGACACTACTTTGTGGGCTCAGGGTCGGCTCTCAGCCAATGATGTCAGTGTTGAAGGATTGCAGCTGATCAACGTGGCACAGACTATAGTGTGGCACTTAGCTATGTTTAGCAACAAGATCCAAACATTTTCTCTGGATTGGTGGTACGTATTATGTAAAGACAACCTACAAACAAACACTACTTCACAGGTAAGTCTGATATAGATTCAAGATCGAACAATTTTGGAGAACTAGAAGCCTTGTTTTGTCATTAAAGGTTACAAAGAAGAAAGGATGCAATTATATTCAGGTCTTTGGCAATTCATAACTGGTCAACTGATGGATGAAAGGAGAAAACTAGATCAAATATCAAGGATCTACAATGTGGCAATCCTGCTCTTAAGAGTTTGCTTGTAGCTCTTTTTATTCATTTTTTTGTATTTTGATAATATTATAGGAGGTTGTAATCGGGGGGAATCCAGCTAAACACAAATGCTTGTATTCGTGTCTACAATACTTTCCATGGGTTTCGGGTTTTTAAGTTATTCCTTTTTAAAGGAAAGCCTATTTTAGGCCTACAATGGGGTAAGCAGTTTAAGCAGTTTTGGAAGTTGTTTTTGGACTTAAATGCCCTTTCATCCACTTTAGGCTGTTTTGAAAGGCGTTTTTGGCCTAAGCAGCCCTTTCATCCAGTCCCAATATAAACTGTTTCATACTCATTTGGATCAATGTTCATCACTCCCTCTACAGTTTTGACTGCACCCTTGTATGTCCATTCTGCATCACACGTCATACAAGCTCTGTAGATTGATGATCAATAGCCTTGAGCCCTGCTTTCTTTCCAATCCACCAACTCCGGACTTTGGGTCTCTCCTAATCCTGAAAATTTACCTCTACGAAAATTAACTCTCACAATCAATGGTATATTACAACATGAAAACATGGCATTGATCCATATTTATTTCATTAAATGAAATATGCTCAAATATCACTAGCACGTTAAGGAACCAAACAAATTTCAGGTAATTCTCTTCTCCTGTGTGAGAGTACAACTATCAGAATTGCATAAAAAGAGTCGTTCGAAACAACCAATTGCACCAGGATGCAGTATTTTCTAATCATTATAAAACTCAAAATAGCATTATATAGATAACTGCATCCTTACGGTTAAGACTTTTACAATCTTTGTCATACCATGGATTGGTTTTGCTATTTCTTCTTGTCATGCAACATCCTCATTTTCGTGAACATGCATGCATTATTAACTCTTTATGCCCAAAGTCTTATCACTGATATTTGATTTTCTGTTATTTTTCAAGGATGTGCATTCAGACTTGAGGTAGCATAAAAATAATCAATTTCAATCAGGATATTTTGTCATGTTAAAGTATTCTAACATGAATCTATTTTGTTGTTGTCACTATGCAGTGCTTCTAAGCTCACGGAATGGTGGAAAAGTGGACACTGTGCATTGAAGTATCATGCCGCCCCAATCCGGGTCCAGCATCTTTAAAATTTGTCCTTCACAATGGGGCAAAAAATCATGTGATTTATAGAATATGGGAAGTGCAGGGAAAGACAACCAATAACGAAGCATACTACATTACACTTGTTGCAGGGTTAAAAGAGGCAAAACACAATGGGGTGAATAACATAACAGTGCTGACAAACTCAGATTTAATCTGTAATCACATGGAAGGCATCTACAATGTTCGCGCAGACAATTTGAAGCCCCTCTACAGAGAGGCAAAAATCTATAGTGCTCGATTTAATTCTTTTTCGATAAAGCACCTTGCGGAGATCCATAAAATCTCTACTGATCTAATGGTTGGAGCAATCTCAAGTGTAGATGCAGGTGCCAGAGATGATTCAGGATCATCGTTCATTCCACTGGCAAACATTGATCAACATCAATATAGGTCTCGACTATGTGTATACACCATGGTTGTCATTTTTTTTGGGATTCTCATACCGTGGTTCTTTCAGTAAAGAACTCGTTAATGTACTTTTTTTTGGTTTTGTAATATCATTCACCTTAGATGTCCAATCATGTTATAACTGAATTCATGTGTCCAATTATGTACATTATATTTGAGGTGAACTAATTATTCTTAACCTACTAGTGGTTCAACGAATATTATTGTAGCTCCGTATGAATTTAATTTTAATTTCAAGTTTCAGATGCTACCTCTTTAATAGTGTTGATTTCCACCTGGATGGATGCCATGGGAATAAATGAAAGTAACAAAAGAAGGTTATTTACATCTGGTTTGTTGGTTTTCACAACATTTAAGAAGTATAAGTCATTTCTGATGCAAACCCTAGCTATATCCATATCTATATGATGACAGGCCAAAAATAGTTGATGCGTAATCTAATGTGAGATGAAGAATTTCATACCATGAAACCCTCCTAGGAACATTGATGCATAATAATGACAAACTCTAACCTAGTATGAAGTTAATTTTCTTAGGTACATGGTTTGCCCTAGAATGATGCAATGTACGCATATATCAATGAAGCCCTACATGCCCATGATGCCTTTGAAGATGCCATAATCTTAATAAATAAAGTTAATAAATAAAGAACACAAGTGAAGAAACGCTCATCTTTCAAAATTGCCTAAAAGATTAAAAATATGGAGTCCGTAAACTTTGTCAAAATCATAATGATAAATTTTGCTTCAAAAAGCTTAATCCCCCATTTTCTTGACATTTGTTTTTCTTGACATGTCGCTTGTTCATCACACCCACACTAATCTTCCAACTAGGACACCTTTCTTACAAGCACAAGAAATGCTCTAGAGTCTAGTGTCCCATGTTTCCAGCACCGGAACCAAAAACTAAGGCTTTGAAATTTGCAAGAATGACACCAACAATAACAACTACAAATTTAAAGCATAATGCCCCATAATATTGGCCATCTCGTTACCACAGGTCTAACTCAGCTAATGGCCATAGCTAATCATCTAATCAAGAACACTCACTATTGACTTTACACCAGAATCAACGGTGATGTGCGACCATAAAAAGCATGCCATAAACCATAACAGGGAAGTACATCATCACCATCCATATTCATCAAAGTGTAACGAAGAAAGATGTAACAAAATACCATGCTTATTAACATATACACAGCAACTACAAGAATCCTGATGGAACAGAGTAGGTTATCAAACATTTAGAACAATGCTCCATTCAATATCCACACAATATGGCAAGAACCCTTCAATAGCATGCCAAAACTAAACAATGTTACCACTTGTAACAACCCAAAACTAGCAACAACCCTAAACTGTTCAGAGCTCAAGTACTTGTACACCACTACCTGCTCAATGGCAATTTAGGTAACCTTTACAGCATTCTGTTACCCTGATGTACATGCATCTTTCACATCCAAACTAGTAAGTAAAGCAGAGTCTTTTACAAAGAAACGTTACAATGAGTTCGAAGCTCTCTTAAAACTTCAAAGTTTAAAATGAATATCACTTTACATTTGACCAAGTGAAATAATATATCTAAAACAGGATTAATAACTCCCCAACCAAGTCAAATAATATATCTAAAAGGAGGATTACTCGCTGTACCATATAATTCATCTTTAGATCCCGTGTAATGCATAAAGAGGTGGAATACTATGTTATGGAGCCCATGTACTATTATCACAAGCATCACTTTCACTTATATGAAGGTGTCAAGGTTATTTCTATATTATATGTTAATTAGAGTCTAGCAGTGAGCAGCTTGATTAATTCATATATCCTGAAGCCTTATGAATAATTGTATAGCTATGCTTTTATAGAGATGTAAAATTGGTTGTGTGAATGGCCTAGAGATGGCCTGTGCTCATGGTTTTTTGGAGCCAAGGCTAGTTTACATATGACATCACTATGTTTTCACAATCATAACAGATTATATCAGTCCATATACTAAATGAACTAAATTATGGTGCATCCAGAAACCAGATTAGTGTGGTATTAGACATTTTATTCATTAGATTTCAAATCCAGAATGTTTCAGTGTAATGCCTTCTGGACCTATTTTCACAATCATAACAGATTAAATCAGTTCATTTACTAAATGAATTAAATTATGGTACAGCCAGAGACCAGATTAGTATGATATTACAGCTTTTGTTCATTAGATTTAAATCCAGTGTAATGCCTTTAGGACCCTCTTTGGTATATGGGTTGTTATCTATGTAATGTCCTTAATAATTGCAACTTTTACAATAATACTGTCTTTCCTCCTCCTCACTGATTGAAGAACAAGGATCCATTAAGCTGCCAATATCCTCCATAGACAAGATAACCGCTTAGCCGTATGGCTAGTTACACAGATCAAACTTTACAAAAAAAACTCGTTGAAAAACCATGGTGCTTTACAGGCCTTATCTTCCCAAGAATATACTAAAAGAATACAATTTTGTATAAATATAGTGAAAAATGCTACAAATTACAATGACATTTGAAAAACTCCATCACTAACTCTGCTTTCCAAAGCAATGGGTGTCTCACTTGGATGATACATAATATAGCCGAAAAGATATAACAATAACCAGATCGTTCTGCAGGAAAGTGATATAAGGTTAGACTAAACATCTGAAAAGAAACCTAATATATTCTTAGTGTGAACAGGACTTTATTAGTTATGACTTCCACCTGTTGCACCTTGTCACCATCCTATACGAACCAGCTGACTCCCTGATCAGAGAATATGTGAGATGGCTTTCCAAACAAACTTGGAAAGGCTGATTGTATTCACTTTCATGGACATCAAAAGACAACTATAGCTCATTACAATGCATCGTTGGATGCCTAAATTTAGGATCTGTGACAGTGTGGCTACCTAAGTGGAGCAACACCCAGAGCAATCTTTGGGTCAGGTCAACTAGATACTCAACAATTGGCAAATTAAGCTGATAGCTTTGTTCTATGCCATTGTTCCCTTCCTTGTCGGTTGAATGTATGCAAATGTGCATATCTATATAAAAATAAGTGGAGTCCTAAGCATGAAACCTCTAGCCTTGAGTTTTGGCAAACAAACAATATCCAAATCCTTCAATGTCTGGCACAGCAGGGGTTTGAGAGACCTTGCTCTTACCTAGGTTTCATTCTAATATCCATACTACGATCTTCCTCATTAATTACCCCAAATGAATTGGATACCAGTGCCAGAATCAATGGAAAAACTTCGTGTAGTGTCTTAGGTTTCTTTGGAGGTGCTTCACCTTCGTTGTTTTGTCTGTGTGTTGATTCAGGTTGGGCAGATATGGAGCATGCCTTTGAGTGTCACTGTGGCTTTAACAAGCTGCCCAATCGTCTTGGCTAGCATTTAAACTTTAAATCCAGAGGGGCCTACTAAAGAGCTTGAGGTTCAGGAACTATAGTCTGCAACTTAACCGTAAGGATGCAGTCTTTAATATGGTGCTTCAGGATTTGACAATATTCCTACAGATCCAGGTCTTGCAGCCTTGCACTGCATGATACTCACAACTTTTGTTAATTCATTAGAAACCTAAACATAAAACCCCCCCTGTTGGATTTCTCATGCTCGGGAAATGCCAGCCAAATGGATCCTGGGCTTCTAGAATCCAAGCCCAGATCATGTTCTTAGAGGGGTTACAACTGACAAACTATCCAACAAGGTTATGGCTGCCATTTTCATAAAGTATCCTTATATTCATCAGAAGTAATTTTAACTTGAGGATGAACAATGCAAACCAAAATATGGCCTTGCAGTAAGCTTGGGGACAAAGTTGCAGGCCTTCTTGGGTGCCCATCTTCTCCAAGGTCATCTCAAGGGCCGGGCAGCTGATTGGAAAGGCATACCTACTGACGCTTGAACTAAATGCACAGTAAGACCAGCAGATCTAAAGCATGCAAAACACAATAACAATGAAATCAGGAATAAATTCGACAGGACTACCAACAAACCCTCCTAGGTCATGATCCCCACCAGAGGTTGTTCATTACTTAGAAAATTTGAAAAAGCTTATAAAAAATGATGAAGACCATCCTGGATTTTGGCTTTAGCTTGTGGGTGGAAACTTCATTGATTAAATTGTTCATGTTCTTTGATTGGCTCTTTTATTAACAATGTTTTCCAAATTTGCAAGGTCTGAAGCTTTTCCTCATATTGTATCTGAGAATTTGACAAAGGTATTTATGGTCTGATTACATCTGGATTCCTTTTTTCGGTAGTCTCTTGTTTGCCTAGATCTTTTGCTTCCATGGTGATTCTTCCCTCTGGATTTCAATCGATGCTGTTGCAGAAGAGCTAACTAGCTCATTTCCTAGGTATTTTGATTTTTCCCACCAGACTCTTCTTCCTTACTTTGTGAAACCACTCAGGTATGTGGTAATGCAAAATTTTCCTTCTGTTTGTTGCAACCTTTTTGGACACTTAGCCATCTGATTGTCTGTTCTGTTTTTTTGTAATATCTTGCATCTAAAAGGCATATTTTTATAACCTACACGCTGCCTACAACAAGCCCCATCACACTTAAGGATTACACTATCCAGCAATCCGCAGAGCCTCAAACCATCCTTGAGCTTACATTTGTCAGGAAGAATGCAATTATCCAAGTATTGCCAACTACCATGCCAAAAATGTAAGGGAAGTCTTACCCACACAGGGGTTGTGTATATGACATGGAAATTGGATCAAAGTCTGGAAATGGTGGTTTCATAAAACGACCAGGTGTACTTTTGACCCATGGTTCTTCCAAGATTAGCTTTCTGCCTTTTGGGTTCTGAAAATAATCTATGAAGAAAACCTTTGGCACATAAGTTTACCACAATGTCTATAGATCAGTTTGCAACAATTTAGACCACAAGTGCTGAACAACTTGGCTAGAAGCCATTGAAACAACAGACCAAGGCTCTTTCCTGTCTCAGGTCATCCTAGAATAAACTTGCGCCACTGGAGAGAGTTTATTAGTTAGTGACATGAGGGTTAGTCCAAGGACCAAGACTCCTAACATTTCAATACACAGAGACCATGGACACACAAACATGGATTTTTCATATTTTCATGAACCAGATGTTTGGATGGCATTATGCACGTGGAATATTACCCTAAAAGTGACACATCTCTGAAATGGAAAAATGTCTGCTAAGTGGTTTGGGTGATAGGTACTGGTTTGTCTTATAGATGCTAGTCTACCAAAGCCTAAAGGGGTGAATGCCACATGGATCAAAACGTAAAATAGGTCACATAGCTGAAGGAAATATCAGTATCACCCCTTAACCAATGGATCCAGCACATTGAAATGTCTGGGCTGCTAGTAAATACTAAAACTTTGACAAAAGACAATTAGTTGTAACCAACTCTTCTTTGTAGCATGTAGGTCAAGGAAACTTTCAAAAAGATAAGGTCTCCCGCCTGTAATTCCAATTTTAGACTGGAGACAAAAATGGTGAACATACAACTTATTCTCTGAAACCAGAATTAAATGGTTCTTTCTCAGAAAAACAAGAATTTTTGGATCCAAAGAAGGTTGCCCCTCACGAAGAACCTTAGGAACTAAAGACTGGATGGCATTTAATAATAATATTCAAAATTAAGGACCACTACCTTAAGTGGTCATGTTAGTCATGCAGCTTGGCATGCTTTAACAAGAAAATTTAATGTTTGGCCTTTCGAAGGTCAGATTTGTACCCTTTGATCTTTGAGGCCACTTCAGTAAGACTCTAGTGAGAATTTGGTTTCTACTGACTGAGCAAGCTACAAAAATATTGGTGTTTACCTGGCCTCAATCTTAGTGAAAGGTTACTATGTAGTTAGGCCACGTTATTCAAATATGCAGCTGTAACAGAAAATGCATATTGTTTATTTAAGCCTGCCCCTGAAGAACTTTTAGGCTTCTTTCCAAAACCAAAATGTAATAATGTTTCATTTGGTATATCATTTTTGTGCACTTGAAGTTTAATTTTCGGCAAATTTATAGTATGAATTATATGGAATGACAACAATGGTTGAAGCAGTTCAATTCCTTTTATCACTTGAAGATTAGGTTTAGCCTTTAGGAGACTTCCTATTAGGGTTTGCATGGATCCTCTAAAAAATACAAGGATATTGAAGCAAAAAGGGCAACTGCAAATGGGTAGAAATGGAAATGTAAACAGTAAGTCAGCAAGCATGGATCCTTGGGCCTGTTATCTGTAACTCCCAATGTTTAAGCAAGCAATATCATTATGGAGGCCTAAGAAGTGATGAAAAATGGTCAAACTGAAAAAAAAAATAAAAAAAATCAAAAGAAATATGGGGAAACTCACCTTGTGGTAACTGATAACGAGATGAACTGTGGTTTGAAGAGCATTTGGAAGGCTTGTGAGGCTGTTAAGATTTTTCTTTCCTAGAAGGATTAGTTTCTTAGATATGGCATGTCATTTCATGATCACCAGCTGTGGTGGTCCCCTCTTGTGAAGTTTGAGGGCAAGCTGCTGTTCGAACTCCACAATTTTCAATCATTTCCAGACACCAAAGGACTGACTTTGAGCATGTCAATAATTTTCACCAATTTTCACCAATTTTCATTGAAATTCATTTTGTATTGAAGCAACATGCCAAAATAACATCTACAATAATGAGCCAGCCTGATATATAAGAGTTCCAATTCTGCCTTTATGTACAATACACTATACTGTTACCCAAAAAGGATGTATCAAGCTTATAGTAGCAAAAAGGCAAATAACCTTTTCCTGGAGTTTGTTAGAGTTCAGCCAACATTTACACTGAGATTTTATATGCTTTGAGTTCAACAAAAAGATTTCAATAGCTCAATACAATAACCATACAAAATTGAAATTAGATAATGTTGTACATATCCAAAAACATTTTCAACCCATCATGCACACAACATGTTCTTGGATTAGGAGATCCCTTTATAGGGTTATGCCCATATTATATCCATGAATACTCATTAGCTCGAATATTTGTCATCTTGCCATTGATTGCTGGCACTTTGATTGTTCTCTTCACCCGCTATTTCCTGTATAGAGTGCAAGCGGCGATACAATCCGACTGGTTGTACAATAGGGGGCATCACCCTAGGGTGTGGAACCAAAATGTTATGGGTTGAAGTAGGCTGCCCAATGAATGAATTTGGTGCCATTGGTGGAAACAACCAGGGGGTTCGATGATCAAACGGGAGAGGTGGACGTGGTGAATCAAATGGAAAATGAATCAATGAACCCCCCATATTTGGATCCACATTATTCTCATGAAATAAACGAACTTGGCAACTTGAAGTATTATGAGATGTGGATTCTTCAGCTGTAACAAAAAAGAAAAAAACATGTTGTTATGCAATTGCATTGAAGGCAATGAAGATAATGATATTTTGAATTTCACATTAAATGGTACATCAATTGATATTTCCATACCAGTATTTTGCAAAATAGAACCTTGTACCCTTCTAGATGTGTGGTCCAGATTGATTTCTTTTGTAGAAGAAATCTCCAATTGTTCATTCATGCTTCTTTTCCTTCCACGACACCATCCAACCTTTAGAAACTGTGGTCCATATTTTCTTGATTTCAACGCAGGAACACTTTGCCCCCCTTTTTTTGTTGGGCTCAAGAAACTATGTCGCCTCTTGGTAGTGACCTTGGATGGAGTTACAACATCAAATTTCTTATTATTGTACTCTTGGCTTACATTTTTTACCAATTGATTTAGTGCATATGCCTGCTCCAAAGATGTGGGTGTTATTTGTAATAAACCCCTCAATCTCTTATGAGTTGATGACATCACAAGTTTAATTTCCTCATCGATTGTTAGGGCGCTATCTTGCCTTACAATGGTTGAATCAGTGGAAGGAGAAGCTGGAAGGTTCATTTCAATTTCTGGGCTCATTACAAACGATTCATTTAAATCAAGTAAATATCCAGGTCTTTCTGTAATAGACCTACAGACATTAGACAATTCATTGCCCCTTGAAACCTTGTTAGTCACTACCATCTCAACTTTTAGAATATGCTTACAAATATTGCCATTTAGGGCCCATTTGCAATTACAAAAGTTTAGGTTCAGCCTTTTATAGATGACATGATACCATGTATCACGAGTTGTCGTAGTTTGGCTACAAACCAAATACTCACTTTCCTTGTTTCCATCAGCCATACAATCTTCATCTGGGATATTCTTTGCTTTGCACTTACTTAAATTTATTTGTTGCTCAATTTTTGAAGCTCAGACAAAACCAGCATTTTTTAGACATTGCATGTGAATGTAATACAACTCAACCTTTTTTAATAATAGGTGCAACAGCCAATCCACCCTTCTATGGGACGCATTATTCTTCTCACAGAGGTACCTTTGCTTTAGATACCGGTGATAAGATTCGATAGCATTATTAGTATCCTGGTTGGAATGTGGGAAGTCCCTATATGCTTTTGCCCACATATCTGGAAAAAAAACATATATTAGATGTGAAAAAACAATAGAAAATGGTCAATTACAAAATAAATTGATAAAATGCAACCTTAGGAAACTTACATAACTTGTTGTTGTTTAACCAGTTGGTTGCAAAATAATCCAAAAACACAGTTTCTTCTTTGAATTCATCAAAGAAACTTTGAATTTCATGTTGCACAGATGCATCATCTTCACACGAATGCATGATTAATCCTAGAGCACGGAAGATACGGACTTTATTTTCCTTTCCCCTGACTTTAGTTCCAACATTTTTCAACCACGCTCTACGGACATGCCATACACACAATAATAGTGTACAGTTTGTGCAAGTCCTGAAATAATATAACATTATAAGAGAATATCCTTGAACATTATTGCTTTTTATCTCTTCTAAAAAGAAAAAACTGGTTCACCTTAATGCCTCGATTTCCGCTGCTGCATCATCTGTGATGACAGCTCGGACATGCCAATCTGGGTTTTCCTTTTTCCCATTTGCAAATAATTGCGACATCCATTTACAAATATCAGGAGTACCATTCCGTGATGATATTACCCATGCCACTGGAATCCCATTATGATGATCATCAAAAGCCATTATGGTGTACAGTTGATATTGCATTACAATAAGAAAACAAGATTATAAGCATATAAGAGGACGACATTGAAATAAAGTAGAATAAATGAAGTTTTGGTAAATATGTTTACCCCATATTTGTTAGTGCTAAAAGTGGAGTCCATTGATAACATGTTGTTGTGTGAGTATCTCACCATCATTGAAAGCATCCACTTAGTTTGTATGCCTATAATGAAAGGAATGTTTTTAACAACATCTTGTTGTTGGTAGAAGAAAAAGCTCTCTGGGCACTCACTAACCCAACAATCCACACTCATTGGATCACTTTCATGCTTCACATACTCTAGCCTCTTGATATTATTGTACATGTTTGACACATCCTTTCTTGTCATGAAAGAATCTCGAGGTGCCCCTGTGAACAACTCACCAGATCCATACCTTAAATCAAAGATAAATTTTTCCCAGATCATCGTAGCATTAAAACCATCACGAACCAAATCTTCAACAATAGTTCGTATATGCTCTGTTAAATGCGGCGCAAAATTGAATTTCTTGGGCATGTCATTTGCCTCATTTCCATGACAAACCACATTTTTGTCATCAATATGTCTGCATGCTGTATATATTAGAACGGCATCATTTGGTCTAAGAGCAAGTCGTCGCATAATAAAGTGACACTGACAACCAACTTTGATGCTGTGACGTGGAAGACGTTTCTTAGTTGTGGATCCAGGTTCAGCCACATTGCTGGATTGTACATGATTTGGACCATAGGCACACCAATATCTGTGATCAAGAATTCACCAAAAATTAAATAAAATATTTATGCATGTTTGACATAGTGAACTTAAAATCAAAATTATATATATATAGATATATAGATATATATATATATATATATATAGAGAGAGAGAGAGAGAGAGAGAGAAAGAGAGAGACTCACACAACATATTCTAGATATGTTGAAGAATTTGTCCTCTTGATATCCTTCACATCTTTAATTCGTCGAGCTTTAGCAACAAATTGAGTAGGTGCACTTTCCCTCATTTGCTCTCCCCTTATAAAATCCTCAAGTCGACAATATGGAATAATCGCGACTTGGTCTCCTGCTACTTTTGTCCATGTCAAATCTTCCGCTGAAAACTCTATCATCCCTTCTGGGTCCTCAACCTCCAACTCATTGATCAAGTCCCACTTCTTCATTCTTCAAATCCCTATACAAATGAGGGAACACGAATATTGACTAAACATATGAGCAACAGTTCATACTATGAATATTGAACACCACTTGAAATGCAATTTTTTGTAGTGTGTACAATTTACACTCAAGACCCCACCAGATATAAACACATTTACAGCATAATTCCCTATCTCCCCTTCAATATTTCCTACCCATGCACAAAACAGTATTATAGACTTTCAAATGCTTCATCTTGGTATAATCAATACATTGCTGAAAGAAACATAATAACATGCAAAATCTGTTGCAAAGAAAAAACTGTTATACAACTTTAATCAGTTTGTTCCACTTTGTTATGCTCAGATGAAGTCCAAAACAATTACATAACAAAGTGTCCATATGATATGCATGTTATTTTTTTAGAAGCTTATGATTGAATATCCTAGGGGAGATTACTCTTTAACTGGCATTGCATTCAAGGGCTGCATACAGGGGCTTAATACCAGAGGTATTGGACTTGCAACTAGTTTCAGATATCAATCCAACTTGACCAGGAGTTTGAACATGAGTTCCCTTCCTGTTAAACTCTAGTGCCTTGTTGTGGATAAAAACAAAAAGGGTTTATGGGTTTGATGCTATAACCGGCCCTAATAGGCTACAGGGACCTTTTTAGAGACAGTAACTCTTTCAATGGCATTCCATTCAAGGGCAGCATACCAGAGGTCTGAGACTTTTATCTAGTTTCTCACCTCGATCAAAGTTTACCATGAGTTTGAACTTAATATCCCTCCTGTTAAACTCTAGTGCCTTCGTTGTGGATAAAAGAAAAAGGGTTTAGAGGTTTGATGCTGTGATTAGCCCTCATATATTATAGGTATTAGAAGATTGACTTAGTATTGCAGCAGAAATATTATTTACAGCTTATTATAAGCTCAAAGTGAAAAGTCTATCTTCTTCTTAATCTGCAGTGAAAATGCTAATTTATTTGAAGTTTGATACTGGCTTCCTTTTAAGGCAATTTTTAGCCTTTCCTAATCTGATTAGCAAAGCTGGTGCAAATGCTCTGTAGTTGGTTCTGTGAGTTCTAAAGGTGATAAAGGAAGGATGCTTATTGTCTAGCCTCTTACTAAATTGCAGTGTTACCATTGATTGTGAGAGTTAAGTTTCGTAGAGGTAAATTTTCAGGATTAGGAGAGAGTGGATTGGAAAGAAAGCAGGGCTCAAGGCTATTGATCATCAATCTACAGAGCTTGTATGACGTGTGATGCAGAATGGACATACAAGGGTGCAGTCAAAACTGTAGAGGGAGTGATGAACATTGATCCAAATGAGTATGAAACAGTTTATATTGGGACTGGATGAGGGCAAGAGCTAACCATGTTGATCAGCTGCAATCCTTCAACACTGACATCATTGGCTGAGAGCCGACCCTGAGCCCACAAAGTAGTGTCTTCAACTTTCACAATTTTGTTTAAAGCAAACAATTCTCGCCGTTTTAGATGAATAATAATGCCTTGATTCAGGTAGATATTGTTATTGCATAGGTTCTTAATATTCCATCCTCCAAATATTTTGGGCTTTGCAAGTAGGTCTTAATGAGCCCAGTGAGATCCTCTTTATTCCACACAACTTTTCCAGAGATAATACTAAAAACAATCCACTGTCACCAAAGTTTTAGGTGAAATGGTAAATAAGAACTGTCACCCAATTTTCAACGTTAAAATGATAGAAAGTGACTGTCACCAATTTTTCAGTATACCGACAAAAGAAATTTAAAATTCCGGGCCGCTGTTGTGCCTTCATCCGACGCTGCCATTACAGGCTAGAAGTCCATAGATTTGAGGATGTTGATGTTTTTTAATCGCAGAATATTTAATCTTCTTTAAGACACCCTTTGGAATGGATGCCAATTTCAGCCATTTGACTTGATGAAAAGCCCTAAGTATTTAAATGACTATCTTAGTTCTTGTGAGGAATGGGAAAAAAGGTCTTGAGAGCCAACTACATTTTCATCAATGCCATACATATATATGGCTGATTTTCCAGTTTTTTATGACTATAAGAATTGCAGAAGTAAAACTATCAAGTGTCTCCTTTAAAACATCTGTGAATGTAGTTTATTCATATTCCAAATACCATCGAAGCAATGAATGAGCTCCAATGAATGAGCTCCAATGCAAAGCGATGTTATAGATAATAATCACGGGCAAGGAATGTACCAGGAGCCTGGGAACCAGCCTGCGAGGGGAAGCAATCGGCGGTTGAACAGAGCTTTGCGTTTCGTCCAGGCGGGTTGCAGAGGCAGAGTATTTTCGAACGGGAGTCCGGATGGCGAAAATACCATTTTGGCGCGAGGTCCCTGTTTGAAAAGGCAAGACGGTGCGACCTCGCGGTTGGTGGGTCCCGCGTTCGTTGCCGGAAACGCAAAGGTGGCCGCCGGAGTTACAATGCATGGAGATGGATGCGCCCCCATGACCCGCTCGACATCCATAGATGGGCCAGCCTCCATACGGGCATTTAATGCCCTATGGTAGGCTGGTTAGCTCTTGCCAAAACAAAATATCTCGAGGTGGCCTCAAGTCCAATATCGAATGCGAAACGCAGGAGGTACATCCGTCGTGCTGGTAAGAAAAATATCTTAATCGTTACCCAATTTAGTCTTAATCTTTATTCTAGAAATTAACCCAACTTCATGACCCCTCCCCATAAATATCTTCACTCACCCACTCCCAAATTTCAACAAAGATATCATTCTATAATGTCAAATCCCATGTTTGATTAGTTTCAACAAAGATATCTTTCTATCCTGTCAAATCCCATATTTCTATTTTTATTGCATTTTAATAAAAATGATAAAAAACCAAATAAAAAATCACTCCCATTCAAATAATAAAATACCACTTTATATGTAAAACAAAAACGAGTGCATCTCATCATGGCTCTATCAACATATTGTTACCATAAGCAGCATATGGCGTATCTCGTCTCATCATTGATAAATTTTTAAAATTGGTGTTTTATACATGTCATCATCAAGTTTAATTTACGGGCAACCGATTTAATTCCTCGGCCGAAGAATTTGTTTTTTTAAGTATACTCCCATTTTTCACAATGAAAGTAGTGATGAACTCAATTGTGTTTAATTTACGGCAAACCAATTAAATTCCTTGGCCGAAGTGTTTAATTTTTCGTATGCTCTCATTTTTCACAATGAAAGCATTGACGAATTCAAATGTTTATGGCCTTCTTAATAACGGCTAAGAAATTTACATCAAATTTACAACGGGTAAAGATAAAGTTTTTAAAAATTATGATGTCGTTTTAAGATTCTGTAATGAATGTAATTTAACTAAAAATGAAATGGTCAATTTTGTCTAAAATTTGGAGAGGTTTTTAAAAATTATAAGTATAGGTTGTTTACTTTATGATATTTAAGCTACTCAAACGTTTTTTAGAGTGTGAAAATCTATTTATCATTCAAAATTATATTTAAACAATAAAATAAATATAAGCTCAAAATTCTAAAAAAAATAAAATCAATTATTAATTAAATCGCTCCTTTACCATGGGTTGAAAATAAACTTTTTAAAATTTATGATGGCATCACGAGATTCGTGTGAATATGGATGGCCAAACGAAGGATGAGGTCAAGAAAAATATCTTAATCCTTGTCCAAGTTAGTCTTATTCCAGAGATAAAATTGACCTCATGACATCCCAAGTGAAATATCTTCCCTCAATCACTCACAAATTTCAACAAAGTTATCATTCTATAATGTCAAATCCCATGTTTAATTGATTCCCTGTTGGTCAAGCAACCTGGGCAATTTTTTTGCTTTTTATGTAGGAGTCTGGTGACATGAAATGGCTAAGCAGGCTTTGGCACTAAGTTGGGTTTACTCCTAAATGAATTTAGGAAATGGAAAAAGGTTGCAAGCAAAGTATGAGGCAACTTTGGGCAACTTTTATTTTTTTAATGTGGAATTTGGGGAAATTAAAATAGAGTTGTTTTTAGTGTGAGTTTTTAGATTTTTTGGATTTTTTGATGATAGAATTTGGCCAAAAAAATGAGGTGAAATCTTGATTTGTATTATTTAACCGGGTTTTTTGACTGTATATATAGATTCAGCACCCTGAAAAACTCTTAGAACACTTTGACTGTGCAGAATTATCCATCAAACTTGTGATTTCAATACATTCCTACTAAACTCTAGAAAAATTACGCCAAAAAAATTCCAAAAATTCTCAACTCACATGGTTAAATTATAATATTTTCGCTATTTAAATTATATTTTTAAGTATGAAATAAATTTATGTTAGTCATCGTGACACAATTTAGTCTTAATCTTTATTCTACAAACAAAGCTAATTTCATGAACCCTACCAATCAATGATCACATCCCAAGTAAAAACGTTTTGAGAAATATTTTCCCATGTTTAATTGATTTAATTGATTACCCGTTTATCAAGAAACCGCCGCCATTTCTTTTCTTTTTATATAGGAATCTGATGACATGAAATGGCTAAGAGGGCCTACCGCAAAATGAATTTAGAAATGGAAAAGTATCAAGCAACCCTAAGCAATTTATTTTTTTCACCTTTATGTAGGAATTTGGTGACATGAACATGGTATAGATAAAATTGTAATGTTTTTGTCTATTTTGTTAGTAAATATTTATGAGAAATTTGAATTTGAAATCTCACTATTTATATATTATTTTATAATACAATTAATTAAACTGCATCTTCACCAAAAAATTATAGTCTTTTGTTATTTAAACTATAATTTTAAATATAAAATTAATTTATTAAAAAAAAAATTGTATCCATTCAAATTTTTAAATTTATAACATTTTCCCAAAATTCCTGTTAAATTTTAATAAAATTAATATAATACAAATATAAAATCACTCCATTAAAAAATAACCTCATTCAAATATTAAAATACTTTGTATCGTTGCTGTCTCAAGATACTTTTACCAAAAGCAACATGTGCATCTCATTATTGTTGTGTGAAGATAATAAATAAATTGATGTTTTACATATCTAATGATCAAGTTTAATTCACCAGTAACCGAAATAATTCCTGGGCGAAGGAGTTTATTTTTCTTCGTATACTCCTCCTTTTTACAATAAAAGTACTGATGGATTTAAATGTTCTAGGCCTTCTCCGTAAAGGCTATAAAATTTACATCAAATTAAAGTTTTTAAAAATTATGATATCATTTTGGCATTTTGGGATTAGGAAAAGAAGAAGAAATTTGCTGGCAATTTGATTTTTGCCTTCAGGGATTTTTCTATGTAATGCTACAATGAACTTTTTTTTCTCTAAATAAATTATCCCAAGAGCTAGCTATCACGATATCTATATAATTGTTCTCACTTTCCTTGAAGGCCTCACACTCTAAAATGAAATGATTTTATGTTTCCACTTTTCCATAGGTACAAAAAAAACACACTTTTCTCCCCTTAACTAAGCAATAAGAATTTTTACTCTCCATGAGATATTGACCCTTATGTAGGCTTTTTGATGACGACTACTAGTGGGATTAAACTCTTCAATATTATACTTTATGTTTCTACCTAGCTCTTTATCCGAAGTACGATTGTGGAAATTATCCATAACAAAAGCCTTTACCTCTTTACTATTTGTGGGAGACATGTTCAAGTAAATATCCCATTTACTAAACCATTTGTTATTTTTTCCGCATCTAAGTCTTCTTTGTGTGGCACAATATGTCATTGAAGACAACCTTAGGCAATTTTCCCTCTTCCATTTGCTCAATTTCTTTTAAATATTTTATTAGTTGCACCATAGCAATTGCTTCAATAGGAGAAACCCCATTTTACTTAGTAAGATATCGTAAGGCACTGGACTTTTATTTTTGAACTTGTTTGTAATTAAACATTTCGAAATTTTCTCAGTTTGTTTCTACTGTAAGTCATATGTATTGTTGACCCATAATTTACAACCATAGAGAACCATCATAATCACAAAAAGCCCAAAAAGACTTTGGGTAGTCTTCCAATCCCATAGCATAAAATGATTTCAAACCTACCAAAGTTCTTTTCTTTCTGCAACCTTCCCCACTTAGATTTTTGTTGAAGTCAATTTCGAGATATTTGTAATCCACAACTTCTTCAGGAGTGTTGTCTTCAGAGTAGAAGTTATGTTGGCTTTGTTTTCTTTTGTTAGAGAAAACCACCACTTTCGTCTTGCTAATATTGACTTGCATCACCACCTTTCTATAAAGATGATCAAGGGAAAGTAAGTGATCTTGTAGGCCAAGCGAAGATTTAGCTATCAGAATAAGGTCATCTGCATACAAAAGAAGCCTTATAATAAATTCGCCCAAATGAACACCATCATTGCATAATAAATTCGCCCAAATGAACACCATCATTGCCTTGTTAATATGAATGTCTAGATAACTTGTCCTTTCACACTATAAACCATTAAATTTTATGATATTCACTGTCAACTTCTTGAAACTTCTAAACATACTATTTTAGTCTTGATCACTAACTATGATTCTTCACCTATTGAAGAGGGAAGGGAAAGTGGTTCATCCATCATAAGTCACCTCTCTTTTGGCAATGATAGGTGGCCACACTCATGCGTTCAATTACATTCCATAATGTCGAAAGCATTATTGTAAGGCCCTTAGGCGCACGAGCACGTGCTCTTACATGTTGCACCTCATGGATAGACTTCAACCAGATTGAACGTGTCAGGCACTCGGTCTTGGCATTAGTCTGTTTTTCCATAAAGGCATCATGTCACAATGTGCACATCACATTGTGGATATGGTCACATGGTATGGGTGCACGACCTAGTGCCAGGTCTGGATTTTCAAACTTATGTTACTTGTCAAGTGGAAATTTTTTGTTAATCATTTGTTTTTCATGCTTATACCTTTATGTTTTATATAGATATGTGAGTGTGAAGTAGGCTTGCAAGTAGTTATACTTAGAAGAAGAATCTTCTAAGCATAATAGCTCACTAGTTTAGCTCTATAACACCATTTTCTTAAATGAAATGTATGCCAACATTGTTTAATTAGAGAATTCCACTACTCCAATCTTTCTTTCTATTCCTTTTCGTGTCTATAAAAATCTCATTTCTAGTCGATCCACCAAATAATGGTGACAAGCAATAGGTACATTTCTAGTCGATCGACAATAAATAGGTGTTGCAACTAAACAAATTGTCTAAATTAGTCTTTGTCTAAATCACTCATTAGAATTTATGACAGGCTACTTAAATACTCATATGTCAAATTTACGGTTTCAATTTTTTCACTGGTCGTTTTTCACATTTAAATTTTTTTCTTCATCGTCAAATACATTCAAAATGCAAAAAAAATTTGTGAAATGTTAGATTTCTGGCCTACTGAGTGCTTTCAGTTGATTTTGGTGACTCATGGATGAAGCGATGCATTGATCGACCAAAAAAAAAAAAAAAAGTGTGTGGAGTGTGGCACGGATTGATCTGAGTAGATTGCATGCTTGTCAATGCAAGTAGATTCAAAGATTCCTACCAAATGCACAGGGTATGCAAAGTTCAGCTTAAGGTTGAGCCCAACGAGCATGACCCTTCATATTCTTGGGAGGTCACACACACACATATAATTGGAGGAAGCTTAGTGGAGAGGACAAAAAGCAAACTCACTCTTGTACAAGGCGCAGGTCAATAAATAGATGCATCACACGTTGTAAGGTTGGAGGAAGGGGTTTAGTGGGTTCTTTGGGTTTTCTGTAAACCTCAGGGGAGGATTTTATTGCTTGATTGGGTATCCGGTGGGTAGGGTGTCGCACTCTACCTCTTTATGTGTTACAATCGGGGAAAATGGGTTGGAGCTATTCGTCTCCGATTAGGCCAAGGTGTCGCAACCTTCTTGCTTTGTACTTTGGTTAGTGGACCAAACAATGGATATAACGTGTTATTTGTATATTGATATTAATCTCGAGGTGTTAGGCCTATCACAATATGATTTTATACTATGGAAAATATGAATTGGTTAAGTGTAATAAAAATTCTGTTGAAAACGTAATTAGGGAAATAAGTAAGAAGTTTGTGAGGTCGAGTCAAAGTTGACTACAACCAAGATGGTCATGCCATCGAGTAGAAATAAATTCATGCCACATTCCTAGAGGATGAAAGCACGCTCTAGCCTTAGAAAGGCCTCTAGTGTTGTCATAGATGATATTATAGCAGACTAACAACATGACAAAACAAGAAACAAATATCACTCAACAATAACTTGGGGTGAAGATGGGTGACACAAGTATATGAATTGGAGGGTGAAAGTATGGAGGTATGTCAAGATCTTTTTGTTGTTCTTCATTTGATGCAACCCATATGAGGAGGAAAACTAGATGAGCATATGCATAGGTTGTGCTTTGTGGACATTATGGTCAATGAGAAGATGATCTAGGCACTTATAAATACGGGTGCATTGCAAAAATGTATGAGGCTAGATTTGGAAAAGGAACTTGGGCGAGAATTACTATGAGTAAAGTTGTAGTGAAGGTGGTAAACTCTAAGGTAAGGGTAGCGAGAGGGGTTGTCTCATCAATTCAAATACAAGTGGGCGCGTGGCATGGATGCGTGGATTTCACTATATTAGCAACAAATGATTTTGAGGTATATTCAAATACGATTTTGTCTGAAGGAACATGGTTGTTATTGCACCATGCTTGGATTAGCTAATTATACTTGGTGAGAATAAGATGTGGGTTGTGCACACAACCGCAAAAAGGCAACGGAGGAAGGGTGAAACCAATATTTATATTAAGAATGAAGAGGCTAGCATGGTGCATGGAGTCACAGTTGTACACCACTGTGATAAAAGAGGTTGTATTTGATGGAGTGGGGATGCCTATTCCACCAAACCTTTTTTACCTATTGGAGTATGCAAATTGGATTCCAAATGAGTTATTGAAAGTGCTTCCACCTAGGCTCACTATTGACCATCATATATAAATAGAGCATCGACTATAACCATTGGTAAGAGCTCGCTATCAACTGCTGAGTCCAAAGTTGGGGGTGTTGAGACATCAATTGATAGATTTTATTGATGCAGGTTTCATATGTCCTCAAGGTCCCTATATGGTACTGATATTATTCTAGAAGAATAATGATACCAATGATTCGAGGATGTATATTGATTACAAATCCATAAAAAAAGTAGAGAGTGAAGAACTAATATCCCATATCGATTACATTTGATTGTTTTGACAAATTGGCAAAAGCCAAGGTGTTCATGAAGTTGGACCTAAGATAGGGATATATCAAGTTCATATTGTAGAGGGTGATGAGGAAAAGATAGCCATGGTGATTATGTGTAGGATCTTTAAGTTATTTTTGATACCTTTTGATCTATGTAATTCCCCAGCTACCTTTGACATTTTGATGATCGACGTTCTTCATCCCTTCTTCGACAAGTTCATGTTAGTACATTTTGGTGATATTGTGGTGTATAGAAAGGACATGGAAGAGCACAAGAAGCATTTAGAAAAAGTATTTAAGACATTTGGGAGCATTAGTTTTACTTGAAGAAGTCAAAGTGAATTTTTCTATAGGAGGAGATACAATTTTTGGGACATCTAATTGGCGATGAGTGTATCTACATGGACCTAAGAAGGTTAGGGTGATCAAGGAATGGGAGGAGCCACATGACTTGCATCATGTGAGGGTATTCTTGGGGATGGCCAAATACTATAGGAGATTTGTGGAGGGCTATTGGAATGCTTTTGCACCATTAACTGACTTAGTAAAGAAGGAGAGACCATGGAGATGGGCAGAGTACAACAAGATTATGTTGAGTAGCTTAAGAATTTAATTGTCTCTACCCCAATTTTAAAGCTTCCATACCTTGAACATCCATTCAAGGCACAAATAGATGCATAGAGCTTGGCCAGTGAAGGATTTTTGACTCAGGATGGGCACCCCATATCTTTCAAGAGTAGGAATTTACAAGCTCGGGAGGGGAGGTATGTGGTTCACTTAAAGGATATGACTACAGTAGTGCATTTTATATAGGAATGGAGGCATTACTTGTTGGGAAAGTCATTTGTGGTTATTACAAATAAAATTGTGACAAGTTACTTTGCAATTCAACCCAAATTTCCCCTAAACATGGCCAGTGGCAAGATTTCTTGGTAAATTTTGACATGACCATTGAGTACAAGTCATGCCATCTCAATGTTGTGGCAGATGTTTTGAGTAAAAAGGGAGAAATTGTTTCACTCAAGGAGGAGGAGTTGCCTACATCAAATGGGAATCAAGTTCAAATGGTATAGGAGCTACAAAGGAGGATTCATTATGGTTTAGAAGTTGATTCAACTGCGAAGAACATTATGAAGCAGGTGAAAGAAGGAAAGGCAAGGAAGTTATTAATTCCTGACGGAGTCTTTCTTTTTGGGGAACATATATTTGTTCCTAAGATGAGTAGTCTATGAAAGGATCTCTTGAAGACTTGCCTTAGGATGACTACCTAGACAACATAGAACACTGGCGTTGTTGGAGAGAGAGCAGTTATGGGAGCACAAGAGGTGTGACATTGAGGAGTATGTGTAGAATTGTATTGTGTGTTAGCAAGACAAGTTGGATACCATAGTGAATACAAGTCTATTACAACCTTTATCAATTCTAGATAGACCATGGATGAGTGTCTCAATGGACTTCATCACACAACTTCCGATGGGACAAGGGTATAACGAGATTATGGTCATGGTTGATTGTTTTTCCAAGTATGATATCTTCATTCAGATGAAGGTGCCAAGTAGTTTTGAAGAGATAAAAAATATATATTTTTAGATATATAGTTAAGTACTGGGGTATTCCAGTGAGCATTGTGTGAAACAAGTTTACAATATTCACTAGGAAGTTTTGGAAATCAATGTTCAAGCTTGTCAATGCATATTTGCTACATAGTTCAAGTTTCCATGCATAGGAAAATGGATAAACATAACATATCAATGGACTTCTATAGTACTACTTAAGATATTATGTGAGAGATGATAAGAAAAAATCGCTAGATTTGTGTGATGCAACATAATTCAGTGATAATTTACACAAGGGTTTAGTAACAAGTTAGAGTCCATTAAATTTTACCAACAATAGAAACCCACGATGCCACATTCAATGATGCGGGGACATTATGGGAATAGTCCTTTGGCCTTAGGATTCATTATGAGTTATCATGAGAGGTTGGAGTTGGGTTGAGTGCACCTAACCAATGAAACTGACAAGATGAAGTTGTGGTTGATCATGAGAGGCGTGACACAAATTTCAATGTGTGAGATTTTGTCTTTGTCAAGATGAGTAAGGAGTAGTTCCCACCATTGACTGGGATGTATACATTGCTAGTGTGGAAGTTTGAGGAATCATTCAAGGTTATTTAAAGGATTGGGGATGTCTCTTATAAGCTAAAGCTATCATTTCACTCAAAGGTTTGCCACACTGTCTTTCATATAAATAAGCTTAAACCATATCAAGTAGACACAAATGACTGAAGTAGAGGAGAACCATTATGTGCACCGACATTGATTATTGATCGACCAGAGATGAAACTTGACGAGATCTTGGCATATAGGATTGCAAGGATCAACAACAATCATCGACATGAGTAGCTTTTTTGGTGGAAGGATGTTCTAGAAGAGGAGAATGGTTCTGACACATATTTGTAATTGTGGAGATGGGAGCATAATCTCTGTGATTTTTAGGAATAGAATTGACTGGTAGTACCAAGATTGTTGAGGAAAACAATAAATGAGGGTGGGGAAGAATGTAAGGTTGCTAGACACATGAGTGTGTGCACTCTTACACATCACACAATATCCCTCGAGGAGACTTCAACTAAATTGAGCGTGTTAGACACCTGGTCCCCACATTAGTCAATTTTCTGTTAAAAGCACCATGTCATGGTGCACCCATCACATTGTGGACGTGGGAGAACAATGTAGTGCATCAGGTCAACTTTAGTGATTCATGGATGGAGTGACATGTTGATCAAGTATAAAAAGAGCAAGAAAACATGTGGAGTATGGGATGAATAAGTCTGAGTAGAGTTTGTGCATGTTGGCCTGAGTAGATTCAACTTTTTCTAATGAATGTGTAAGGCATATAAAATTTCAACCTAAGGGTCACCCCAATGAACATGACCCTTCATGTTCTTGGGAGGTGTTGACAGGGTGAAATTCACAGCTAATGGTTAGAGGATATCCCCGATATGAAATTCCAATTTTACCTCACACTGTTTGGGATAGGAGTCACATCCAATATGTGGGCTTGGATGCCACAATGTTTGTTTCTTTTCTCTTGGTTTTTGAGTGAAGAGGTGTTAATGTGAAGGAAAGAGTGAAATATCCATAGTATGAATATGAATCGGTTAAAAAATTCTAAACTTGAACAAAGTACAAAAATATAATAGAAAAGCAACAAGACGATGTACATCTCAAGGGTGATTGGTTAGTTAAAACCATACAAGACATATAAGAGTAATGACAGCACCAAAAAATAATTTCAAAGTAGTCCACAACTAATAACTAGTGTAATGTGTGGAATGAAAGAGCATAAATCCATTAGAAAGCATGTGAGTCATAAGGCACAAATTTGTTCATTAATATATAACTCATGTGAAAGAAAACATGCACACATAATAGAATTATATGATAGCCTTACAAACACCATGAAAGTGCACAAGAATCATGCCAACAGTAGAGCTTCTCATTGAGAATGTTGAAAACTCAAGTACGTGTACCACAAATCCATCAATATCCAATAGTGGAAGGAGAGATACCCATACCATTTCCAAAATAAATCCAAGGCCTCACTATAGCTCAATCCTCAAAATACCAAGAGTAAGGGTTCTAAGAGCCACTTAATTGCTAAAAGCCTCCCCAATGATAAAAGCCCTTTGTCGGAGGCATGAGAGTATATTTATACAAATGGGTAGGCAACGATTTTCCTTCCCCATGACATATCACACTCGTAATAACTTTTCATTTTCATATTGACTCCTACATGACTTTGGTATTTCCCCATTTTCATAATTATGGAAAAATAATATTCATAATATAACAAAAGAAATACAAGGAACTTTCATGTTGCATCTTGGGAGGAAGACACTGAATTTTGGAAGAGATCCTTTTGTGTCTTAACCAAACCCTAAGACAACCTTGGTGTTGGTTTAGCTATTCAATGATTTTCATTAATTGTTATTTCATTCAACATTTCCAAGATGTTTGGCATGTTTAGATACTGATGAATATTGTAATGAACATCTATAGAACCGTATTTCTTTCTTTTAAGGCTCTCCACATTACTATATGACATGCATCCAAAGTGTATATTAGTTGCACTATTTTGTGGACTCAAAGTGGTAGTCTCGACAATATTTGTAGTTGGGAAGTCATGCTGCCATATTGACCATTGTTTTCCATTGCATGGAAAAGCTCATAATCTTTGTCCATCCTCCTAGAGTTACAGATGTGTTTGATCAATGAGTTGTGAGTTGCAACGTCAGGAAGACAACCATGATAACTCATTTCACCAAAGATAACCAGAACTTCAGGAATGCATCTTTTAGAGCAAAGAGCATCTATAATATTGTTGGAGATTAAAACATCTGGAGTGCATCCTCTGTTCTACATTGCCTCAAACAATTTAAAAGCTTTATCCAATCTTCCCAAATTTGTTAAACCATTTATAAAGATACCTTAAGTTACCAAATTAGGCTTATGCCCCCTCTTTATCAACTCATTCCAAAACCTTTTTTCCCTGTGTATATTTTCCAAGGCACACCATCCATTAGGAATGATGTTTTAGCTTTTCATATCAGGAGAAAATTAATTTTGTCTCAGGTTAAGCAATGCCTCCAATTCTCATACATGTTTATATAGAGATAGGGCACCAAGAATAATTTGGAAAGACGGTGTATTGAGATTTAGACCAAATTCTTCTCGCTTATGAAATGTCTCACTTGCTCTCTCCACCATGTGAGGAGAAACAATATCTTCTTATTAGTATGGTGAAGGTTTTCATCTATGACCAAAGATGAACCATTTCCACCAATGTGCATTTATTTTACCAACTTCCACATTGTCTTAAACTATTTCATCCTGCCTAAACTATTAAGCATTGGATTGGAAGTCTCTATCCCAAGGCTGTAACCAGGTTGTTGAGATGCCCTCATAAAGAAAAACATATAAGTATTCATATAATTTTATTTCTAGAAACTACCTGCGACACCAAATCTATAGATATCATTATATGACATTGTTTTGGGGATTTTATACGCTCCTCACACGCTCCAACCACATCGCTAGTCTTTTAATAGTTCAACTTTTTAACTTGTTGTAGCTGAAATGGTTTGTTGGCACATAACTATACACAATCATAGCTTGAGGAACAACTGAAATTTATCATTCCACATTGACAATTTTCACCATAGACTCTTGTTGGGATAGAGGAGGATTGTGTGCAAGAGCACTACACACCATCATCTTCCATAAGTACATTGTTGCAGGTTGGTCTTCAATTAGGATGGAAGTTGAAACATCATATTGAAATCAAATAGTCCATCTCTCTTCCCATCAAGAATATTTCAAGAAACCTTCATCAAAATTTCCCCCCTTATATCACTATAAAACCCTTATGTTATATGAACCACACATGTTGCACTTATGATATATCTTATGGAAAGATGCTTTTCACAATCATTAGAGAGGATACCCTAAGTGTTCCTTTGGTATTACAGTTCATTTGGAAGTGTCTCAACAATTAGTAAAGCATCAAACATTCCAAAATACATAGTCTTGTCTCCCAATGACTTGCTACAAATTTGGTATGTATAACGACTGCACTATATGCCTAGAAACACGTTGAATGCATTACATGTCCACAACGAAGGCCTTTTACTGGATCACTAAATGTAAAAATAATTGAATAGGGAAATTTGATTCCAAAGCCTTATCATGACATGTGTGCACTAAGAAAATATTTAACATGCATGCATTAAAATCCATGCAGTGGAGGTAATCAATGCCAAGCCCCTTCCCAACCCAACATATGTTACAAAAGGATAGTGGCATGATTTTTATGTCTTTGATGGTGCACAAGTAAATGACATTGAGTAGCGCAACACAATAGAGTTGAGTAGTGCAACGTTATGGTGTGGAATAGTGCGCTGCAATGATGTTGATTGGTGCACCGTAATGGTGTTGAGTAGCTCAATGCAAGTATGGTTGGTAGCATAGTGCATGGTTCATAGCTACGTTGTCCTTGTGCATTACGATGCTACATGAGTCTCACAAACAAAGATCACAACTAAATAAGTATCAAATATGTCATTAGTTGAATATCTTAATGACCAAAGTCACTTTATTCCTGGAAGCTCTAGAGATCCCTACTCATTGATTTCAATCCCATTTCATACTATACGAAGAGAACCATCCACATTATCTCCACCATAAGATTTTGTAATAGACTGCCTGATACGTATCGCTTTGAATACATATGCACTATAAAAACAATTGTTTGTTCACCAATGATTATAGCACATCCCAAAGGCATTTTAAGGATTATTAATAGACTAACACCATTATCTAGATTGTTTTGTTGCCAAGGTCCCTCAGAACAATATTTTTCCTTTAGAAGGACCTCATATGTCTTGACATGCCTTGTATCTTTGTTATCCTGGTATAACACAACAATTGAAGTTTTTTCACAACCATATAAACTTTATATCCAAACTTGAAGCTCCTCAAGCCTAATGCTGAATTTTTTTTTTAAGTTGTACCTTAATCAAAGGGTATAACCTTGAATAAAACATCATACAGGTGGATTCCTTTTAACCAACAATTTGGATCAATGATACCAATCTATAAATTATTTGTAGGACACCCAATACGATATGAGACATCTCTCATTACCTTTGTAATAACCTCATCTGATTATGTGTCCCATTGAAGAACATAAAACTTATATAGATCTCTGTGGAAATGAAAAGATAATCATGTGTCTCCCCATGAGGTTGAAAGATATCCAATGTTGTAATTCATCCATAGATTGGTACCTCTAGAAATTTTGGTTATAAACCTTTTGGGACAAGAATATGAATCTCTATTCTGATAGATTTTTCTATGATGAGATTGATGTCATGTGGATTGGTAAAATTGTCAATGCAGGAATGAGTCATATTTGGAGTCTCGGTAAGTCTTAAGGATAATATCACTAGTAGAATAGTGATATAAATCTCGATGGGTCTTAGGATAATATCATAATATAGGTTTTAGGATGCTCATAATTATAGATATGATATCGCAAATATTATCAGCTTCAAGAGAATGCCTACGCTCTATATAAATACGATCACATTGGCTATTGAGGACTAGATCATACTCAAATAGTTGTCTCATAATCTCAAAAAGTAGTTTTCCACCTTCCTTTGAGCCTCATCTAATGATTTTGTAAGCATATTGACTCTATTTGTAAGTCTTCAATTCCAAATGCCCACATCAAACCCTCTATGTGATCCCCACCAAAAATGCGAAGGATGTTGTCTTCAAGTCACTGTGCCTTGACTCATGCCACTCTACATGAAGTCCTCCTACTATAATTACTTACTTTCCTTTTCTCCTCTTTTTTATAGAATTTGTACTAAAAAACAGTAGCTTCAAAAGAATTGCACAATTTTCGAAGGACTTCATCTTATATTGCACAGTTACTCCTATTGATGTTACCACTAATCAAATATGAAAGAGTTTGGAAAGGGAGGAAGAGGGTGAAGTATGGGAGGAAGATATTTCTCCTTGTTGAGCCACACTTAAATATATTCTTATTTACTTGACATCTCCTCTTGCTACTTCTTCCCTTGAAAAATGAATGCTACATGCCCCTTATTTTATTTACGTTCGTCCTTTTGACTTAGTTCCACCAACCCCTGCATCATTTTATAAACTTCCCATATTGTCTGGGCTAGAGGGGTGAACATGGATTATAGCTCTAATTTTTCATTATAGGGGCTCTTAGATCTGCCCCCAATCTTAGGCCTCTTGTTCTATATTAGACTTCAATAATCTCAAGAATTCCTTGGCCATATTTTCTTAATCCACATTCTCCTAAAAATCCCATATCCTTCATAGTAGGTTCGATACATTGGAACTTCCTGTGGGATATATGTGGTAGCCTCATCAACTAGGACACTAGTTCCTTGCTTAGCTCTCTCAATATATCAAATCACTTCACCCATTTCTTTTGTTGCCTCTTCATTCAACATATGTTGACAAAGTTGTGTCCCTTTATGCTCCAAAAAATATGTGTTAGCCACATTATTTGCATGCATATCAAGAGTTGGAGTGATGACCTTTCACATATTGTCTAGATTTTGATAAGGATTTTGTTGTACTCTTATTATTATTATCGCCTGCAAGGTTCTATGGTGAGATAAACATAACTTCCTATCATGACAATGATTCAGTCATGGAATAAAACTAATGATGACTAAGCCACTTTAAATATTTTCTCTAAGCAATGCAACAAAAATGACCATAAAAACTAACAAAAGAAAGGGGCATGCAAAAATTTTAAATGTATAGGGTGAAATTTTTGGTAGATGTTGTAGGGGCTACAATAGGAGGTCTCTCACAAATGCACATATCAATGGAGGGAGCCTAGTGGAGAGGAGGGAAAGGAAAGAACTCTTGTACAAGGCACAAGACAAGAGATAAACATTCTACAAGTTGCCAGGTTGGAAGAAGGAGTTCAGATGATTCTTGGAGTTTTTTGTATGTGTGACGAGAGGCTCCTACTACCTGATTGGGGATTGGGTGGGTAGGGTGTTGTGATCTACCTCTTGAGATGTTTTCACTAGGGGAAATGGGTTGGAGTTATATGTATGGTATTCGACCAAGGTGTTGCGGCCTTCTTGCTTTGTATTTCAATTGGTTGATCGAATGGTTGATGTAACATATCATTTGTTTATTGATATCTTTAGGTGTTAGGCCAAGGGTTTCCTATCACACATTTTTGTGCACTAATATTGGAGATTGTTGAATGTTGTTGTATGGTCTATGATTTCATGCTATGGAAAATGTGAATTGATTTAGTGTAATAATAATTCTACTGAAAATGTTAAATAAAAAAATAAGTAAGAAGTTTGTATGTGTGACGGGGGCTCCTACTACTAAATTGGGGATTAGGTGGGTAGGGTGTTGTGATATACCTCTTGAGATGTTTTCACTAGGGGAAATGGGTTGGAGTTATATGTATGGGATTCAACCAAGGTGTTGTGGCCTTCTTTCTTTTTATTTCAATTGGTTGATCGAATGGTTGATGTAACATATCATTCGTTTATTGATATCTTTAGATGTCGGCCCAAGGGTTTCCTATCACACATTTTTGTGCACTAATATTGGAAATTGTTGAATGTTGTTGTATGGTCTATGATTTCATGCTATGGAAAATGTGAATTGATTTAGTTTAATAATAATTCTACTGAAAATCTTAAATAAAAAATAAGTAAGAAGTTTGTATGTGTGATGGGAGGCTCCTACTACCTGATTGGGGATTGGGTGGGTAGGGTGTTGTGATATACCTCTTGAGATGTTTTCACTAGGGGAAATTGGTTGGAGTTATATGTATGGGATTTGACCAAGGTGTTGCGGCCTTCTTGCTTTGTATTTCAATTGTTTGATTGAATGGTTGATGTAACATATCATTTGTTTATTGATATCTTTAGGTGTCAGGCCAAGGGTTTCCTGTCACACATTTTTGTGCACTAATATTGGACATTGTTGAATGTTGTTGTATGGTCTATGATTTCATGCTATGGAAAATGTGAATTGATTTAATGTAATAATAATTCTACTGAAAATCTTAAATAAAAAAATAAGTAAGAAGTTTATGAGGTGTATTCCAAGTCAACTATAACCGAGTTGGTCATGCCATCAGTTGGAAATACGTTGATTCCACATGCCTAGAGGATGTAAGAATGATTTAGCCTAAGTAAGGCCTATAGCCTTGTGATAGTTATCTACCTTCTAAAGTTTGAATTTGAAATGATTTTTATAAGACTAAATTCTAAGAGCAATTTGCTCGATTAACAAATACATCTTCTTAGAATTATGTTGAGAGATGAAATTGATGTATGGTGCATACCTTGATTTTTATATCACCACATTGCACTCCTAGTTACTTCTCGTGGCTACAATCATCAATCATTCACAACCTTCACCTTTGAGTATATATTCAATATAAATCATGGTAAACCAAGGGTTTATATACCTTGGATTTATAATATTAGTCCCTTTGGTTTAATAATATTAGTCCTTTGTGTTTATAATACCTTGGGGTTTTAGTATTAACCCTTTGGATTTATTATTCCATTGGGTTTATAATATCAATCACTTGGGTTTATTCATGTAAAGATTCATATTTCTCGGGTTTAATACTAGAACCCTAAGAGATTATAAACCCAAGGCAATAATATTAACCCAAAGGATAATAAATTCAAGGGATTAATATTATAAACCCAATGTATATAAACCCTAAGATAATTATTATAAACCCTAAAATAAACATGGTTGAACATGTTTGACAATGGTTTATTTTCATTTTGAGACAATCCCTGTTACAATGCGACGTTGGACCATGATTGTCTATGGTCAAGCATCTTTATTCTAAGGTTTATAATATTTATCTTAGGGTTTATATACCTTGGGTTTATAATATTTATCTTAGGGTTTATATACCTTGGGTTTATAATATTTATCTTAGGGTTTATATACATTGGGTTTATAATCCCTTATGTTTAATACTAAAAACTTGACGAATTATAAACCCTAGGGAATAATATTAAACCCTACCCTAGGGAATAATATTAAACCCTAGGGATTAATATTAATTACAAACCCTATGAATAATATTATATAGTGGGTATATGAACCCTTAGATTAATAAAACCAAGGAACTGATATCATAAAACCAAGAGAATAATAAACCCAATGGGTTAACACTAAAACCCCAAGGGATTATAATCCCACCAGAATAATGTTAATCCAAGGGATAATAAACCTAATGGATTAAACTAAAAACTCTAGGGTGTATATTCCCTTGGGTTTATAATATCAATCCCTTGGATTTATATTATTAGTCCCTTAGGTTTATTAACCCTATGAATAATATTATACCTAAGGGAATAATAAACCCAAGGGACTAATACTAAAAACCCAAGGGGATATAAACTCTAGGGTTTTTAATATTAATCTCTTGGGGTTTAGTATTAACTCCTTGGGTATATTATTCCCTTGGGTTTATTAATTTAAGTATTCAGATTCTCAGGGTATAATATTATTCCTAGGGTTTGTAATTAATATTAATTCCTAAGGTTTAATATTATTCATTAGAGTTTATAATTCCTTGGTTTTTTAGTATTAAACCCAAGGGGTTATAAACACAAAAGAATAAAATTAAATGCTAGGGATTAATATTATAAACCCAAGGTATATAAACCCTAAGATAAACATTAAATACACTCGAATAAAGATGGTTGACCATGGTCAACCATGATCCAACGTCGCATTGTGACAATGATTGTATCAAAATGAAAATCAACCATTTTCAACCATATTTACTTTAGGGTTTATATTATTTATCTTAGGGTTTATATACCCTGGGTTTATAATATTAATCCCTAGGCTTTAATATTATTCCCTTGGATTTATAATTACTTGTGTTTTTAGTATTAATCTTTCAGGTTTATTATCCCTTTGGATAATATTATTCCCCTTGGTTTGTAATCACTTGGGGTTTTAGTATTATACCTAGGAATATGAACCCTTATACTAAAATACCCAATGGATTGATATTATAAACCCAATGGCATAATAAACCCAATGGGTTAATACTAAAACGCCAAGGCATTATAAACCAAGGGGACTAATATTATTAAACCCAAGGGGCTAATATTATAAATCCAAGGTATATAAACCCTTGTTTGACCATGACTTATATTGAATGTAAGGGATTATTATTATAAACCTATGAATAATATTATACCCTAGGAATATGAACCCTTAGATTAATATCCCCAAGGGATTACTACTAAGATCCTAAGGGAATATAAACCCTAGGGTTAATAGTATTAATCCCTTAGCTTTATTATCCTTTGGGTTAATATTATTCCTTTGGGTTTATAATATTAATCCCTCAGGCTTATTAATCTAAGGGTTCATATTCCTAGGGTATAATATTATTCATAGGGTTTGTAATTAATATTAATCCCTAGGGTTTAATATTATTCTGTAGGGTTTATAATTTCTTGGCTTTTTAGTATTAAACCCAAGGGATTATATGGTTAAGCATGCTTGACCATGATTGATTTTCAAATCAAGAGAATCTTTGTCACAATGCGACATTGCACCATGGTTGACCATGATTGATTCTCATATTGAGACAATATTCGTCACAATGCGACGTTGGACCATGGTTGACCATGATTGAATTTATAAAACATGGTTGACCATAATTGATATTATAAACCCAAGGGAATAATAAACCCTATGGATTAATACTAAAAAACCAAGGGATTATAAATGTAAGGGAATAATATTAAACCCTAGGAATATGAACCCTTACATTAATAAACCCCAGGAATTGATATTATAAACCCAAGGGATAAAAATTATAAACCCAAGGTATATAAACCCTATGATAAATATTATAAACCCTAAAATAAACATAGTTGACCACAGTTGATTTCCTTATTAAGACAATCCTTGTCACAATGTGGCATTGGACCATGGTTGAGCACGCTTGAACATTATTGATTTTAAAATCGAGAGAATCTTTGTCACAATGCAACATTGGACCATGATTGATTCTGATATTGAGACAATATTCGTCACAATGCGACATTGGACCATGGTTGACCATGATTGAATTTATAAAACATGGTTTACCATCATTGATATTATAAACCCAAGGGAATAATAAACCCTAGGGATTAATACTAAAAACTCAAGGGATTATAAATGTAATGGAATAATATTAAACCATAGGAATATGCGTCCTTTGATTAATAAACCCAAGGGATTGATATTATAAACCCAAGGGATAAAAATTAAAAACCTAAAGTATATAAACCCTAACATAAATATTATAAACCCTAAAATAAACATGGTTGACCATGGTTGATTTCCATATTGAGACAATTCTTGTCACAAATGCGACGTTGAACCATGGTTGACCATGCTTTGCCATGATTAATTTTCATATCGATACAATATTTGTCACAATGCGACGCTGGACCATGGTTGGCTATGATTTACCATGGTTTACCATGATTGATATTATATACCGAGGGGAATAATAAACCCAGGGGATTGATATTACAAACCCAGGGGATTGATATTATAAACCAAAGGGAATAATATTAAACCCAAAGGACTAATATTATAAACCAAGGGAATAATATTAAACCCAAAGGACTAATATTATAAACCAAAGGTATATAAACCCAAAGATAAAAATTATAAACACTCAAATAAACATCGTTGACATGGTTTATTTTCATACTAAGACAATCCTTATCACAATGCGACGTTAGACCATGGTTGACCATGCTTAACCATGGTTACTTTTCATATCAACCTAGTCTTTGTGAGAATGCGACGTCTAACCAAGATTGACCATGATTGAACATGGATGACCATGTTTGATTTTATAAAACATGGTTGACTATGGTTGACCTTGATTGACCATGGTTGACCATGACTGGCCATGGATGACCATGTTTGATTTATAAAATATGGTTGACTAAGGTTGACCTTGATTGGCCATTGTTAACCATGGTTAACCATGAGTATCATATTGAGACAATCTTTGTCATAATGCGATGTTGGACCGTGGTTGAGACAATGAGTTATTTTCAGATTAAGACAATCTTTGTCACAATGTGATGTTGGACCATTATTGACCACAATTGATTTTATAAAACATGGTCGACCATGGTTCAATAATAATAAACCCAAGGGACCAATATTAGAAACTAAAGGTATATAAACCATAAGATAAATATTATAAACAATAAAATAAACATGGTTGATAAACACTAAACACTAAAGTTTTATAAACATTATAAACACTAAAGTCATATAAACTTTGCGATTAATATTATAAACTGAAGAGATTAATATTAAAAACCCACGGGATTATAAACAAGGGAATAACATTAAACCATGAGATTAATTTTAAATCCAAGGGATTGGTATTGGACAATATTATACCCCAACAATATGAAACCTTAGATAAATAGAGCCAATATTATAAACGTAAAAGTATAATAAACCGAAGGGATTAATACTAATCCCAAACCCAATCATTTAGCTCTATTTATCTAAGGGTTCATATTCCAAGGGTATAATATTATTCATAGGGTTTATTAGTCCTTTGAGTTTATAATAATTATCCTATGGTTTATTAATCTCTTGGCTTTATAACATCAATCCCTTGCCTTTATTTATCTAAGGGTTCATATTCCTAGAGTATAATATTATTCACAAGGTTAAAAATATTGACCCTCGGGTTTATTAATCCTTTGGCTTTATAATATTAATCCTAGGGTTTATTAGTCCTTTGAATTTATAATAATAAACTTAAGGTTTATTTAATTAATACATAAAATAAAAAAATTAACTAATTATTATTATTATTTTAATAATTATTATTTATTTTTAATTAATCAATTATTAATAATGAAAAAAAATCGGAAAAAATCACATTAAAAATATTTGGTGAACTTGTTTGGAACCAGCCAATGTAATTTATATTAAATAAAAATGAATTAATTAATTAATTAGCTAAAAGCTTCCTATTTCACCCTCAAATGAACCCACGTTAACTTTTTAACAGCCTAGATTTGATATTTTTCCAAATATGCTTGATCTCAAAGCAATCGATGGTTACACCATGTAAGTGCACAATCCATGGTAGAGAAAAATATATATATATATATATATATATTCGTCGGAAATTCAAGTTGATAACTTTCAAACTCCACTAGTTGTACCCTTTTGCTTTGGTGGCAAGTTGTAAGGCAACAATCTCGCACAATCCACACGATCGATTTTGGAGGAAGAGATCCAACAGTTCAGGTTCAGCGAGTGGGATTTAGGTAATGACCTTCCATACCACCAATGATTTTCGGTCATTCGCTTCGTCGCTTAGCCCAAGTAGGAGTTCTGCAACTCATTTTGAACCCTAAATATTTTGGATGGAGGAAAGCATGTGTTGTTGGGCATTCGATTCAGGCAATCGACCCAGTTAATCTCTTGAGTTTTTTTTTTTTCCTTTTTACAGGATTACTTACCTGAATTCATTAAGGTTGTTTTCTTTCATTAATTTTCTTATGTTGGCTCAAACCCTGGCAGGAAAATCCCTATGGCATGGCCGCATTCCAATCCCTATGATTAAGTGGGTGATTATATTACAATTACTTGGGACATTTATGCATATTTTTTAGTTCTAAATTAGATAGTAAACAATTCTCAGTAGTAAATCCTAAATTACCTTGAACTCAGAAAAGTTTAATGTTGTGTAAGACTGGTTCCTTTACATTTTACATTCCATTCTAACTTCACTCAGATTTTGAGATTGGGCCAATTGTGATAGTAGCTCCATTCTATGCTTGTAATAGCCAAGTTCTTTCTTAATTTCCAAATTTGGGTTGATTGTTAAATTGCACTTCCTATCAATCCATTTTTAGAATATATTTTTCTCCCAACTTCTGAATCTGTTTAAATATTCTTGCCAAAATATTTTTAGAATCCTATTTCAAAATTCTTGCCAAAATATATTTAGAAGTCTTATTTCAAAATCATGGGAATCTTAAATGGGAGCCTCCTTTCACTAGTTAGGCAATTTTTTCGTTGCTCCCAATTTAGCGTTTGGCCTCGATTGCCAAATCAAGATCTCCTTACTAGTTCACCTTTTGCCTTATCTCAATTTGGTGACATTTTCATTTTAGTTTTTTATTTTCTTAGATTACTCAATTTATTTTTCCAATTTTTAGATTGGGCTAACCCCTTTTATTCATTCATTAATTGAGATATTTTTATATTGTCATATCAAACATGATTGTCAACTCAAGCCTCCTATCTATCCATTTAAAACTTCTTCATACTCTTGCCGAAATATTTTTAGAGGTTTACTTTAAAATAGTTTCAATTCTTAAATCAAAGCCTGTTTCACTAGTTTGCCTCTAACTTAACTCTATTTTGGTGATTAGCCTTGAATTTGAATCAAGATTGTTCTTCATTAAGTCACATTTTTCGTTGCCTTAACTTAATGATCGACCCTAATATTGCCGAATCAGAACCTCTCCACTACTAAGTGCATTTTCAATAACAATGATTTTATATTGTAAAGGTTATTGTTTATGTATTAAATTTATTAATGAAATTTTGTTTTATATTAAAATTTATTTTGGAGTTATCATTATTGGTTGGGCAAAATGGTTGTTATCTTTCCCACTTAGAGTCAAATTCCTGTGAGTGACATGATGATAATAAAATTGTTGTAACTGTAATGGCTTTGTGCCTATAAATATTGTTGTATTGACCTTCATTCTTTCCTTCTCAAACTGAAAGAAAGATTGACTTCTTAAAAAAACACTCTTTTAAATATATATTCAAAACATATAGTAATATTAAAATTAAAATTTTAAAGTGATAACCTTTTAACCATAGTTAACAATATTTCTATTATTTTTTTAAATAGGATAATCTATTACAAAACATATATTTGGTTCAATGCTTTTCTGATGTTATTCAAGACATAGAGATGATAACAATCTCTATAATTTTACATACTAGTAGGTATATAAATTAAATGTTTGTAAACGTTTGATAGACATAAAAAGAGTTACCTCCTAATACAACTCAGAATAACCCAAATTAATAATAAAAATAATAATAATAACTAAATTAAAACTTTATTATATATATATATATATATGAAAAAAAACATGTAACAATATTCTTGACCTATTAAAGAGAATTTGTTACAATACCACAGACTAATATCATGGCTTACTAATACCACATGCCCAAAATACCATAACTCGTATTCATATGACATTTTTTCTAATTCGGTAGAGAGGCGCTCTACAACTAAGTATAGGGGAGATGTCTATGTCTCAGTGTTAGGCCCCTATACTACTAGTGTAACCCCTTATTGTTATAGTATAACCCACTTATTATATTGATGTACCCATGTAGTGCCCATATTGTTACTATTGTGCCCCATAGAAGCCCACTATTGTTATTATTATGCCCTTACATTATTATTGTTATGTCGGCTCTGATTATGTTATGACCCCTTAGACTCCTATATATAGAAAGGAGGTCTTTTCATTTGTATCATAAAAGAATTGTTCATTTATGTAATGTAAAGGAGGTTGCCCCCTCGAAGAGGCTGAATTCTAAGGCGTTGATCTATCTTTTCTATCTTTTCTTGAGCTAGTTTCATAACACTCAGATGTTATATGTAAATAATTTTTAAGATATGGGAGATATCAGTAGCATTAGACGTTAGATGTCATATGTAAACATTTGTTAACATCAACTCTATTAAATCATTAACCTATATAAGTGAATAATTAAGTTATATTGATTAATTGAAATAGAAACATCTACTACCAAAAGTAAACAGAGAATGCGAATCAGGATTGACCAAAAAAAAATTATGACTTATACTTTATGAAGGGTTGTATAAAAATTCTGTAGGAAATATTCATAACAAAGTTTCAGGTTGTTCTTTCAAACCCGTTGGCCTATCTTTAATAAGAATGTTGTGTGGCCTGTTGGTCGGGCGTCCGTTGCGCATTTGGGAGGTCATCCATTTGATCCCTCTATAGGCTTGTCGATCTGTCAAACCAATTTTTGGCCTCATCCAGAGTGCCATGCAACTCCCTAGGATTGGGCCACGTGTCACTCTATGATTGGCCCATTCCTTAAAACCATCAACTAATAATGGTGTGCCAAGTTTCATCACAAGGCTGACCCAAATGGAATATTCCAATTAGCTCCCTCGTGAAACCTGTACCTGCAAAGTCAACAGATGACATCATCATACGGACTGCCACGTGGCATCTGTACACTGTAAAATAAACCCTGCAAGTTGACTTTTTAGTTGTTTGCCAAAAACTTCAGAACGCAATAACTTCCTCATAGGGTGTCGGATTGAGGTGATTCAAGCATTGTTGGAATCAGAACAGTGAGAACTACAATTTGATGCTAATTTTGGGATATTTTTTTATCCCCTGGATCATTGAACTCTATCTGGGTAATTTTGCTATCTTGGAACAAAGGAGATGGTTGCTTTGAAAATAATATATGGTTCTCCAGATGCAAGGGAAAAAAATATGTTTTTTGGAACAAATTTTGTTTCATCAATGGGTATTTCCAAACTCTTTGTGGATTTTAAGGGGTGATTTCAACCTCATACAATCCATGTCAAAGAAAAAATGGGGGTTGTGGAAGCTGAACCCTTTCTCTGCTTTGTTTAATGGTCTCATGGAATGATTGAAACTAGTTGGCATATCCACTATTAATGGTGTCTTTACTTGGAACAACAGAAGAGTTGGTCGACATCAAATAGCTAGTCATTTGGGTCATTTCCTTATATCGAAGTAGGTGATACACAAACATATTTTTGTGGAAGTCGTTATTTTTCCATGTCTTAGGTCAAATCATTGGTCGCTCAGATTAGAAATTGACTTAAAATAAGTGCCCAAGTACTGCCTCTTTTGTTTTGAAGTTTTCTGCTTACAAGCGATAGAATTCATGGACAAGATCAAAGGTTGGAGGGAGGAGATTAAGGTGACAGGTAAGAATAAAATGCATTCATTCTAGTTGAAACTTAAAGTGTTGAAAACTCAAATAAAACTATGGAATAAACAAGAATGTGGAAAGATTTTTTAGGAGAAATTAAAACTAGAGGACAAAATGCAAGAGTTGCAACAACATACGATAATTGTAGAAAGATCTCAAGAATTAGTTATTGAGAGGGTTTGACCTTAGAAAATCTAAAATAAATAAGAAAGAAGGAAGATATTCTATGGAGGAAGAAGTAACGTGTTCAGTGGTTGAAAGAGGGTTAACATAATATGAAAAATTTCCATAATTCCATGTTGCAACGTCACCGTAATAACCATATTTTTTCTCTTATGTTGAAAGATGGTACTCGAAAAATCCTTCACTCAGAAATAGAGCATGAATTGGTTGATTACAATCACAATATTTTATTGGAACCCTCTTTTCACAAGTAAGCACATATAAATAGGATTCAGGCAAGTATTCATAAACTCATTAGTACAACGTAGAACTTGGCATTGATGAGACTTATATCTTTCCAAGAGGTAGATACGGTGGTGATGGAGATGCTACAAAATAAATCGCTAGGTCCAGATGGTTTCACTTTGGATTTATATCAAGAGTATTATCCTTTTCTTGGAAAGGATATTCACGAGTTTGTAGAAGAACCTAAACAAACTTAGTTGCTATGGGGGGGCCTTAATGCTACTTTCATAACCTTAGTACCGAAGTCAAGAAATTCAGAAGATCCCAGTTGTTTTCAACCTATATAATTATGTAATGTTATCTATAAAGTGATATCCATTGTCATTTTTAAGCGTTTGAAACCTCTATATCTATGCTTATTTCACTAGAGCATACTAGCTTTGTTAGAGGAAGACAGACCTCAGGTGGTATCTTCATAGTTTAGGAAATTATTCACTCTTTGAAAACACTAAAGAAACCAGGTAGGTTGATTAAGTTAGATATGTCCAAATCTTATGATAGATTCAGTTGGGACTATCTGGTACATGTTTTGAATGCTTTTGGTTTTTCCTAGCACTAGCACTAGATCTCTTGGATCAACTCTTTTATCTCCTCCACTTTTTCCCTCAATTCTAGTAGATGGTTCTTCATCCTCTACGTTTAAATCATCTTGTGGATTGAGATAGGGAGATCCCCTACCTCCCTTCTTGGTTATATTGGCTATGGAAGGCCTAGGAATATTTTTCTCATGTGCTTACTCACACGGTTTTATCAAAGGTTTACAATTGTATGGGGATGTTCTTCCACTCATCCATCAACAATTCATTGATGATGTTTGTTTGTTTGGTTCGCCTACTTTTAAGGAAGGCAAAGATATTCAAACAATCATATAGATCTTTATGGCAGTTTCAGGCACTTTGGTAAAGAAGGAGAAAACCAATATTTTTTTCTTTAACGTTAAGGAACTTGTTCGATGCCATTTAATTCAGGTACTAAAATTTCATACAGCTAATATCCCCTCTTAATACTTGGGAGTTCTTTTGGTCCTTTATCCAAAACAATTTTTTTGTTGGAGAGACCTCTTGACAAGAATGTCCACGAGGGTCAACAATTGGACTTTTCAGGCTTTGAATTTTTCGGATATGTTGACTCTCACAAAATCTATTTTGCAAGCTATTTGAGTTTATCAACTAGCTGTTATGCCTGTTCCAAAGATAGTGTGTTGTAAGATCATAACATTATGATGTGATTTTTTGTGGAGAGGTTCAAAAAAGGCCATGTGTTAATCATGAGTAGGATGGGAAAAACTTGTATAACCCAAACAATTTGAAGGATTAGGTTTACAAGACCCTAAATTGTTGAGTAAGGTGTTTGGAGAAAAATTATGGTGGCTATCAGTGAAAGAAGGACTAGAATTATGGAAACAAATTAGGTTTTGTAACTATGCCCCATTGGTGACACAAGAGGAGAGATTATGATATGGTTCAAGAATAGGTGGTTTAAGCCTCTGGGTATGGGTACAATAAAATAGAGGAATTATGATGCAACATGCCTTTTGGGAAATTAACATAGAGGAGACAACCAAGTTTTGGGATGATACATGGCAACAATTTCCAAGGTTGAAGAAGAAAGATACTCTACGTGACCTTCAAACTTTTACTACCAATTTTGGTGCAGTCATAGTAGTAGATTATTGGAAACCAATGGAGGGTATTAGGTTTTGGAGGACCTGGAAGAATAAGGAGGATTGGCTCTCATCATTACAAGATCTACCTTGGGAGGTTCTGCATCAAGAGCTAAGGGAAAGGATGACCAAATTTTCAAACAATTGTGATATTTTGAGATGGGATAGGCTTCTAATTGGTTCTTTTTCATTAAAGGAGGCATATTCAATTATAGTGAATCATTCAAACATGGTGAAATAGAAATTTTGGAGTTGTATCTAGTCTGGTACATGGTGGCTAAAATTTTCCTATTTTCTGAGGTTAATTGCATAGTGTAGACTCCTAACCTGGGAGAGAATTTGAAAGAAGTGTTATGAAGGACAATCTTTATGCTTTCTTTTTCTTCAAGTAGAGGAAACTATACACCATATTCTTATTTGTGTCTTTAGCATCATTCGACCTAATCATGATAATATTTCTAAGATGTTAGAGCAGTGGTCCCTTACTAAGTTTAAGAATCCTATAATTAGCAGAACATGGAATCTTTTTCTTGGTTTTATATTATGGAATTTATTGAAAGAGTGAAATTCCAAGACTTTTAAGCAAAATAAATGCTCAGCTAGGGTGATTAAAGATCTAGTTTTCTCAAACTTAAGGGAAACACTCCAAATTGCAAAATGGTCCTCCGGTGACTAGGAAGTGGGGGAGTCAGAGTTTGAAATTTGGTGGAACCTTAAATTGGAAACACCAATGATCCCTTTTAATTCAGGGGTTAGCAGGATAGCACTATGGTGGAAAATACGACTTACCTCCGCCCTCCCAGAAATTTTATTAAATTAAACTTTAATGGGGCTTCAAAGGGAAACTCATGTCTTGCAGGATTTGGAGGCATCTTTCATGATGAGAACTCTACCCCCTTAAGAGTTCTCGCAATGAATAGTGGGTATGCTAGTAATAACTTGGCAGAATTCGCGACCTTGGCGAAAGGCCTTCAAATAGCCATTTGGGATGGCTTCAAATTGCTACAAGTTGATGGTGACTCTTTGTTAGTTATACAGTGTATCCGAAAACTATTACATGGGTAGTCAACCTCTAAAACTGTTTAGAGTTGGAGACTGGAGGAGGTGGTGAATAATATTAGTTGTTATTTAGGAAACTTAGACTATGTGATTATACAACATACGAGAAGGACACAAAACAATGTTACTGATTTTTTGGAAAATATGGGATTCCAAGTGAAGGATTTGGATTTGGATGAGGCTTGGCCTCTCATGGATTGGGTTGAAGAAATGAAGAGTTTGTCTATTTTGATCGATATGGATATTACACCCCTAGATGGGGGTTCCTCAATGTGGGTGTTATCCATGGAGGGAATGTTTTGAATGGAATGGAGAGCCAGGCTCACAATTATCGGTTTCCTGTTATGGTGTGGCATCAACTTAATTCACAGGCCTGAATCAATAAAATTGCGTCCCCTCATTATAAATGCATGTGGGCAGACTCACAGTGGTGAGGGTACGTGGTGGAGTGCGGTGTTGGTGAGGAGATATCCTCACCATGTTGCTTCTAGTATTTTGAAGTTGTGAGTTTTGTGGGATTCATAGTGTTTTCATGTTACCTTGGTGAGGCTAGTGGCATTCGTTGTTATGGTGGTATAGAGACACCCTTGTCTGTGTTTTCGCTCAAGTTGATTACGGATCTAGTTCAATTTTCGTCATCCTCTTCTTGCATGAAAGTGAGCGGGCATGTTTTTTAATTGGTGGTTGTCCTTTCAAATTTGGCTCTCCGAGAGAATGAATTTTTAGGTATTTTGCATTACTGTCCAGTGTTGGTTAGTGATTGCTATTATCCAGGCGACTTCTGTGTGTTTTTTTAGTTCGATGGTTTTCACTTTTCTGTTTGGAGGTGCAACATATCATTAGGGTGTTTCAGTTATTCTTCCTTTGTAAGTCCATGCTAACTCCTCTAGTGAGGAATTGGGGTTTTGTATTTACAATTGGGAATGCCCATTGGCTATTTTCAATTGGAATTGTTTTGATTAAGTTTTTTTTGGGCCTGCACCCTGGGTGTGTTTCAAAGAATAGGTGAAGTCTAGGGAGTCTCATTGTTGTGTCTTGTAAGTGGAGTTTTCATAATTTTATTCCTTTACTCTGTAGTGAATTTCAAGTTTCTCTTCAATCTAAGTCTGGGGTGTGGGGACTGGGGGATGATTTGATTTTGTTCTAGTTGGGATTTTGAGATTCATTGGTTTGTCCAGTGGTTAGTTTTGTTGGTCATGGTTCTTTCTTCAGTTGTAGAAACAATTCTAGTTTTCTAGTTATCATGCCTCCTTGTCAACAAATGCCCAATCGCAGAGGAGGCACTAGCTCTTCTGGTATTCATCATTGTTGACTTTTTTCTTGGGAATCAGTTGCTTCCTACTTTGATTTAGTCCCTCTCGAAGTCCGAAGGGAAATTCTGCCACTCGAATTGAAAGATTTTGGAGGTCGTCCTTACTTTTCCAATTCAAAAGTAGGACGACAGGGTCTCAAATGGGTTCTAGACCCAGGTAATTTAAGGAAAAGACAATTATATTTTTTGCATTCTCTATCTGTTTTCAAATAAATGGATACTCTCTTTCATATTTTTATGAGAGATGAACAAGTTGATAATTACAAGCTCTCTATTGGCCAAGAGGACATAAAGCGTATTTTGAGGAATATGAGATTTTGCCTAGATGATATCAATTCTTGTCTAAAACATATGGAATAATATGTGGTGTCAGACTCATACTCAGCCTTAGGATATCTTATGGATCCTCCTAGAGACCCTAATGACCCTCCTCTTGACAATACTCTTGATTTCATGGTTATTTCTTCTTATTAAGGCACATCTCTGTCTTTACAGTTTTGGCATATCTGTGTTCCATGTTTTTTCGGCGTCTACTATTTTTTATGGACCTATTTGTGGTGATATATGGAAATTTAAAAATGATGATGGTATTTTATTGGTCCATCACTTTTTTTTGCTCCATGTGTTTTCTCCTTATTGAAAGTGGGTCAAAAATGGAGTGCGGTGGTGCACTATCTAGTGTTTTCGATAATGCCATTGGTTATGATGTTGAATCCTACACAATCCTCTTCATATTGACCTGGTTGTTAATTTGGGTTACACCTTAGACTCCCACTCTGGCTCCTTGGTACATGGTACATTTACTATAGGCAATGACTCTCTTGTTTATGTCGGATTGAAGTAATGATTGTCAGACGTATATATGGAAAATTCACCTGCTGGTAATCAATATGATTTTGGCTTGACAAAAAAATGGTGCATTGTGGTAAATTGTTATCTTATTGTCATTTGTAACTATGGCAAGTTCACTTTTCCTATTGAAAGTTATTTTTACTTGTGGTTAAGGAAGACATAGCTCATATCTCTCCTCTTGGTATAGGTATGTTCTTTTATTTTTTGATGCCTCAATTTTCTAGTGACAACCATTGTGCTTATGTTTATTGTCATTATGTGGAGACCTCCACACTTAGGTGGGTATCTTTTACAAAATCTAGACATGTGAAATCAATATAAATTTTGGCTTATTAATGAAAATCCCTTGCATCAATTTACAAAAAAAAAATGTTTTACTTGTCCAACAAGGTTGTAAAAATAAAAAAATGTTTTACAATCTTCATATAACCTATTATATATAAACTATGCTTTTCCGTTACAAATATAATAATGTGATATCTTTTCAGTTTTCCAACTAATTAAATTTTTCTAAATCAGCGAAACATCAATAAATAATTCATAGTGCACATAATCAATAACATGTAAATTTTCTCTTAAATTAAATAAAATAATATTTTATTTATATTAAGAGAAAAATATAATATTTTATAGTATAATAATATGGAGTTGTCTTTAAAGAGACTTTTTGGAAGCTTTTCTGGTGGGTTTTTCCGGTCAAAATTCGGCAGCAATTTATTGGAATCGCAAGTTTGATAGCTAATTTCTGCACAATCAAAGCGTCCCAGGGGTTTTTCAGAGTGCTGAATCCAAATATGCAGTTAAAAAACCATTTTAAATAATACAAATCAAGATTTAACCTCAATTTTTTCCGCTGGATTCCGTCACCAGAATCTCCAAAAAGTCGCACTAAAGACAACTCCTAATAATATATGTAATTGTTTATATATATATATATATATATATATATATATAAACAATTACATATATTATTAGGAGTTTATATATATATCATTCGTGTATGACCATTTCCATGAGAGATAGTCATAACTGACTAATTTCTCATGATTTTTGAATAGTCCACTTAGTTCTCATTGCATCGGGTGATGCTCACAAGGGTGAAGAAGTGGGATTGAAACTAGTGAAATGAATCACATAGCGTCAATCATCACTTCCGAGCCTTGCACCTAGTAACCTGGACTTCCCAGGAGGTCGCTAGAGGTGATCTGGGATGGGGGACCTCCCGGAAAGTCCTAGTTACCGAGTGCAAGGCCCGAAAGTGATGATTGACGCTATGTGATTCATTTCACTAGTTTCAATCCCACTTCTTCACCCCTGTGAGAATCCTTGTTACCGGGTGCAAGGCCTGAAAGTGATGATTGATGCTATGTGATTCATTTCACTAGTTTCAATCCCACTTCTTCACCCCTGTGAGCATCACCCAATGCAATGAGTGCTAAGTGGACTATTAAAAAATAATGAGAAATTAGTGAGTTAGGACTACCTCTCATGGAAACCGTCATACATAAATGACTTACTTAACGTAGTTGAATCCCAAAAAATGATATCTAATATGTATATATGTTTAATTTTATATTAAATCTTTTTATAATTAATAATAATAATTTAAAATAAAGTAATAATTTAATTAGTTTTTATGATTTTTTAATGGTATCTCTCAAGTTTTGAACTTGCGAGCTTCTAAAATGAAATATTTTCTCTAACATTAGACTCACTCAAGTATATAGAAGTACATATATATGTATATATATAATTGAACATATATTTATATGTAAAGTGATTAAATTATTTAAAATCTGAAATTATCAATTCTACATATGAAGGAGAAATATCAAAAAACACTTGATATTAATATATTTTATTCATATAGCCCACGGGGCTTTGGATTGACGGTGAATGGGTGCGCTGTTAAGACACTCCTTGCGATAGGTCACCGGTTCAAATCCCCGTGGGTACTTAGGTTAGTCTTAAACTAGAAAAAAAAAATATATATTTTATTCATATTATGAAAAGAAATAATATTTTATGTGTGTGTGTGGATACGTGTGTGTGGATACAGACAGATATATATATAATATTATTAACCTCATATATATATAAAGGTGGGGATACTAAACAAAATTTGATATTAACTTAATATGAAAGTGGGGATGATAGAAAATATTAAAATAAAAAACTTGATAATGTTTTATTTACTATTTCATCCAATTTTTTATAGGTAAATGTTAGAGAAAACTTGACATTAACTTTATTTATAAGAGTAAGGTAAAAAGAAATATTAAAAAAAACTTCATTAATTTTCTCTTATATTTCTCACCCCAACTTGAAATAATAAATAATAGCAAAATGCTATAAAATCTACTTTAATATTTCCTCCAAACCCATCTTCATATATGAGAAACATATATGTATATCATTTTAAAAGAATATGATTCATCATAATAATAACTTTTTACTGTTCCTAAAATTAAAAATAAATTATTGTTTTAAATTGAACTTCATGAATACTAATTTTAACATTATATTACGTTTTTACTCTTAATTTTTTATCATTTTAAATATTTCTTTTAAAATTAAAAAATATGTGCCTTTGTGTGAGAATATGATAAAGATTCGAATTTTATTAGAAGAAATTGAAAGTAAAAGTGTGTTGGTGTGAGAATATGATAAGAATTTAAATTTTATTAGAAGAAAATGAAAGTAAAAGTTAATTGTGAAGGATAAAAATTGTTTCAAAATTATGGTGAAAATTCGTGTAAATTGTTTAAAAAAAAAAAATTTACATTTAAAAATTGAGAAAGTTTTAAAATTCATAGAAATTAACTAAATTATAAATTTATTTTATATTATTATTAATATTAATTATTAATTATACAAAAAATTAATATAAGTTAAACTTATATAGATTTAAACAAATATAGAACAAGATGATTAAACATGAAGATTAATATGTCAATAGGGTTTGTTATAATATTATGAATCAATATCATGGTTTACTAGTAACATGGGTTAAAAAAACCATAACCCATATTCATATCAAACATGTTCATGTGACATTTTTTTATTAAATTAATTTATTTAATAAAATAAAAATGAGATAACTAATTTTAACATAAATTTTAACTTTTAATATATAGTCATTATTAAAATTATTTTAAAATATTAAATGGAGATAAAATCCTTAATATCCTCAATTAAATTTAAAATCTCAAAACCTATTTCAAAAAAAAATGTATTTATTAACATAATAAAATATATAATTAACAATTTAATTAAAATTGTAGAAATCCTATTTAAAATCACATATACCTATCAACATAATAAAAATATCATTTTTTTTAATATAAACTAATCCCCGCCTAACCAAGAAGAAAATTACTTATCACACTTAAGAAAAAACTCTTTCTTCCAGCTACCCACATGTCTTAGAGGTTCTAGAAATAACATGAAAGAAAAAAAAGATAATAATCACACTTGAAAAAAGACTTTCATTTTCAGTTGCCCGCACGTCTTAGAGGTTCTGGAAATAACATTTAACTGATTTGACAGACTGTTTTGTCCTCACTATCTATTTCTCGTCCATCCCCCTTCACCAACCATGGACATTGCACTCAATCCCGCTCCCTTCATTTACTTGTTTCCTTACCTTCTTTGACAGGACACCAACCCCACTGTCTTCATCCACCAGCGCCCAGGGATCTACACACAGTCAATCATCCCACAACGTAAATCAAGTAGTAGTATTCATCAATTACACGCCAAATCAGGACAAATATCGGTTCCGAAATTATCGTAGTTAAATAACTATCTAATAATAAATAAAAAAATGTTTTTTCTGGTTATTGAGGAATTTGTTAGATGATCTAGTTCATAAATAACATTACAAGTGGTACTTAGATTTATTGATTTGAGAAGCTCATTTTACAGCTCAGTGTGATGTGTAACTTTGTACTTCTATTATCAAAGTTGAAATATCACTCATGTCGATCCAAAAAAAATTAAAAAATATACAAAATATTTAAATAATATTGATTAATAAAAAAATTTATACGTGAAGAAATTGGATATCTCTCATGTTAAATTTATATTTAAAATAAATCTATAGTTAATAAAAAATTAACAAATGATCAACACATTATCAAATGTTTAATATCTATCAGTAACAAAAATAATAATGTAAATTTATTAGATTATTTTATCTAGTTCACTTTTTCGGAATCAGTGAAATATTAATAAATACTATTTGTATAAATGAATCAAAACAAATTCATTTAAAAAAAAATATTACAATTATATGTACCTTACTATTATATTAAATGTTAATATTATATTAAATCAATAATATATAAAGATTTTTATAAAAATATAATATTTTACAATATAATAATATCTATTTTTTTACTATTATATTAAATGTTAACATTATATTAAATCAATAATATATAAAGATTTTGATGGCTCGATGGCGGCTCTGAAGACTCTGGCATTCTGCGCGCATCCCTGATCTGACCTCCCCTGCGCCCCTGTGCCTGGCAGCGTCGCTGCTAGGCCCGAGCCCTTCTTCTGCTGACTCCTCCTTCGCCCCTGGGCCTCCTGCCCCCCTCGCACCGGGGCCTTCCCCGGTTCCTCTTGAGATCTTCGATCTCCTCCAATGCCCGAAATGGAACCCCCGCCTCAGGGCCCTGAGGATCTTGAAAAATCGTTCGCCTCCCTTATTCCTGAGAATGCAGCAGGAAGAATCCGCCCCACAGCTTCTAAGTTCATCAAGAAGCTAGATGAAATCCCGGAAGTCTCGCTCCCTCCTTCCCTCCCGAGGAGAGCAGCAGTCGCCTTAGCAGAACGAGGCCTGGTCGGACAGTTCACGGGACTGTGGCCCTCCCCCCGATCAGTTCAGAGATGGGTCGAGAGAAACTGGAACTCGATGGTGCAAGGGAAAATAGCAATCAGGTTCTGCGGCAGAGGATTCTACACCTTCCTTTTCGAATCAATGGAGGATCGGAACCTCATCTTCAGAAACGGCCCTTATTTCATGGACTCTCGGGGCCTTTACTTAAACAGATGGACCCCAGATTTCGATCCGGAGATGGACGTCCCCAACGCTGTCCCCGTCTGGGTTCGTCTGCCCCATTTGCCGCTTCATTGCTGGGGGGACGAGTCAGTAAAAGCCATAGGGAACGCTGTCGGTAAATATATCGACAGATCTGAACCGAAGGAGAACATGCATGCCTGCGCACGGATATGTGTCGAAGTAGATCTGGGGAAGGGACTGCCGGAAGCAATCAAACTCAAAGTCGACCAGTGGACGCACATACAGCAAGTGGACTACGAGCAGCTACCCTTCAAGTGCAAGGTATGTCACGAATATGGGCATTTCGCCAATAGGTGTAGTAAATCTAAAACAAATGTATCTGAAGGCACTGTTGAAGCCCCTGAAGAAGCCTGGGAGCACGTCAAAAAGAAAAAATCAAACCCCCCTCCTGGACCATCCTCAAAGAACCCCCATGAAAACCCCTTCCTCCCCTCCTCCTCCAACCCTTTTGAAACCCTGTCCGCAGAGGACCCCCCATCCCCCCCCCCCCTCCCCGCGAGGCCCCACTGTAACCCCTTCCCCTATCCCCCCCCCTACCCCTCTCCCCCCCCAACAGTGGAAAGAATCTTAACTAGGAACAAAACAAAGGAAAACAACCTCTCCACTGATCCCCCCAGGAAGGTTGGAAGGAAGTCTAACAAAGAGATTAGGGATGAAAATGCAGCAAAAGAAATGGCTACCGGAACGCAACAACCAATGGACACATACCTTGATAAAACCAAAGGAAGCGGAGAAAAAATGAAAGAGAAAAGCGGGGCTCACAACAAACAAGGTAAATGATGATTTTGGTCTCCTGGAATTGTAGGGGGATGGGCTCCTCACTAAAAGCAAATGCAGCCCGAGACCTTCTCAAATCTGAACATCCAGACCTTCTCCTTCTCCAGGAGACCAAAATCACGGAACAGGAATTCCAAAATCACATAAAAAAAAGCAGAAGCTACGCAGGTATAGCAATAAGTGCAGCTGGTGCCTCAGGAGGCATAGGGACAATATGGGACAAAAACAAATGGGAACTAAAACAACAAAAGCCATACAGATGGTGGATAAGATCAGACATGCAGAACATAGCCACGAAAGAGGAATACTCAATATACAACATCTATGCTCCCAACCATTATAGAGACAAAGCTTCATGTTGGGATTCAATAACCTCAGATCTCATGACTGTTCAGGGAAGGAACATCTTCCTGGGGGGAGATCTAAATCTTATAAGGAATGCTGATGAGAAGCTGGGAGGAAACTTATACGCTGATCCTTCAAGAGACTCATTAGAAGAAATAATACAAACTCATAACTTAGTGGACATACCGCCGCAAAACGGGAGATTCACTTGGTCCAACAAAAGAACTGGCACCAACAATATAAAAGAGAGATTAGACCGAATCCTCGCTCAAGAAAGAACAGTGGCAAGATTCCCAAGTATTCAAAGTAAAATCATCCAAGGATACATCTCAGACCACAAACCAGTGGCTCTGACCCTAGATAAAGGGAAGAACATGGGACCTCTTCCCTTTAAATATAACAAGGCTTGGGACAGCAAAGAAGAATTCAGAAACTTGATCAAGGAGCAATGGGCAAAGGAAATAATTGGCTCCCCCCACTACATCTGGGAAGCTAAGCTCAAATCTCTCAGGACTGTCATTAAGCAATGGGCAAGAAATTATGCTGCAGAGGAAAGCAAAAAAAGAACAGGCCTCCAAGCAAAGCTGGAGCAATGGAGCCAGGAAAAAGAAAGAGCGCAGTACACAGAGGAAGATCAGGTCAAAGAGAACGAATTGTACAAAGAACTGTATAAGCAGAATAGAAAGGAGGAAGAAGAGCAAAGGCAAAAGTCTCGCTGTCTTTGGCTCAAAGCCGGAGACAAAAACACTTCATTTTTTCATAACAGCCTCAAGCTAAGGAGGGCAGGGAATCATATAGAGAGAATAATGATCGAGGGAAGCGAACTCAGAGAGCAAGAGGAAATAAAGGAGGCAGCGTCCAGGCACTTCTGCGCTCTCCTTACTGCAGATCCTCAACCCACCGATCATTCAGATTTCCTTAGCATAATAGAAAACAAAATATCAGCAGCACAAAACACTGAATTGGACAAAGAAATCACGACAGAGGAAATCGAGTGGTCAATCTTCAGCATGGCTCAGGACAAGGCACCGGGCCCTGACGGGTTCACTGTGGCATTTTATAGAAACCATTGGGAAATCATCAAAAAGGATTACATCAGAATGGCAAAGAACTTCTTTTCAAAATGCAAAATGGGAAGCAGCATCAAATCATCTTACTTAGCTCTCATCCCCAAAGATCCCAATCCCCAATCCTTTGACCGATTCCGCCCAATCTCCTTATGCAATGTCTCTTATAAAATCATCACCAAAATATTAGCTAACAGGTTAAAAAAGCTTCTCCCCTCCCTCATTTCTGAGAACCAAGGAGGCTTTGTGCCCAGAAGACAAATAACGGACAATGTTATTCTTATTCAGGAGGCAATACACAGCAGCATAAACAGAAAGGAAAAGGGTATGATCATTAAACTAGATATGGCGAACGCCTTTGACAGAGTCAATCACCAATTCCTCAAGGCAGTTCTTGGGAAATTTGGCATATCTGAGATCTTCATCAGCAGGATTATGGAGTGTATTTCATTCACCTGGACAGCCCCTCTCATTAATGGCAGGCCAAGTAACTCTTTCAGAAGCTCAAGGGGCTTGAGACAAGGATGCCCACTCTCCCCCTTCCTCTACATCATCATGGCCGAAACTCTAAGTATACACCTGGAAAATCTTCGCAGGCTAAAGGAAATCACAGGTATCAGCATAGTGAGGGGAACCAAGGGGATAAACCACTCTCTCTTCGCGGACGATACTCTGCTAATAGGAGGAGCTTCCAGTCTCATGGCTAGAAGGTTCAAGAAAACGCTTGAGCTCTTCCTTCAAGTATCTGGAGGCAAGCTCAATAATAATAAGTGCATGATATACACCTGGAACGTCCCCAGGCATATTATCCAGAGAATCTCCACAATCTTGGACATCCCTGCCCAAAGGAACTGGACCCACTTCATGTACCTGGGGTTACCTCTAGCTAAGGAGCCGGTCAAAACTGAAATTTGGGTCAAATTAATAGAGAAGCTGAGAGGGAAGCTTCAGAGCTGGGGGGTGTCCTGGCTTAACTTGGCTGGAAGAACAACTCTTATCAAAGCCATCCTCTCAGCCCTTCCAATTTATCAGTTTGCAACCACTCTCGCCCCTGCCAGCATCCATAAGCATATGGAATTAATCATTAGGAGCTTCTTGTGGCAAGGAGGAAGGCAGGATTCCAAAAAGTTCAGCCTTGTAAGGTGGGATCAGGTCATCTTACCCTTCGAAAAAGGAGGGCTGGGAATTCGAATTCCAAGATTAGCCAACATGGCAATGGGCTTTAAGCTGATCTGGAGAATTCTCAACGAAAAAGGAGCCTGGTGGACAGAGGTCATCAAAAGGAAATATTTGAATGGGGCCAACTCCAACATCCTTTCAGAAATCATCATTGACAGGCAAAGCACCCCAGTCTGGAAACTTATTAAAAAAACTCTCCCTCATTTCAAAGCCTGTATCTCAAGAGTCCCGGGCAATGGCAGAGACATCAACATCTGGACAGATAGAATAATGGGCACAGAAGCAAGGGAAGCTCTCCCAAATTTTAGGCCCCTTCATCGGTGGATGGAAGGGAAAAATCTCAGGACCCTTTATGACATCTCTACTTGGGATCGAAACAGATGGCTAGGCTGGAAGTCCCTTCCCCTTCCTAACAATCTAAAGAATTTGTGGACCGATCTTAAGATATCCCTCACAGGCTCAGCTCCCCTCAACAGCATGTCTGAGGATAAATATGTCTGGGACCCCAATGGTGGCAGCTACACAGTCAAAGAGGGATACAAATTCCTCCAAAACGCCTCAGCAACAAACAACTGGCCTCTTCACAAAGTGGCTTGGAAACCTGAATGTCTCCCAAAGGTCAAATTCTTCAATTGGACCCTCCTCAAAAGCAAAATCCTCACAGCGGAAAATCTAAGGAAGAAGGGTATCCTTGGCCCCTCAATCTGCTGCCTATGTAGAGCAGCGGAAGAAAATAGCAATCATCTCTTTCTAGAGTGCCCCTTCGCTCAAAACTGCTGGAAGCTCATCACTAGCCCGCTAATGATTGGTGATCTTCCCAACCAGGTCACCCTCCTCCAAAAAAATTGGGAGAATAGATATCCTTATCCCAAAAAAAGCAAGACCCTGGCTAAAAGGCTGTGGAATAGCATTCCCCCAAACCTTTGCTGGCAAATTTGGAACGCCAGAAACAAAAGCATCTTCAACAACAAGAACCCCAGCATCTCCAGCACCCTTGCAAAAACAATTGCCCTCATCTCCGAGACCATTGGAGCGAATGGAATAGACCAAGCAGACCATGAACCTGGGGACCCAAGAGAAATGGAATGGATGAGCAAATTCAGCTATGAAGCAAGGATTCAAAAAACTGTAAGCACAGGAAAGAAAAAAACTGATTGGAAGTTGAGAGGAACCAAAGAGGAAATAAGAGAATGGATTCAAAATCAAAAAAGGCCTTCCCTTCAATTCGACGGGGCCTCAAAAAATAATCCGGGTCAAGCAGGCGCAGGAGGCGTCATCAAAGACCTTCAAGGGAAAACCATCGTGACATACGAGTGGGGATTGGGCACAATGTCCAACAACAAGGCTGAGGCATATAGCCTCCTCCTGGGAACCTCCATAGTGAGGAAACTCGGCCTTCAGAACCTGCTAATAATAGGCGACTCAGCTATCATCATAGCTGCTATGGTCTCAGGAAGGGATTTCAAACAAATGGCCTTAAACAACATCAAATCCAGGATTATGGACAACATCAGAGCAATAAATGGGGCCACCCTCAAACACGTCCTAAGGAGCAGCAACACAGAAGCAGATGATCAGGCCAACAAGGCAACTAGCAGACAGACAGGTCAAGTTAAAGAAAATGACTCAGTTTATGACAAAGCCATCCCCTAACCAATCCCATCCCAACCTCTCTACTCAGAATTCGAGTCACCTCAGGCATCACTCTCCTCGAAATTTGCCCACCATCGAATCCCTTTTCCCTCTGCAATATCTCCTCGACTGCGCAAATCAATACATCTCTGATCATATTCGCTTCCCTGTAGTGGATCACACCTCCTGTCCCAGTCCCGACATGGATCTTCACTCATTCCCTACAGCCATTCACTGGCCCTGCGCATCGGATCATCATCTCCGTATCCTCACCGCTTGCTGCAAGATCCTTTCTTGGGATCACAGTCATCTCAAGAGTCGACCCTCCCAACACTGGTGCATGCACCCGAGAAACCTCCTCTCTCTTATAAACAGCAGCCCGGGCCTCATCGTTTCTTCATCAATCAGTGTTGCAAGAGCTCTGGACTGCGCCTTCTCCAAGCATAGGCTTTTTCTTGAAGCAGCACTCAGCCATCGGGAGCTCGGCCCTCGCTCTACGACTGCGGTAATCTCAGAACTCCTTATAATTTTTTTAAAGTTTTTGCTAACTGGTGGCTTCACTGGCTGTAGCAGCGTGTCCCCTCACTTCTCTCTGCTCCCCTGTCATCCTACCCCTCCTTGTACTGCTCCGCTCCCCCTCTCTCTGTGCTTTCTTCTCCCTTATATCGCCCTCCCCCCTGGAATTTGTCCTCACCCGCTTCCTCAGCTCGTCGATCACCAGACCAGTAAGATGGCGGATCAGCAGGACCAGCAAGGGGCTCAGGCGCAGGCCAACAATCCTTTTGAAAGGATCATCACCAACACCGACTGCTCACTTTGTCAAGCACACACGTTCATGATCAACAGATTCGTCAAGCATTTCAATGAACTCAAGGATGATTATCAAGCAGATAGCAGATCGAAAAGGAAGAAGCTAGAGAAGCAAAAAGCAGAAATAGAGGCCTTGAAGAGCAGGTGCACTCATCTTGAGGAAGCCTTAGAGCATATCAGAACTCTCACCCAAAGTATGCAGGCGGAGGCTTCAACTAGAGCCAGTGCAAGGAAGGATCCCCTCCCCGATGACTCTGTCACTCAGAAACTTCCCTAGGAACCATGGACTGTAAATTTTGTTGGCTTGGAGGCTCTTTTATTCGGCAATATAGCCGTTACCTCTTTAATTTCAGTTATCGTTTATGTTGTAATGAGGAACAAGGGTCTGCGAACCCGCTTTTGATCCTCACCGCCATGATCTATCGTATCTATGTACTAGGACTCAGTCCCTGATGTTTTTATAATATACAAGTAACCGATTCTGTTAATATATATATATATATATATATATATATATATATATATAAAGATTTTTATAAAAACATAATATTTTACAATATAATAATATCTATGTTTTTTATTTATATGAGTTGAAAGTATTTTTAATTAAATTTATATAAAATTATGTTTATAGTTGTGTTTATGTTGGAATAAAGTTTGGAGTATTTTAATTTAATTATTAGGTCAATAGTAAATTTAATTTCCATAAAATATTTAAGAATATTTTTAGTAGTATTCACAAATCAAAGGTTAGAGATTTATCTTCAAAGTAGTTATACATTTTTTGACTTTTTAATTAAATTTATTAATTAAAAAAAAGGCCATATGAACAAATGTCATATGGAATGAGTTATGGCTTTTTGAGCATTTGGTATTAATGAGCCATGGTATTGACCGATATTATTATAACAAAGCTTATTTATAGATTGAGAGTCGTCATAATAAAGTGGGTTGAATCTCCATCGTTAAGAATCTTGTTACATGTTTTTTTAAGTGTACATATGTTTAATTTATACTAATTCTTTCTCTAATTAATAATAATAATGATGTAAAATCAAATTAAGCATCATGGATTGATATTTATTGGTGTTAGACGCCAAATTGGTGTATGATACCCTTTTGTTTATGGGACAAGGAACTCATCTCTTGACAATAATTTGATTACTAAAATCTATGAAGGCATACATACTCTACCCCTCTCAAGTTTTGAGTCTATAACCTCTTAAGAGGTAACACATGCTCTTAACCAGTAAGCCCACTCGAATATTGTCACACCCCTGAATAATATAAAAAAAATTAAATGAAACGAATGGTAACTTTATTATAAAACTCAACTTCTACCATAAACATCACTGTGTGATTAAACCATTACACAACTGCAATGTGGTGATATATTTCGGACCTATGATAAATGTTTAACGTTTATACAACTCATTGACTTAAGGTTGGCTTGACTGCATGGGTGACACGTGTGTTGAACGACAATCGGAAAAAAACGTTATGTCCGACCCGTAGCCCTTTCCGGCGTTGAGTTGTTGGCAACATTTAATTCTCTTGTCAGCGTTTCGATAGGTGGCATGGCTCACCCGCTTGGCCATGTGACTCATTGGTTTCTGCACTCTCGGCCTTCCCGCTTTGGATTCCCGCGCTACCTCAACGACGAAGATCTATTGCTCAGATCGGAGGGCTGGAAAATGTTTAAGGGTTTGGGGGTCATTCATAAACCCCTTAGAATGTGCCTGTGGTTCATTTGGGAACAAGAGGGACTCTCGCACCCCTCTGGTTATTCAAGCATCGGGTTCGTTTTCGTTCATCGCCGCCCCTGAACTTTGTCTACAGCACCGAGGTCTTAAGGTTGCCCTTCACGGGCTTTGTACAGGTATCATACACAGCTTACTTTTAATGGTTTTCTGTCTTTCGACACAGTCGTTTGCTACAGGCTATACACCTTCAACTCGGCTCAGGTCTTGCATGCATTTAGAATGTGATTGTTACTGTTTGGAAGCTCATACTGACTGGTGATTTTCGTTACGGTTGTGTGCAGACGAGGCTCGTTACAACCCCCCCTACCGCTTGCGGGATGACAGAGCCAGCGTCTCGACCCCTTCGTCTCCTTCCAGGTAAGCAGTCGACCCTTTAACCGGGTGCGAAGTCTAAGGATTACTCTGTCCATGGTGTGCCAAAAGGCTGTGAATGTTACCGCATGTTTCCTATTTACGCTGTTTTTTCTTTCGTTATATACCAGACGAGGATTTTCCAGAGGAGATCCTCATGGCTTGCATGTGTTTTCCTATTCTCAGGGTTTTACGTTTTCGACCTACCCTGCTGAGCTATGAGCTACAGGCAGACTTCTCTTGCACCTAAATCTCGTACAGCAGTTGATCGATTTGAGGGCAATCTTGCCTTCCTATGTTTTTAGGCATTTTATGCCTCTGTTATATGTATATGTGGAGACAGTTGTTGAACTGGCCACTGTGTCGGGCCTTGTTGGTCAAGGATATTTTATCTGGACAAATGAACACCTATTTTTGATTTTTGAATGTATATATATTTCAATGTTTACATTTCAGACCATCGCTCTTAACTATCTTGCGTTCTATGTTGCTAATTTATTCCTGGTCCTTCTGGGACGGTTGCAGTATGCCCATTTGATAATGTCATTTGTTATTCTGATACAGTTAAATGTTATGTCCGTCTCCATGAACGGTATGGGATTTCGATCTACTTATATATATAGTAAAATCATTTCAATAATGCTAGCGGTTCCTTTCTTACTATTCTTCGGTTTAAATCCTACTCATGCAGTGGCGAAATGCTTCATTTCCAGTCGTTGCAGAGTTTAGGTTATAACAAGTTTTATGGTATCGTTATAGCGAATACATATGCATATTGTCTGTTGTTTGTATGATTACACCTGCGGTTATCTACACGGCCGTGTTCATAGCCACGGTTGAACACCTCCAGTGGTTGCATTCATTCTTGAAATGTTTACTTCTTAGTATCGTTTTTGGTTAACTGCGATTGATTTTTCTGATATACAACAGTTTTGTAGCGTTTACTCTTACCGGTGGCAGTTTGCTCTATGGGTCTAATCATCTGGATATACATTTCCTCTTGCAGTCACAGTTTCGTTAAGACTCTCAACTCTGAAGTTTGTTAGATATATGATTTGTTTAATGGTATTCAGTTGGCGTACTTCTGTCCGTGCTTTAATGGAAAAGAAATTTATGGTCTTTGGCTTTCCTTTGCACAGGAACTTTAAGATATTCCAGTCATTTTCTTGGTGTACTTAACTGCTTGAATATCCACCACGGTGTTCTGGTCCGCGTTAAATTCTTATATGCTTTCTTTATTTTGAACTACCCTTAGTGCACTGGTTATCTCTTTTATAATTGTCTAGCATTTAAATATTCTGACATTTTAATATAAATGTTCACCTGATACAAATATACTAAGCAATATGATATCAAAGGAAGATATATGTTACAAAGGTCTAAATTGTCGACTACTGTAAATTTTATCTGCAGTGTGGTCAACATTCATTACTGAACTAATTTCTCTTCGTTGCTAACTCGTACCTGGTTCGCCAGTGTTGTGAATAAGCACTTCAGAAAATTCACCTGCAATCCATATTCGCTCTTAACCACCCAACCTTGAGATCCATCGCTAAGACTGGATTCTCCCCCTGAGCTATCTTGCAGGCCTACAGCCCTCAACAAGATACATGCACCTTGTGCCTGGTCATCTGGTCCTTACCAGACTTAACTAGTTTCTTGTTATTTTTCTTTGGAATCCTCCTGTCTGTCCCCACAGCACAGAATTCCTCCTTCCTCTACCCAGGACTTTTCCCTGTTTGGGAGGGTAGTTTTAGTCAGTTTTCATAACTGATTTTCTTTTTTAAAAATCCTCCTTTCAGAGGCTGCCAGCATTTCAAGAAATATATATTTCCAATATATTTTAAATTCACCAATAGGATAATATGATTAGAGTTTTGTTTTTTGTAAAATAAAAGAACAACAAACTTTCAACTCTATCTCTTACCACAGTAAAATTCCCACATTTACATTTTTCCGGGGTCATCACATCTCCCCCTCCTGAGATTGGACATCGTCCCGATGTCTGTTTCCCCTAAACAAGTCTGGGTAAGATTTTTTAATGAGTTCTTCGTCTTCCCAAGTGGCCTCATCAGGTCCATAGTGCTGCCACTGCACTTTAGCTTGGGTAATAACCCGCTTCCGCAGCCGCACTTCTCTCCGGTCGAGGATGTTCAGTGGTTCGACCAGAACCTCGCCTTCTGGCTCGACCTGCAATCAACAACAATTCCAGTTACTTTCTGTCTGGAATAAAAGCTTAACTAGAACAACCAGATTAGTTCTTACCCGAACATCCTGCCATTTGATCACATGTTTAGGGTCATAAATGTATTTTTTTAGTATAGAAATGTGGAAAACATTGTGGATCTTAATATGACTTGGCAGGGCGAGTTGGTAAGCCACCAGCCCCACTCTTGCCAAGCTCTGAAAAGGTCCAAAATAGCGAGGAGCAAGTTTGGCACACCCATTCCATTGCAGGGTGCTCCTTCTGGCTTGGATCCTCACAAAAACATGGTCACCGACCTGATATTCTTTGAATCTTCTTTTCCGGTCTGCAAAACTTTTTTGTCTGTCCTGAGCAGCCTTTAAATTGGTACGCACTCTTTTCACCATGTCTTCCATTTCCTTGAGCATTTCTGGGCCCAATCTTAATTTATCCTCAGGTCCACCCCAGCTTGAGGGTGTGCGGCATTTCCGCCCATACAAGACCTCAAAGGGACTCAACTGTGTTGACGTGTGATATCCATTATTATATGCGAATTCAACCAGGTGTAGATATTCCTCCCATTGAGTTGGTTTCAGCATTACACATGCTCTCAACATGTCCTCCACTACCTGGTTCACTCGTTCTGTTTGACCATCGGTCTGGGGATGATAGGCTGTGCTGAAGTTCAGCTGTGTTCCCAGTTCAGCAAACAATGTTCTCCAAAAAGTTGACGTGAACTTTACATCACGATCAGATATTATTATCTTCGGAAGTCCATGCAGTTTGAACACATTCTGCATGAAAATGTGAGCAATTTGCACAGCCTTATACGTGGACTGCACAGGTATAAAGTGTGCTGCCTTACTCAGTTTATCTACCACTACCATAATGGAATCATTGTTTCTCTTCGTCCGAGGCAACCCGGTTATAAAATCCATGGAAATAGTTTCCCATTTCCATTCTGGAATAGGTAAGGGTTGTAGCAGTCCTGCTGGATGCAAATGCTCCGCTTTAATCTATTGACACTCCAAACACCGTGCCAAGTATTTAGTTACATTCTTTTTCATTCTTGGCCAATAGTATTCTTTTCTAAGTGTGGTGACCATTTTTTGGTATTCTGGGTGCCCGGTATAGTGGCTGATGTGAAATTCATCCAAAATCAGATTCTTAAGACCATTTTTGTTAGGTACATACAGCCTCTTATTAAAATACAACATTCCGGCATCATCTAATTCATATCCCTGCTGTGTCTTCCTGCTAGAAAGTTGTTGTACCTGCTGTTTAATTTGCTGGTATTCAGCATCTTGATCTGCTGCTATTTTTATCTTTTCAAATAAGGAATTCTGCCATTTACTGATCGAAATTTCACACAAGCACTGCACCTTTCGACTCAATGCGTCGGCTACATGGTTCTCCTTCCCTTTTAAGTGTTTAATTTCAAAATTGAAACCACTTAAAAAATCCGCCCAACGGGCTTGCCTCGTATTTAAGGTGGGTTGGCTGAAATAATTTGTCAGGCTGTGATGATCTGTTAACAACAGAAATTTTCTCCCCAAGAGATAATGTCGCCACATCTTCAGTGCGTGTATAACGGCTGCCAACTCTAAGTCGTAGGCAGAGTATTTCTGCTCATGTTCCTTTAGCTTTCTTGATTCGTATGCAATTACTCTTCCTTCCTGCATCAATACTCCTCCCACACCCTCCTTACTTGCATCAGTACATACCACATAATCCTTATTGGGATCAGCTATACTAAAAATGGGTGCGGTGGTGAGTAAATGTTTAAGTTGCTCAAAGCTCCGCTGACACTCTGAGGTCCATTTGAATACCCTTCCTTTCTTTTGTAAGGAGGTGATAGGGTATGCTACTCTTGAAAAACCCTCCACGAATCTTCTATAATAGCCAACTAGCCCCATAAAGGACCTGATATCTGCCACATCCTTTGGTACGGGCCATTCCATTATAGTCCTTATCTTTTCAAGGTCTACTGCAATCCCCTCCTTGGTGATTATATGGCCTAAGTATTGTATTTATTCCCTGAAGAAATCACACTTGCTGAACTTAGCGTATAGCTAATGTTCCCGGAGAGTTTGCAGCACTACTCTAAGATGTTCCTCGTGCTCCTCCCTAGATCGAGAATATATCAGAATATCATCGATAAATATCAACACAAATTTATCCAAGAACCTGTGAAACACACTGTTCATCAAACACATAAAGGTGGCAGGTGCATTGGTCAAGCCAAAAGGTAACACCACAAACTCGTAGTGCCCATACCGTGTTCTGAAAGCTGTCTTAGCGATGTCTTCCTCTTTGATCCTAATCTGGTGATAACCGGATCGCAAATCGATCTTAGAGAACACTTTTGCCCCCTTCACTTGATCGAAAAGTTCATCAATCCGAGGTAAAGGATATTTATTTTTGATCGTGAGCTTGTTTAGATGACGATAGTCTATGCACATCCGAAGAGTTCCATCTTTCTTCTTGACAAATAACACTGGGGCTCCCCATGGTGATACACTGGGGCGAATGTAATTTTTGTCTAGCAGCTCTTGCAGTTGCATTTTTAATTCTGTTAATTCTGGTACGCTCATTCGGTAAGGTGCCCGTGACACTGGTGCTGCCCCCGGTGTCAATTCGATGGTAAAGTCTATATCTCTTTTAGGTGGCAGCCCCGGTATCTCTTCTGGAAAAACATCCGCGAATTCTTGTATTACTGGAATATTGTCCAGCGTAGCTGTTTTATCCTTCTGATTTGCATAGCCTACCTGAATGGCATAAATTTGACATTTCTTTTTGATGCATTTAGCTAGCTGGGATGCCGTGATGGGTCGGATCTGCACGGGGTGCTTGATCCCTTGCAGTTCCTGCTGCTCCCCAAGGTCATCTTTATAGTAGATGGTTTTCGTCTTGCAGTTTACTAATGACCAGTGTTTTTCTAGCCAATCCATCCCAATCAGGATGTCATATGAACCCAACGGAAGTACATTCAGATCTACTACTATTGGCTGTCCTGCTACGGTTAAAGAGCAATTATTAATTTTTGCCAAGACCCGTCTCTTGGCTCCCCTAGCTAACTGGACCAGCCATGGATTTCTGAATTTTTCAGGTTGTAGCTTACACTATTCTACTATCTTTGGGCTAATATAACTTAAAGTAGCTCCTGGATCAATGAGAACAGCTATAGAAAGATTTGAAATTTTACCTTCAAATTCCACCATAGTCGGCTGGTATTCCGCTTGACGATCATCCAGGGCTGCGTTAATCCTTGGTACGCTACGTGCCACATCCCCAACGGTCGATGCCTCGTGAATCTGGGATATCTGGTCCGTACCCTTCCGCTGCGGGCAGTTTTTGACATAGTGTGGTCCTCCACAGCCCCAGCACTGAACTGGAGGTCTGGCCATTCCTTCACCCTCCGGCCTAGCAGGCTGTTCACTTACTCTGCTCTCACTGGTTGGCCTAGCCCGGAGTGAACCTCTTGCTACAGTTCTGCTGTTCTGTCCTTTGCCAGCTCCCTTAACACCATTACTGCGACTTCCTTTGCTATTTCCAACAGCCCTGTTACCCCTTCTTTCATTCCATCTTTTATTTGGAGCATCTCCCTTCTGTTTATTCTGCTGGTAACATATTCTAGCTTTGCGGATAGCTTCATCCATTGTCCTAGGATTGTCAAACTCGATCCTTTCTCTTATATATAGAGGTAAGCTGCTCACAAACCTTTGCACCTTGGCTTTCTCCTCCTTAATATAGGGCACATAACGAAGCAGGGAAGTAAAACGGTTAATAAATTCGTCCATAGACTGTTGTCCCAACCGTAAATCATGGAATTCTCTTGCTTTTTCATCGTAAAAGCGCTCGGTCAGATATCTCTCTTTGAAGTATTTCTGAAACTTTTCCCATGTTATGGTCCGTTCGCTTACCCCCTTGACAATCTTAATTTCCTCCCACCACAGGGTTGCTTTACCTTGTAGCTGGAAGATAGCCAGTCGTGCCTTCAAATTATGGTCATACTCATACAACTGGAAATATTTGTTCATGTTAATTAACCATGCTTCAGTCGCTTCTTCTTGTTCCCCATCAAAATGTGGGGGTTTAATTTTTCGAAATTCTCCCTGCAGCTCCATTCTCTGACGTTTTGAAGTCTGCTGTTCAAGTACATTATCAGAATGGTCCTCCTTTTCCTCTGAGTTTTCAGGTCCAGTTTGATAGTTTCGTTCTTCTGTCATCCTCTGCTGTTCCGCACTGGGATTAGCTAGTGGTGGGTTCTGCCTATCCGACAAACTCTTCAGAATTCTCTCTTGTTCCACCGTCAGTCGCGCATTATCCTCTCGTAACCGTGCCATCTCATTCTTCAACTCCTGAACAGTTTCCAGTATTGCGAGGTTTGTACTACGTGTCTCCTCGCCAAGCTGTACCCACAGCTCTGGGTTTTCTCGAGGAGCGCTACCGGCTCTCTGCATTTTCACTATTTTCTTTTTGTTGGCTATTAGCTGTTATTGTTCCTGTGTCTCACCCCTAAAAATAGGACAGAAAAAGTAGTTAGTTTGTTTAACTCTCTCCCTTACATATGTATGGGATAGTTTTCTGCACAGTTGAACATGCTGTTCCAGAGGCCACAGTATTGAAACTTGGCTCTGATACCAAATTGTCACACCCCTGAATAATATAAAAAAAATTAAATGAAACGAATGGTAACTTTATTATAAAACTCAACTTCTACCATAAACATCACTGTGCGATTTAACCATTACACAACTGCAATGTGGTGATATATTTCGGACCTATGATAAATGTTTAACATTTATACAACTCATTGACTTAAGGTTGGCTTGACTGCATGGGTGACATGTGTGTTGAACGGCAATCGGAAAAACGTTATGTCCGACCCGTAGCCCTTTCCGGCGTTGAGTTGTTGGCAGCATTTAATTCTCTTGTCAGCGTTTCGATAGGTGGCATGGCTCACCCGCTTGGCCATGTGACTCATTGGTTTCTGCACTCTCGGCCTTCCCGCTTTGGATTCCCGCGCTACCTCAACGGCGGAGATCTATTGCTCAGATCGGAGGGCTGGAAAATGTTTAAGGGTTTGGGGGTCATTCATAAACCCCTTAGAACGTGCCTGTGGTTCATTTGGGAACAAGAGGGACTCTCGGCACCCCTCTGGTTATTCAAGCACCGGGTTCGTTTTCGTTCATCGCCGCCCCTGAACTTCGTCTACAGCACCGAGGTCTTAAGGTTGCCCTTCACGGGCTTTGTACAGGTATCATACACAGTTTACTTTTAATGGTTTTCTGTCTTTCGACACAGTCGTTTGCTACAGGCTATACACCTTCAACTCGGCTTAGGTCTTGCATGCATTTAGAATGTGATTGTTACTGTTTGGAAGCTCATACTGACTGGTGATTTTCGTTACGGTTGTGTGCAGACGAGGCTCGTTACAACCCCCCCCTACTGCTTGCGGGATGACAGAGCCAGCGTCTCGACCCCTTCGTCTCCTTCCAGGTAAGCAGTCGACCCTTTAACCGGGTGTGAAGTCTAAGGATTACTCTGTCCATGGTGTGCCAAAAGGCTGTGAATGTTACCGCATGTTTCCTATTTATGCTGTTTTTCTTCCGTTATATACCAGACGAGGAATTTCCAGAGGAGATCCTCATGGCTTGCATGCGTTTTCCTATTCTCAGGGTTTTACGTTTTCGACCTACCCTGCTGAGCTATGAGCTACAGGCAGACTTCTCTTGCGCCTAAATCTCGTACAACAGTTGATCGATTTGAGGGCAATCTTGCCTTCCTGTGTTTTTAGGCATTTTATGCCTCTGTTATATGTATATGTGGAGACAGTTGTTGAACTGGCCGCTGTGTCGGGCCTTGCTGGTCAAGGATATTTTATCTGGACAAATGAACACATATTTTGATTTTTGAATGTATATATATTTCAATGTTTACATTTCAGACCATCGCTCTTAATTATCTTGCGTTCTATGTTGCTAATTTATTCCTGGTCCTTCTGGGACGGTTGCAGTATGCCCATTTGATAATGTCGTTTGTTATTCTGATACAGTTAAATGTTATGTCCGTCTCCATGAACGGTATGGGATTTCGATCTACTTATATATATAGTAAAATCATTTCAATAATGCTAGCGGTTCCTTTCTTACTATTCTTCGGTTTAAATCCTACTCATGCAGTGGCGAAATGCTTCATTTCCAGTCGTTGCAGAGTTTAGGTTATAACAAGTTTTATGGTATCGTTACAGCGAATACATATGCATATTGTCTGTTGTTTGTATGATTACACCTGCGGTTATCTACGCGGCCGTGTTCATAGCCACGGTTGAACACCTCCAGTGGTTGCATTCATTCTTGAAATGTTTACTTCTTAGTACCGTTTTTGGTTAACTGCGATTGATTTTGCTGATATACAACAGTTTTGTAGCGTTTACTCTTACCGGTGGTAGTTTGCTCTATGGGTCTAATCGTCTGGATATACATTTCCTCTTGCAGTCACAGTTTCGTTAAGACTCTCAACTCTGAAGTTTGTTAGATATATGATTTGTTTAATGGTATTCAGTTGGCGTACTTCTGTCCGTGCTTTAATGGAAAAGAAATTTATGGTCTTTGGCTTTCCTTTGCACAGGAACTTTAAAATATTCCAGTCGTTTTCTTGGTGTACTTAACTGCTTGAATATCCACCACGGTGTTCTGGTCCGTGTTACAAAGGTCTAAATTGTCGACTACTGTAAATTTTATCTGCAGTGTGGTCAACATTCATTACTGAACTAATTTCTCTTCGTTGCTAACTCGTACCTGGTTCGCCAGTGTTGTGAATAAGCACTTCAGAAAATTCACCTGCAATCCATATTCGCTCTTAACCACCCAACCTTGAGATCCATCGCTAAGACTGGATTCTCCCCCCGAGCTATCTTGCAGGCCTACAGCCCTCAACAAGATACATGCACCTTGTGCCTGGTCATCTGGTCCTTACCAGACTTAACCAGTTTCTTGTTATTTTTCTTTGGAATCCTTGTGTCTGTCCCCACAGCACAGAATTCCTCCTTCCTCTACCTAGGACTTTTCCCTGTTTGGGAGGGTAGTTTTAGTCAGTTTTCATAACTGATTTTCTTTTTTAAAAATCCTCCTTTCAGAGGCTGCCAGCATTTCAAGAAATATATATTTCCAATATATTTTAAATTCACCAATAGGATAATATGATTAGAGTTTTGTTTTTTGTAAAATAAAAGAACAACAAACTTTCAACTCTATCTCTTACCACAGTAAAATTCCCACATTTACATTTTTCCGGGGTCATCACAAATATATAAAAGTATATATATAAATGATAAAAGTATATATATAAAGAAAAATGTAATTGTTAATAACAAAAATGTTTTCTCAAAAATTATGGTGAAAAATAGTTAATAGAATTCTATCATCAAATTCATGTAATTATGTAAAGTAAATTATTAATAAATTTCATATATATATATATATATAGATATATAGATATTAAATGGTAAAGATTTTAAAAAATCATAAAAATTAACTAAATTAAAATTTTATTTCAAAATATTATTATTATTTGTCATGTTTTTGGGACTGAAATTGAGTGAATAGAATGACAAACTACCATCTCAACCACTGAAATGAAGCACATATTGATAAATATGTAGCAAGGCTATTAATCATGAAGATTAATTTATAAATAAACTTTGTTACTATATTATGGATCAAAATTGTGGTTGTACCTACAGGTGCTCTCCAACCCATAATGGTTGAGATGCTATAAAATAATGTTTTATTTAACATTTTGAATTTGTCAAATATATATATATATATATATATATATAACATTTTGACTTAGTCAAATTATATAAAAATAATTAAACCAGCCTAGATCTATCTTAATGTTGGATCTAACAAGAGTAAAGAGGGATCAAATCTCTTAACATGTAAATCTATTTTAGAATATCATGCTTGGTAAATACAGAGTTAAAATGAATCTACTTTCTATTTAATAATTATTAATATGCTTTTAACATAAATCTTGATTTTTAATATATAGTTATTGTTAAAATATATGATTAAATATTAAATTTTTAATCTCCATCTAATAATTAATAATAATTAAATTAATCTTATTTCAAAATAATTATAAACCTGAACCTAATAAAACATTTTTATTAAGACTAACGACATGTAGGAAAAAATCTTTCATGTTCAGTTATGCAGGTCCTGGAAACTGATTTCACGGACTCTTTTGTCTTCACTATCTATTTCGCGCCCATCCTCCTTCACCTGTTTCACCAACCATGGACATTGGGATTCCTGTTTCACCAACCAAGGACATGGCACTCAATCTCGCTCGATTCAAAATTATACGTCAATCCAGTAGTATTACACGCCAAATCATGACAAATACCCCTTCCGAAATTATCGTAGTTACATAGTATCCAATAACTACACGCGAATGTGGTAAAAAATAATTTTTGTTAATAAAAAAAACTATATTCTCTGGTTATTGAGGAATTTAGGAGGTAATTTTGTCCATACTTACGAATAATTATTTTAAAATTTTATCAAAGGAACTTATGATTTAAGCGAGATGTGGCTGCCTGGCAATATGTGTTCCGACGCAGGGGGAGAAAAAATGGGGGCAGGAGAAAGCTTAGCGAAGAGATGGAGAATAATACAGGGAAGCGACAGGTGGGAGGGACTGACGGACCCTCTCGACCCTGATCTCCGTAAAAGCATTCTCATTTACGGAGACCATTCTCAGGCAGCCTACGATGCCTTCATCAGCGACACCCGCTCCAGATATGCTGGCAGCTGCAGATACGGCGGCCATCATTTCTTCGACGCTCTCGGCTTAACAAAGCGGCCGACAGAGTGGGGCTACCGCCTCTCCAAATTCATCTACGCCACCTCCGCCATAGATGTACCCGAAGCTTTTCTTCTGAGATCCCTCTCCCGCGAGGCGTGGAGCCGCGAGTCCAACTGGATGGGCTACGTTGCCCACGTTACTGACACCGGGAAAACCCAATACGGGCGACGCGACATCACAATCACATGGAGAGGCACCGTGCAGAGTCTGGAGTGGATGGACGATTTCGACCCCGGACAGGTGTCGCTATCCCCTCTCCTCCCCGACCGAACAGACCTCGACGAAGAGACCGACAGGATGGTCAGAAACGACGCGAGAGTGCAAAGGGGTTGGTTCTCTATCTACACCTCCGACGATCCCCGCTCGGCCTTTAACAAAAGCAGCGCCAGACAACAAGTCCTGCGAGAGCTGAAACGGCTCCTGGAAATATTCAAAGACGACGAGGAGATCAGCATCACCACCACAGGCCACAGCCTCGGCGCCGCTCTCGCCACGCTCTGTGCCTTCGACATCGCCATCAACGGCCTCAATAAGCGCCCCGGCGGAGCGGCACCGATTCCCGTGACAGCCGTCGTTTTCGCCAGCACCCGGGTGGGCAACGATGCATTCAAGAAAGTGGTAGACAAGCTCCCCGACCTCAGAATCCTGCGTGTCACGAATAACCCCGACCTCGTCCCGTTGTATCCGTTAGTGGGCTACGCAGACGTCGGCGTCGAACTACGAGTAGATACGGGGAAATCCCGGTATCTGAAAAATCCCGGGAACCCTTCCTGCTGGCACAACCTGGAAGCGTACATGCACGCTGTGGCCGGCACAAGAGGGAAAAATGATCCGTTTAAACTGGAGGTGGACCGAGATATTGCCCTTGTTAACAAGTGGTTAGATTGGTTGAAGGATGAGTATTTGATTCCCGATTCTTGGTGGGTTGTGAAGAATAAGGGGATGGTGCAGGGGAACGATGGACACTGGCAACTGGCCCAGCCCCCGCCTGAAGATCATGCACTACCCGAGGAAGAGGATTAGTTACAGCAGTCTCCTCAATCGTCCGCTGATACTGCAAAAGAGTTTATGATTATTTTTATTCCATGTGCATATCAGCTGCCAATTGTCTTTACGTTTAGCCCGATGCCACCAGATCTAAGGGTGATAACTAATTGGAAAACAAAATTCTTAATCCATGGCAGAGCAACGCAGCCTCGATAATCTTGTAAATTTATATTCTTATGAGATTATTGTAAATTTATATTCTTATTTATAAGATTAGTGTGATACAAAATTATTATTATTATTACTATAACATTAACATTATTGTGGTGATCTAAAATTATTATTATTATTATTATCTAATTTTATGAGATTATTGTGATTTAAAAATATTATTATTATTATTATTATTATCTAATTTATTGAATTGATATTAAATTGGTATATGAAACTTTTTGTTTGTGAAACAAGGGACTCACTCTTAAATCTACTAAGGTATAACAAAGTTATAAGAAAATCGATTCTAATTGATTCTATCTGGGAAGAGCTCATCTGAATCATTCTTCCACCCACCAGATGTCGTTCTAGCTCCCATGAGATATTTACCTTTTTGAGATCAATCACTTTACCTTTTTGAGATCAATCACTCCTTGTAGGAACCTACATTTTCTTCCCACCCGGTTTTAAACCTGTGACCTCTTATGAGCAAACACATGCTTTTATTAAATTATTACAACGAAAAATAAATTTTTGTTAAAAACATTATTGAAATAAAAAAATATAGCAACTACGAGGTTAAAATATAATACATTCATTTTTTATTTTAAAAAGAAATATTTCTTTAAGATAAAACTGTAAACATTATACATTGAGACTTGATTTTTATGATTTCTTATTATATATTCTTGCAAACACTTTGTAAGTTTCAATCATTTTTCATTACAAAAATTTTATATGTGGTAATTTTGAATTTCATTTCTCAATTAAAAAAGAAATATTTGTTTTCATAAAATGTTTTTTAAGGAAGATAATATTGAATATATTTATTTAGAGTAATGCTTACAATAGTATATAGGTAAGATTAGTTTGATTAGTTTGTTGATTGTTGAGATATTTTCTTAACAAGCAATTTTTTAATTTGAAAACTATTAAATCTCATAAGCACTATATATGTGTGATATAATTTAGTATTGAGTGGAGAAATAAACGAATTTTTTTTTAGTAAATATGTCACCATGTTTGCTCTTCCAATTTCTTTATTAGTATCATAACCGCTACGAGTCTGAGTCCCTAAGAGAGGGTCCAAGAATGATTACTTTGATAGAATGTTTGTTCGTGTCAGTGCTGAGTTTGTGTTGTTGCTCAGTTGTTCGTTTTGTGATCAAGCGCAGCAAAAATGTGGTTAGTGTGGATGTTGAGAGTTGTAGACGGATTGCAAAAACTACGTCAAGAGGAGACTGATACAACCGAATTGTGTATCAATATCCATGCAATGAGAGGTCAACCCATTATCTATGATGTTATGAATTGACTGAAGCCCAATTAATCCTTCTATAACTCTCTTGTTGGCGACAAAGATGTATTGGAAAGATGTCTTTTCATTGGACATCATGTTGTTCCAGTCTTCGGTGTCACGCATGGTGATGTCGCAGCACTCGCATTTCCCAATTCAATTGAATTCATTGTTTTGTTCAATGTCAACATCCAAGCCTTGCCAGGATTGGATCCAAGGTTGATTGTTAACATGTTTGCCAGTGGTCGTTGTGTGGGTGAGAAGAGAATTGGAGACGAAAACAGTTTCATATTGAAGCTTCGGAGGACCCCCCGGGCATGAGCGGCATATAACCAAGCCACCAGAACTCAGTGGAGTGTACAGCCTGTATTTCCTGGTTTTGACTCTGGTTTTTGAAAGTCAAACGCATGGTTTACGAGTTTTGTAGCGCGCTGGATGAATCAGACTTTTTACTCGACCGTATTAGAGGATGGAGCCAGCATTGGAACGATCCATATGATTTCCCTAGAAGTTGATTGTATGCTGACCGCGCTGGCTTCGGCCTTATGAATGATGAATGATTTGTTACGGCTATGCCGTAAATATTCTGAAATTCTGCTGGCTTCGGCCATATGTTGTAAAAATCTGCGAGCCTTGGCCATATGTTGATTTTCCCTCTGAAAAAAAAAAAAGAAAAAATGTGGAGCCGAATTCCCATCACAGAAGACTGTCAGCATTGAGATCTAGGCAGTAGCGGATTATTTTTCTTAGCCCTCGCCGCCGCTAGCCTCTTAGAAGTTTTACACAGGAAATTTGCACGGGAACTTCAAGAGGTATTTGCGATCTTTATTGATATAGCATCATGTAAATTTGTGTGCACTTCCATGGGATTTTTCCAAATTTCAGAATTGTAGGTGATTTTTTATTTTTTCCCCGAAATAAAAGACACTGTCAGTGATTTGAGACATCTCTAAGGGGGCATGTACGCATTTTGAAGTTACATAAATCATTGGTCAGTTGTCCCAATTCAATGATCCCGATTGTTTCCTTCAACAAATGATCAAACCAGTAATCTGTTCACATATGGTGACTTGTATTTGTGTTAGTTAGTTAGGGAACTCAAGGTGGTATTAGTTCTGTGAGCAAAGTTAGTCATCCAAGGCATATGGCAAGCTCACTAAGCATAATTAGTTAAAGTGAAGCTCTATGGAGAGTGAAGTGGTTAAATGTTTTGGGGGTGGATTGTGTAGTTATGTAAAATCAATGTTGTGTAAAATTTCTGTAATTGTAAGTGAGGTTATAAAAAGTGAAAGATTAATTAATTAACATAAGAATATAATTAATTGAGTGGTTCTCGATGTTTTTTGGTGCATAGAGAATGCTAGATTAATTGTGTGGATATGTTATGTGTTGATGCATCTTGTTGTGCTTCGGGCTTTAAGATCATCGGTTACATGTTATGTTATGAGATCCATGTGTGTAGAAAGGTGAGTTGTGTTATCTTTTAGAGGAAATCTGGTTGCGGAAAAACCTCTAAGGTAACCTCTAACCTCTTTGAGGTTGAAGTTGGCCCTTCAACCTGTAGAGGCATCTCTCCCTAAAACTCAACTACTCTAGGTCACTGTAGTAGTAGGTTTTGCAATTGAGTTTTGTGGCTAGATTTATCAAAAAATGAAGTTTGGTTGGGATACGTGAAAAATACTACCATTGGGCATGGAGTCTAACCCAATCAGGTACATATAAACACAGTTTCGATGAGCAAAACACAAAAGCAGGGTAGTGACAATTCCTTTGACACTTTAAGGAATTTGGAAAGAAAATGAAGGAGATCAATGCAATAGTCAAGTGAACAACATTTATTAATGCTTGATAAACAAAGAAAAAGGAGCATAAAACATGAATCCCGATTTCATACTCTTTTTGTCAGACATGAGGAAGTATAAAACGAAGAAAAGACAGACAGGGAATCATAACACGAGAATTTTTGTAAACTGCTCATGAAGACTGTTTTCATTAAAATCTGCTCAAAAATACACAAAGGATGATATATCTCAAATAAAATCCAACCTTTCTTCTTCTACAATCTTTTCTTATATAGATAATACAATAACTGTAATATGTTTGTAGCTCAAACAATAATTATAATACTCCAGAAGTAGAATAAATATCCTAGGTACATGCATCTTGAAAATATCTTTTAAATATATCAAAAAGTCATAATAACTCGCTAAAAAATATGTTGAAAAAGAGGTTGAGAAAGTGTATCATGATCATGTTCTCCTCACTGTAGATCAGCCTCGTCATCCTCCAAAAATGGGTTATGTTTTGTTGTTGTCTTCTCGGTCATCCCTGCTACAATACATGGATATCGTCGTTACCAGTGTTGTAGTTTCCTGAACTAATGGTTGTGTTGATAAGGCGATCGTTATCACCTTTTCCATATTGTTTATTTTTCAGAATGCATTGACAATTGAAATGTCAACGTTTTTTGTGCAAAATACGTTGACAAGGGAAATGTCAGCTCTACTCCGCGTTGCTCTATATTTAAACGCTGACAAGTGTGTGATCAGTGATAGATAACCAAAAACTCACTGTAGCAGTGACTTGATCAAAACTCAAAAAATGGTCATCAGCTTCCTAGCTAAGGGTGTTGGCCACCTCCAAAAGAACATCCACCTTGTCCATTATCTTCTTCTTACTCTACCTGGTCTCCATAGGTATTTTCTTCTTAGTCTCCTTGACCATTGACCTTTTATAACCTGCAATATTCCCTCTGTTTATTGTTAGGTTCTTTAATGGGAAGTTGTCCACATCTATCACTTCCTTGGCGAGGTCTGGATTTTTTTTAATTTTATTTTCATCCTTAATTTTTTTAAAGGCCTGGTGTGAGGTTTCTTCCCTCCCTTGAACATCTGAAACAAAGAGGGTTTTGCTTCATCCTGGGGCTTAGTTTCAATTTATTTTCCCTTGGTCTGTTCTGGTGGGTGAGTTTCTGTAGGGGAAATCTTAGTGGGTGGCTCTTCAGGGGGATTCACAAAATGAGGTAGATCTTCAGCAGGAGGGTTTTCAACAGTAGGTTGGGTTTTCTTTAGTCTAGCACTTCTTCTGGCATACACCTTAGGGATTGTAGGTTTAGAGGATGAGGGGATCTCTCTTTGTTCTCGGCTTTGGGCTTCAGTAGGAGTGCCCTAAGTAGAGGTTTCTCCCTAATTTTTCTTACTGGGCTTAGTACCCTTTTATCTCCCTCATTTGGATTTAGGGGGCTGAGGTTGAAACCCTCCCCAAAACAAGAAATGGCTCCAAGTCCTGCTAGCTTTGGCTAATTGGTTCTCAATTAACAATTTGATTAAATCCTTGTGGTAGAAAAGATGAGGAGACGGGTCTGCCCTGGCTCAAAAACGAGCATCCATGTGTTTAAGGCTCTCTAGTAAATAAAAACAAGCGTTCATTCTTACTTTCCATGTAGATGAGCTAGGAAATGAAAATGGTAAATATTTACCTCGTTCAAACGACCTTCACACGTGAAGTATTGTTAGGTAATGTGTAGCAACCCATGCCATTTATCCTCTAGCCATGATCTCTGCACCCCTGTCTTCCAATTTCCTTCTTTGAATTTTGTCTTCAAGAAAAATGACACATCAATCCCAGCTAGAACATGGCTTTTGAAGACTTTTTCCCCATCAGTGGGCAAAGTTGTAACTTCTACGATCAATTTCTCTATAACGAGGAACAAAAGTCCTCCTACTTCCACCAATTGTTTGTCAAACCCTTAGGTGAAAGCTCGAGCTATGACATCATGGTAGTAGATGCACGGGTGGAAAAATTCTTAGCACCTATTCCATTGAAATTGTTGTTAAATGTCTGGATAAATCTCCAAAAGGCCGAGGCATTTGGGCTTATTTCGGTTTAGTTTACTACTCCCCATTTTCATACATTTTGGTGATTACACAAATAGGTATTCAGGATCGGACATTGTATCCCTGCCGATAAAATTGAAACAAACACCCCTCTAGCACTTGAATTGACCCAACTAAGAAAATGAAGAAGTTGAAAATAACATGTAGTAAAAACAATGAGAAATTTTTAAACAGACTAACTGATTGACAAGTTAAATGATTACTTTGACCATTTGATAATTACAACTCACATCATATTTCTTCGGCGACAGAACTTTTCACTTTCAATACATACCTTTCACCTCTAGGTTAATCGTGGCATGATTGATCAATAATTACCATATCGCTAACGTGGAATGTGTGAGCACGTTGTAAAAAATCGAAATTCAAATTTCATTTCTGGCATTGATATTCTGGCTATCAACAAATACCTGATAAAGTTGACACTCTCGTTGTCAGCATATTCCCGTTAATCATTTTTTTTGTAGTTGATAAACGTTGATAACCACATGATCAGAATTTCCCTATTTATTACAAAAAAAATCGTTGACACTGAAACTATGAGCGTTTACAAAAAATAAAAAAGTGATAATAGCTAGCTCCACGGGGATATTGTCGATCATAGATGGCAACAAGAACCCCATAGATCAAAGCTCTACTTATTACAGAAATTATTTCTAAAAGTAGTGCTTAGCTTGACTATAAATAAAAAGAAAACATCTATCTAAAATATGTTCTTTTACAGACTCGAGGATTTTTTGAAACAAAAACATAAGAGTTGTGAAAACATTTATTTTCTAATAAACATCATTTGAAACTTAAAACCTTCTCCCCAGGCTTCAAGTTCTTCATAATGTTTCATCCACACCTGCAAATACTTTAAAAATATACAGATATTCACAATGGAATTTAAAGCATTCTTTGTTCAAGAAAAATAATGTTTCAGGAAACGTCCATTGATTGGACCTCTTGGCAACAACACTCCTTCAAGATATTACAAAATGAAACTGTTCTTATGAAGGAAAGTTTCGATTTTGTATGGACCTTTCCAGATGTTGTCAAACTTCTCATGCTTACCTTTATCCTCAATGTGGGCATCCCATTTCAAAACTAGGTCTTGGCACTTAAAATCGTTTACTTTTGTCTTTTTATCAAAAGCCTTTTTGATTTGATTATGAACTTCTTGAGCCTTTTCATACACCTTCTCTCTTTCCTCTTGGATCTCTATTAATTGATTTATCCTTCTTTGCAGATGATTCAGTTCTTCTCTTAATTCCTGTAAATATCTAATAACAAGGGTTCAAATTGAAATCGAGAACGCTACATCAACACCATAAACTAATTGAAAAGGGGTAGTACCTATTGACATTTTAGTGTTGATCTTGTCTGCCCACAAAGAAAACTTAAGTTTTGTATGCCAAGCCTTCTTATTTTCTTCTAACAATTTTTTGATAATTATGATATGACTTTTATTTGAGGACTCAGCCAATCCATTACCTTGAGGGTAATAGGTTGTGGAATGACTAAGTTTAATATGATACTCATCATAGAATTTTATTAGTCTTTTGGATTTGAAACACTGTGCATATCGTTAGGGATATCAGCATATAGATATATCTGCAGATATTGTTCACCTTCTTTATCTTTTACAAACCATATAAGTTTTGTATGCTTTACTTCTTATGATTTCTTCCAATAAGAAATCATCTTCTTATCCTTTGAGGCACTTTCTAGATTTGTAGTTATTAGTTCAGGTTGGGTTCGTTCAACAATATTTTTGGAGGATCCACCTCCAGTTTTAGTAGTATTTGGTCCAAAAAGATTCACAAAAATCTTCCTTGATGTCATTTTCCTGCAAAAAATATGCACATATATATAAATCAATAAATTACAAAAAAACTGATAGCTTAAGTAAACAAATAAAACGAAACAAAATCTAAAAACGAATAAAGACCAAAAACATGCACATATTAATATTAAAAGACGCAACCCACCTCCACCCCCCACCCCTGTAGCCAAGCTCGCCCAAGGGGTGAGAGACGATTCGGGAATCATCCCTCACCCCTTGGGTGGGCTGGGTCATGGGGGTGGGTGCCGCGAGTGGGCACGCCCACAGTCGGGTGTGCCCACCCACAGGCATGTACCTGTGGGCAGGCGCGCCCGGCCATGGGAGTGCTCGCCTAGGGCAGAGCGGCCCCCTGGTAGGCTAGTGGGTGCTCTACCCCGGGTAGCCATGCCCACAACTGGAAAGACCATGAATGGGCCCACTGTGCCCACTGTTGACATAGTGGCCCCTTGACGTCCAGGAGGCTGTCGGGTAATCCTGGCTCATTTCAATTTTAAATTTGTAAAAGGAATCTAAATTTCATTAATAAAAAGTTATTTTTTTTCTTAACTGGAATGTGTTTTTTATCTGGTATTCTGCGTGAACATAACAACCCAACTGACAAATAAATACTAGTAATCCTATGGGAGTTTAAGACTTGCACTCATCAAAAGGGAATATAACCTTTCAAATGTGATAATCTCTCGTTGAATGTTTTGTCGATAACAATGTAGCTGCTCCACAAAATCACTACAAGTCTTTTAACGAAATCTCAAAAAGTCTTGATGTGATGTGAGGAATAGTGATAATGAAATTTATGACATAGCAGAAATTACGGAATTGTTTTAATGCATGGTGAATGTGGTATTAATTTTTTTTTTTTTATATATAAAAACTTTAATGTATAAATCATATTATGGCGATATAGTAATTTATTTTAAATGTGGGATAGAAGATATGATATAAGTTAAAAATATATATTCAATTGTCTAGTAAATGCTATATAGTTTAAGTAAAAGATTAATTTAGGTAAAAGATTTAATTTAAAAGTTTAATTTCATGAGAAAGTTTTAGTTAAAATTTTTCAATGAATTGTAGAAGAAAATTTTGGAGGGAAATACATGAAACGAAATTTTTGGGGGGAAATTTTCATTCTTTAAGCTATATATGATCATTAGGAGAGATTGCATTTGTATCATTCAACATCTTATATTTTAAAGCCATGGATTCTTCTGGTAGTGAAGTTTCTCTTTGTGAAGCATTAACATCTTTGTCGCATAACAACTCTATTCATATTGATGAATATAATGAAAATTATTTCACTATGAATAGAGAGTCAAATATTCCACTTAGTCCTAATCCTAAGGACTGCGAGAGCAGCACTGATAAAGGGCAGGATGAAGAATTTCAAATAAATAAAGAGTCACGATTTCCACTTAGTCCTAATCCTAAGGACTATGAGAGAAGAAGTGATGAAGAGAATGATCAAGAATTTCAAATAAATAGAGAGTCACATTTTCCACTTAGTCCTAATCCTATGGACTGCGAGAGCAGTAGTGATGAAGGCTAGGATGAAGAATTTCCAATAAATCGAGATTCATGGTTTCCACTTAGTCCTCATCCTATGGACTATGGGAGCAATAGTAATGAAGGCTAGGATGAAGAATTTATAATAAATCGAGAGTCACATTTTCTACTTAGTCCTAATCCTAAGGACTATGAGAGTAGCAGTGATGAAGGTTAGGATGAATAATTTCCAATAAATCGAGTCACATTTTGCACTTAGTCTTAATACTAAAGACTATGAGAGTAGTAGTGACGAAGGGTAGGATGATGAATTTCCAGTGAATGGAGAGTCACATTTTCCACTTAGTCTTAATCCTAAGGACTATGAAAGCAGCAGTGATGAAGGGAAGGATGAATACTTTCTAGTAAATAGAGAATCAAATTTTCCACTTAGTCCTAATCCTAAATACTATGAGAGCAACAATGACTAAGGGCAGGATGAAGAATTTCCAGTAAGTAAATTTTCTGCATAGTCCTAATCCTATGGACTATGAGAGCAACACTGGAAATGCACATCATGAAGAATATCCAATAAATAGAGAGTCAAATTTTCCATTTAGTCTTAATTCTAAGGATTATGACGGTAGCAATGACGAAGGGAAATATGAATAATATCCTCCAAGTCAGTATTTCAAAAGCATAGATGATTATAGTGAGGATAATATTCCTCCTAACAATGATGAAAATGCTTATATAGATGACGATTAAATGATGGAGACGTTGCCAACAAATATCGTATTGAGGAGTAGGAGTAGACCTTTTCATCGATGTTCTAGTTATATAAGGGGTAGAGCAGAATATCTCACAAGAAGTTCTATCAGTGCTCTCATTTCAAGTGAATGTTGTCAAAAGGATAGCTTGAACCATATGGATTTCAAGTTTGCATTGGAGAAAAGGAAGAGATATTTTTCAATGAATAAAAGCATGCAAAATTCATATTTAGTGGGGTGCATGAAATCTACATTATCAGGTTATGATTATCATATTGGATCTTTATTTATCTATAGAAAGGCTTTCAAAATGTTTCCTTAAATGGGTAATTTTCGTCTGTCAAGAATCCAAGAAAATTTGGAAAAGGATCACACATTTTATTCAGAAGTATGTCATAAATGACAGTTTGGGCCATTATCAAATATTGCAATGCCATGGATGAAAGACTTCTTTTCAAAGCATGGAGAGTGTATGTCAAATAGAGAGACAATACATATTCCATATAATTTCTCAGGACACGAAATCTACAACTTATACAAATAATATGCAAAAGGTTTTGAAGGAAATGGTCAATTTATTACATATCAATATTTTGTGAAGATATGGAAGAAATAATTCAACAATCTACGTATTCCTAAGAAGACAAGGATGGGGGTTTGCAGTACATGTGCTTCTCTTAAATAAAAAAGGGATAAATGTGAAGGGGTAGAAAGAGGTAAGCATTCATAACATTATTTTTTAAATTTGTATAGTCATCAACTATGAAAGAGTAATAAAGACTTTCTTTTATGTTGTATAGATTCCATTGTCAAAGCGCTTCAAGAGCATCATGAACAAAAAACAAGTGAAAAGAAAAAGGTGTAAAAGCATCAAAAGAAGTGTTATGATAATTCAAATAAATATTTGGGTTTGATAATTGATGGCCATGACTTTTTGAGAATGATCAACTTTTATTTTCTTCCTCCTCTTTTCTTCTAGATAAGTAAAATCCTCATCATCAACTAGAACAGAGACATTCTTGGGCATTTTTGATTTTGGTATTTTATAGCTCTTCTCCTTTCTAACATCAGTTCTAATCTCATCATCAGTAATGTCAACATATTCTTCAGCTTCACTTTCAACTTCCTCCTCTTCAAAAGTAACATGGCTAGTTTTGCTAGATTTAGCCACTATATGCATTCTTTGTTGATCCCTTGGATGTAGTTTTGTAGCATCATGAATTACTTTTTTTTGCTTGTTTTTCATATCTTCTTCTGACCCTGAGTAGAAACTGCTGACAACATTCATAATATCTTGCTCTATAAAATAAATTCCTCCCAACATAATTGAAAGATTTTCAATAAAATTCTATCAAACAAGATATCATATGTCAATAAAAACTAATTTATAAAAGATATAATGATACAGTTACAATAACGAAAAACACATAAATATAAATAATAATACTTACGATATCTTGTGCAATATCATTTATGATTTGTTTACACATCTTTGTAGAATCATCTGTCGTGTCATACATTGACAATGCAAACTGATATCTAATCTTGTCATGTGACTTGGGCAGTTTTGTAAGTACATAAACAACTTCAGTATCTAGTATCAAACACATGTCTAGTACTTTTCCCAGCACCTCATAACTTCCACTATCATTAGGGATATCAACATATAGATATATCTGCAGATGTTGTTTGCCTTTTCTATCTTTTACAAACCATATAAGTTTTGTATTCTTCACTTCTTATGATTTCTTCCAGTAAGAAATCAACTTCTTATCCTTTGAGACACTTGCTAGATGTGTAGTTATTACCTCAGTTCGGGTTCGTTCAACAGTATTTTTTGAGGATCCACCTCCAATTTTAGCAATCTTTGGTCCAGAAAGATTCACAAAAATCTTCCTTGATTTCATTTTCCTGCAAAAAATATGCACATATATATAAATCAGTAAATTACAAAAAAACCAATAGCTTAAGTAAACAAACAAAACGAACAAAATCTAAAAATGAATAAAGACCAAAAACATGCACATATTAATATCAAAATACCCATCCCCCCTCCCCCCCCCCCTGCGGGCTAGCCTGCCCAGGGGGTGAGGGTCGATTCTGGGAATCATCCCTCACCTCATGGGCAGGCTAGGTCATGGGAGTGGATGTCACGAGTGGGCATGCCCACGGCTGGAGGTGCCCACCCACAGGCATGTGCTTGTGGGTGCGTGCACCCGCCTAAGGCAGAGCGGCCCCATGGTAGGCTAGGAGGCACTCTACCTTGGGTAGGCACGCCCACAACCGAGAAAACCACAATCGGGCCCACTTGCCCACTGCTGACATAGTGGTCCCTTGCCTTCTAGGGGGCTGTCGGGTAATCCTAGATCATGTCAATTTTTAATTTGTAAAAGGAATCTAAATTTCGTTAATAATTTTTTTTTCTTTTACTAGAATGTGTTTTTTTCTAATATTCTGCGCGAACATAACAACCCAACTGACACATAACTACTAGTAAACGTATGAGAGTTTAAGACTTGCACTCAGCAAAAGGGAAACTAACCTTTCAAATGTAATAATCTCTCGTTGAATATGTTGTTGATAACAATATAGCTGCTCCACAAAATCACTCCAAGTCTTTTAATGAAACCTCAAAAAGTCTTGATGTGAGGTGAGGAATAGTGATAATGAAATTTATGACATAACAGAAATTACAGAATTGTTTTACCGCATGGTGAATGTGGTATTAATTTTTTTATAAAAACTTTATATATATATATATATATATATATGTATATACATATATATATATATATATATATATATATATATATATATATATATATATATATATATATATATATATATATATATATATATATATATATATATATATATATCATGTTATGTCGATATAGTAATTTATTTTAAATGTGGGATAGAAGATATGATAAAAGTTAAAAATATATAAATTCAATTGTCTAGTAAATGCTATATAGTTTAAGTAAAAGATTAATTTAGGTAAAAGATTTAGTTTAAAAGTTTAATTTCATGAGAAAATTTTAGTTAAAATTTTTCAATAAATTGTGGAAGAAAATTTTGGAGGGAATACATGAAATGAAATTTTTAGAGGGAAAATTTTTGGCCAAAATTTTTTGAGGCAAATTTTGATTATTTAAGCTATATATTATCATTAGGAGAGAGTACATTTGTATCATTCAACCTCTTCTATTTGAAAGCCATGGATTCTTCTGATAGTGAAGTTTCTCTTTGTGAAGCGTCAACATCTTCGTCGTGTAACAACTATATTCATATTGATGAATTTAATGAGAATTATTTCACTATGAATAGAGAGTCAAATATTCCACTTAGTCTTAATCCTAAGGAGTGTGAGAGCAGCACTGATAAAGGGCAGGATGAAGAATTTCAAATAGATAAAGAGTCACAGTTTCCACTTAGTCCTAATCCTATGGACTAAGAGAGCAGTAGTGATAAAGAGAATGATGAATTATTTCAAATAAATAGAGTCACGATTTCCACTTAGTCCTGATCCTATGGACTATGAGAGTAGCAGTGATGAAGGTCGAGATGAATAATTTCCAATAAATCGAGAGTCACAGTGTCAAACTAGGCAGTAACTCCTCAAAATCAATTCATTATATTCATTCAGGTTGGTCTTTATTATATACATGAGGGAGAGATTGTTCATTTCATCTCCCGGTGACTCTTCATATTTTCCATTATTTATTTACATCAGTTACACTTATTCACCCAATCCTGATGATTAGGTGTCAACATTCCCCCCCTTAATCTGAAGGGATGTTGGTGAGTCCAAGCATTGTTCTGAATCATTCAAGCTTTTCTCTTCCAAGCGCTTTGGTGAAGATGTCTGCAATTTTCTCATTAGTGGAACAATGGCGGAGATGGATTGTTTTGGCCTCAACATGATGTCGAATTAGATGATATTTAGTATTGATGTGCTTCATTTGATCATGGAACTTTGGGTTCTTGGCCAACTTTATTGCCGAGGTATTTTCAATCATGAGTGGAGTCGATTGTACTTGTTTTACCTGCAAATCTTCAAGAATTTTCCTGAGCCACATAATTTCTTTTGTTGCCTCAGCTGCTGCCACATATTCTGCTTCTATTGTGGAATCTACTGGAACTGATTGTTTGCGTGATCTCTAGGAGACAGCTCCTGATCCAAGACTCATAGCATACCCTGAAGGAGATACCCCATTTTCTTTGTCTCCATCGAAGTCTGAATCAGAGTATCCAATCAAGCTGAAGTTGTCCACCTATGTATACTTGATTCCAAAGTCTTGAGTTCCCTTCAAGTACCTCAGAACTCTTTTTGCAGCAGACCAATGTCCCTCACAAGGCTTTTGCATAAACCTGGAGAGGATTCCAACAACAAACGAAATGTCTGGTCTGGTAATAGTTAGGTAGTTGAGACTTCCTACAAGCTGTCTATACTTTGTTGCATCCTCAAATTCGTTTCCTTCAATGGATATGAGCTTTAAGTTTTGTTCCATTGGAGTATTAAGAGGATTGCATTATGTCATGCCAAACCTATTCAACAGATCTCCAATGTACTTCTTTTGAGAAAGAAATATGGACTTCATATGTTGAGTTAATTCAATACCAAGATAGTAATGAACATAGCCCAAATCAGTCATTTCAAAACCTTTCCTCAATTCCTTCTTTATGGATGCAATGTAGCTTTCATTGTTCCCTGTCATCAAAATATCATCTACATATACCACAAGATATACAATTGTTTTGCCAACTTTCTTGACAAATAAAGTTGCATCATCAAGATCATAATGTTTGAAATTGAGTTTCAGAAGATGCTCAGTTAGTTTTTCATACCAGGCTCGTGGTGCTTGTCTGAGGCTATATAAGGATTTCACAAGTTTGCATACTTTATGTTCATGTCCTTTCACAGCAAATCCTTTAGGATGGGACATAAAAACATTCTCTTTTAGATCTCCATTCAAGAAAGTAGTTTTTACATCCATTTGATGGACTTTCCAACCATCTGAGTTGCTAGGGAAAAGAGTGTGCGGATGGTAGCCCATTTTGCTGTGGGGACAAAAGTCTCCTCATAATCAATCCCTTCCTTCTGTGCAAAACCTTTTGCCACAAGCTTGGCTTTGTGCTTGTCAAGTGAGCCATCTGCTTTATACTTGTTCTTGTAGACCCACTTGCAACCAATTGGTTTGGTTCTTAATGGAGGATCAACCAGCTTCCAAGTGCCATTCTTTATTAGGGCATCATACTCCTTTTGCATCATTTCTTTCCATTCATCATGAGAAGCAGCTCCTTTGAAGGAAGTTGGTTCGAAATCTATAGACAAATTAAATTCACAATCATAAGAAACATCCATATGAATAGGTGAATCAGAGTCATCTACATCACCTCCATTTTGCCGGTTTGAATTTCTAGTTCTTGTCTTTCCAACCTCATCAGGATGAACACTTTCAAGTGTCTTTGTCAGCCACTTTGAGGGACCTTTCTCAGATGGTCCAGGCTACTCCGTTGATTGAGTTGGGACTGAATCAAGATTGAGTCTCCCAATTCTATCAATCACATCACTTAAAGTATCATCCGTTGTTGGAGCTTCATGCGGGGGAGAGAGTTCTTCAAAAGAATATTCCACAAGTTGATCTAGTATAGGAATCCCCCCTTCAAGATGTGGAATCTAATTATCAAATTCTTGAAATGATTTTGCATTTGCGAATCTATCCAAGCGATCAAGTTGCCGCTCAATAACATTGTCAGTTTTGGATGATTCAAGAAAGATTACATCTCTAGGTAAAACAAACTTTTTATTGACTTCATCATAGAGACGGTATGCTTTGGAGGTGTATGAATACCCCAGGAAGATACACTTACGACTTCTTGCACCGAGTTTGTTTCTATGTACCTTTCGTATCAAGGCATAACAGGTGGAACTAAAGACTCTGAGATGCTTTACCAAAGGAATGTGCCCATACCACATTTCATATGGAGTCTTGTTTCTAATAGCATTAGATGGAAATTTATTCTTTATATATACAACACATAGAACTGCATCAGCCCAAAACATCAATTTTACATTTTTGAAAAATATCATGGAGCGCACCATATTTAAGATTGTCCTATTCATTCTTTCGGGATTATAAGGCACAGTTGTTTGATGTTTTCTCCCATGTTGGCAAAGATAGTTTTCAAATTCATTTGAAGTATATTATTTTCCATTATCAGTGCAAATAGTGCCAATATGAGATTGTGCATCATTTTCAATCCATGTATGAAAGTTCTTGAATGTTTGAAAAGCATTAGATTTGTTCTTCAATAAATAAACCCAACACATTCTGGTGTAGTCATCAATAAATGTCATCATATATTTATTTCCATTTGTAGAAGGAATAGGCATTGGACCACATAAATCTGAATGAATGAGTTCAAGTTTTTTTATGTGCTCTTGAATGTGAATCATGAAAACACTGTTTGCTATGCTTTCCTAGAATGCAAGCATCACATTGCTTAAGTTTCCTAGGAATTGTAGGCAAACCATCAACACCATTTTTCTTCAACAAGAGAAGGTTGTCATAGTTCAAATGTCCAAATATAGCATGCCATAATAAACTTGATGGAAGTGTACCTTCTTCATAATGAGAGTTGTATGAGAAATGTTGTGCACGAGCAGAGGTACCCTGCAGCTTGAGAAGCCTTTCTTCTTCTATTCCCCCCCATGACAAGTGAGTGGTCAGATGCTTTTCTCACCTCAAGCTTGCCATCAAACATATGAATGGAGTGACCTTGCTAGCGGATGTGGACCAAGGACACCAAGTTTCTCTTCAGCTATGGGAGATATAGAACATGATGCAAAAGAAAGTCTGGAAGACCGGGCAATTTAAGCCTGATTGTGCCAAGCCCTGATGGCTTGAGTTTTGATTGGTTTGCAAAGCATACTGCTCCATCAACATTATCAGTAAATTCTTCAAAAAGATCTTTTCTATGAGTCATGTGGCAAGTTGCTCCTGAATCAAGCAACCAATCATTTTTCCAAGAAGCAAGTGAAGCATTAAATAAATCTTCATTTACTCCAGTATTACATTGTCCCACAACATAATGAGCATATTCAGGTGCTTTACCTTTGTCTGTGTCATTAGTTTTACCTTTCTGTTGGTTTATTTGCTACTCAATTTTGTTCCAAGGTAACTTGCATGTAGAGGCATCATGTGATACATTTCTTTTGCAGCGTATGTAGTGAAAATCTCACTTTTCTCCTTGAGAGTGTCTGCTCCCCTACCTCTAAAATATCTTCCTCTTCCTCTTCGACAACCTCTTCCTCTGGAAGAATCTTAGGCAAGATTCTTTTTTTATGAGCAAGGCACACAACCTCTTCAGAAGATTCATGGGCTGTCTTTTTTCCAAAAGCTTTCTCACTTTCAACAAATTTTTTCACAAGAGAGTCAAAGGTAATATCTTTGAGGTTTCCATTTGCTTGCAATGACTCAAGATAACTGGAGTAAGTAGGATAAAGTGCCTTGAGAAAAGCGATAAGAGGAATATCTAATTCAACCTTAGTGGCTTTGATATCATGCATTATAGATTTCACTTCGGATGCAAGAGCAAGAGGATCATTATTTTGTAATTCAAGAGTGAAGAGTTTAATCATGAGTTGAACAACTTCAAGTGTAGAATGTGAGTCATAGAGTTCTTTCAGCTTTTGTAAGGCTTCAAAAGCAGTTGAAAATGGCGAAATATGGCAACTCACCTCTTCACTTACCTATGCTGCAATTAATGCATAGGCTTTGTTGTTCTTATTTTCCCAAATGGCGAACTCTTTGTCTGAGGTAGGTTGTTCTAGCTCTTTGTATCCGTCTCCAACACATACTCCTTTCCACAACTAATTGAAAATGAGGGTGTGTTTTATCATCTGGCACCACTCAAGATAGTTCTCCTTGCCAGTGAGGACTATTCCCACAATAGATATGATTGAATGCATTGTAAAATATGTGTGCTGTAAAAAAATACTTCTGGCAATATACTGTAAAAAATTGTACTTCTGGTGGCAAACTCTGTTTAACTTTGAAAAAATAATGAGGGATAATTAAAACAGCAGTGTATTAAATCCAACAGTCTTAAATCCACCATATGAAGTTTCATCACCAAGGAAATACGCAATATGCTGGTTCATTTAGAATGTATTGCGACCAGAAATTAGAGTTGCATAACTCACATAACAAATCAATACATATTCAAAGTAGCAGTCTAATAAGTACATAGGAGGCAATTATATACCACTGACTTGACTTCCACGCTTATCGCACCATACGCTACTCCCTTCAATGCATACAAACCAGAGGTCATACGCATCGGCAGAGGTAGAATACCAGACTTGGGCTCACATTCCAGCAGCCACACCTCAACATAGAACCTCAGTTATGCAGCAATTTTTTTTTTTTTTTGGACATAAAACATTTAATATTATAAAACTTCACTTATGAGCCTTTAAATATGCCACCACTTATAATGACCATAAGTCATATTTAAAAAACTCGATGTTTATATATATGCACCCTTTAAGAACTCAATGGAACACAACTTCACGGCTTGTATAATACACGGTCTTCAAAAATGGTTAACGTGCAGGCATCAAAAAATGATTTAACACACCATAAAAACAACTTCTAGCTTATTCAAATGAATGAGATTGGCGTTTGTCGAAAGCAGAATTTGTTGTACATACCACTGCTTCAACACCACTGACTTATGTCATGGAAGATATCTAGGTTGCTGGTCATTTTATGGTCAATGCAACACCATCACAATAATACCGCTCAAAGCGTAGTGGAGATCGACTATATAAATGCCCATAGAGCAGGTCGTTGGAGTTATCTTCCCAAGCAAGTAGGTTTAGAGCACTCTGGTAAGATTTGTAGATTATGGTGGATGAATCATCTTCGCCCCGATATCAAGCGTGGAAACATTTCGCCTGAGGAAGAGGAGCTTATAATCCAAATGCATCGGTTTCTTGGCAATCGGTTATCGATGGATGGTGTCGTCAACATTCTGGAAGGCTTCATCAACTTCCGCATTCTCAGAGGTGAGCACCGGCTCCGCAACTACCACTCGGTGACCATTGAACACATAATATCATACCTGGGTAGCACCACCAATGGCGCACAGAGATATGGTGGTATGGCGTTACAGTATACCAACCGAGCAGAGATATGGTGGTATGGCTGCTCAGAGATACGACTAAGCAGAGATATGGTGGTATGGTGCGCAGAGATATGGTGGTATGGCATTACAGTATACCAACCGACTGACCATATCAGTGAAGACCGTTACCCTAAATCGCAGGTATGAGAGAGGAGCGCTATTAGATTGTCAGAACCAGGAGGAGCAACGCTTTTATGAAAGGCAGCACATAGGTAGAATAGGGAGTTACAAAGTAGAGGGAAGCCAAAAATGGCACTGGCTCTGATACCATGTCAGACCAGGCAGTAACTCCTCAAAATCAATTCATTATATTCATTCAGGTTGGTCTTTATTATATACATGAGGGAGAGACTATTCATTTCATCTCCCAGTGACTCTTCATATTTTCCATTATTTATTTACATAAGTTACACTTATTCACCCAATCCTAATGATTAGGTGTCAACACACAGTTTCCACTTAGTCCTAATCCTATGGACTATGAGAGCAACAGTGATGAAGGTTAGGATGAAGAATTTCCAATAAATCGAGAGTCACATTTTCCACTTAGTCTTAATCCTAAGGACTATGAGAGAAGTAGTGATGAAGGCCAGGATGAAGAATTTCCAATAAATCGAGAGTCACATTTTCCACTTAGTCTTAATCCTAAGGACTATGAGAGTAGTAGTGACGAAGGGCAGGATGATGAATTTCTAGTAAATAGAGAGTCACATTTTCCACTTAGTCATAATCCTAAGGACTATGAGAGAAGTAGTGATGAAGGGAAGGATGAATAATTTCCAGTAAATAGAGAGTCACATTTTCCACTTAGTCCTAATCCTAAAGACTGTGAGAGCAATAATGAAAAAGGGTAGGATGAAGAATTTCCAATAAGTAAAGAGACACATTTTCCACATAGTACTAATCCTATGGACTATGAGAGAAGAACTGACAATGCACATGATGAAGAATATCCAATAAATAGAGAGTCAAATTTTCCATTTAGTCTTGATTCTAAGGATTATGAGGGTAGCACTAATGAAGGGAAAGATGAAGAATATCCTCCAAGTCAGTATTTCAAAAGCACAGATGATCATAGTGAGGATAATATTCCTCCTAATGATGATGAAAATTCTTATACATATGATGATTAAATGATGGATACGTTGCCATCAAATATCATATTGAGGACTAGGAGTAGACCTTTTCGTATCAATCCAAGATGTTCTAGTCATACAAGGGGTTGTTCAAGTGAATGTTGTCAAAAGGATTGCTTGAAACATATGGATTTCAAGTTTGCATCAGAGGAAAGGAAGAGATATTTGTCAATGAATAAAAGCATGCAAAATTCATATTTAGTGGGGTGCATGCAATCTACATTGTCAGGTTATGATTATCATATTGGGTCTTTATTTATCTATAGAAAGACTTTCAAAATGTTTCATTCAATGGGTAATTTTCATCTATCAATAATCCAAGAAAATTTGGAAAAGGGTCCCACATTTTATTCAGAAGTACGTCATAAACGACAGTTTGGGCCATTATCAAATACTGCAATGTCATGGATGAAAGAATTCTTTTCAAAGCATGGAGAGTGTATGCCAAATAGAGAGACAATATATATTCCAGATAATTTCTCAAGACGCGAAATCTACAACTTATACAAAGAATATGCAGAAGGTTTTGAAGGAAATGATCGATTTATTACATATCGATATTTTGTGAAGATATGGAAGAAATAATTCAACAATGTACATATTCCTAAGAAGAAAAGGATGGGGGTTTGCAGTACATGTGCTTCTCTTAAATCAAAAAGGGATAAATGTGAAGGGGCAGAAAGAGGTAAGCATTCATAACATTACTTTTTAAATTTGTATAGTCATCAACTATGAAAATGTATTTATTAATGACTTTCTTTTATGTTGTGTAGATTCCATTGTCAAAGCGCTTCAAGAGCATTACGAACAAGAAACAAGTGAAAGGAAAAAGTTGTACAAGCATCAAAAGAAATGCTATGATAATCCAAATAGATATTTGGGTTTGATAATTGATGGTATGGGATATAAGAAACCACTTCTACCACATTTTGTTCGCACACCCAAAAAATTATAGGAGGAAAATAGTATTTAGTATCACTTGGTCGGTTGTATGGTCTTCAATGGGAAAATGTTGCCAAGGGTATACTTCAAAGCTCCAAATATTCATAATGATGAAAATTTGACAATAACCATAATTCATGATGTGCTTTCTCATTGGTATAGTAATCTTCCTGAAGTTTTGTATCTACAATTGGACAACACTTGTTGTGAAAACAAAAATCAGATTGGTTTTGGATATCTAAACATACTTGTTGAATTGAGAATTTTTCAGAAGGTAAAGGTTGGTTCCTTTTTTGTTGGGCACACTCAGGACCATATTGATTAGATGTTCAATCATTTTTTAGTCACATTAGGGAGGAAGGATGTTGGGAGCTTTCCATCATTAATTGAATGTATTAAGAAATCATACATACCAGAGCCTATTTTTGATGTGTTGGAAGAAACTGTTGACATGCAAATGTTTATTCTTGGATCGCATGGTGAGTAGAAATGCATTGAACAACTTAATGACATTAGATGCCAACATCAATTGCGTATCAAAAAAATTGATGGGAAAACACTAATATGTGGCAAGAAGTATTCAACTACTGTAGAATGGGCATCGTCATCAGGTTTGGAATTTTTGAATTTCATTCAATATCATCCAATATTTGTGTCAAATATATTATTATGACAATCAGTTGCTGAAGTTCATAATGCATGCAGGCAAAAGAGAGATATAAATTATTCTGGTTGCCTAGAAGAAAATAAAAAATGAATTAGATATACATATGAGTACTTTGATATTATTGATTCAGTTTGGTGGGAGTCTTTTTTCAATAATCAAAGTCATATCATTTCAAGAACAACAAATTAAGATATACCTTTGAAAACTCCAATTATTTGGCCACAAAATGTGTCAAATGAACATGACGAAAGAAACATTGTTGAACAACAACAATCTCAAGGTATTATTAATTCTTCATAGGTAGAGGAAAGAGAAATGCATATTAGTTCCAGAATATCTCATGCACAACATGAAGCCATGGAAGACCTTTACAGGGGTTCAGTATAGGATATTAAGGAGGGTTTCATGATCGCAGTGCTAGTAGATGGAGATGCCAATGGTTATCCATTTTAGGTTTCTAAGGTTATAAATTTCATTAAAGAAAATGAAGATGTTGCAGGTGTTGAAGTACATTGGTATGCCACAAATACACACCAATTTAATGGTGTGTACAAGCCAGAGATGGTAGTTGATAAAAAATTGGCGGAAAGAGAAAAGGAAAGGGTACAAATATAAATTGTTGCCGCACGGACCTCTTAAAATTGGAGGATGTTGAACTACTTGTTTATGACTTCAATTAAATAAAGAGAGGAACTCTTTGCTTCAAGACAATAGATATTCTGAAGAGGTTGTTACCAAAAGAAACAGTGTTGAGATGGGACTCTATGGAACCCAATCGTAAATCTAGAAGAATTTTGAAACCTGAAATGGTGGGTATGCATGTGGACCCAAATGGGGCACTAGTTGATGAAAGAGAATAATATGGAACATCTTCATTTGCATCCAGTCATTCATCTGAAGATGTGAATTATGATGGTGTGCAAGAAGATATGATTGATTTTAAACAATTGTCTAAGAAAATTTATATAATTGATGTTTGCATTGTATCTTGAAATAAAAATTTTGATTTCCATATGATGTTAAATGAAGTTATGAGTCATTTTTATGTTTGTTGGATTATATGTTTTAATTATGATGAGTTTTATTTCTTAGAATATCCATAATGCAACAATAACTTAGAGATATAATTTATGTTTCATTCAATCTACAAGTATTGATATTTTGAATAATTTAGTCATATAATTTGTCCATAATGTCATGGTTTAAATGTGTTGAAAACTTAGAGTTCTTTAATTCTATGGTTGAAAAATTTCCATTTTTTTTTTATGCTATGGTTGAAAACAATTAGAATTTTAGTGATCTTTAGTGTCATGTTATTATATGTTTAACGACATGGATGAAAACTGATGGAATTTTAATGTGTTTCGGATCGGTTTTTTGGCTAGAGTTCTCATTTTGGGTTTATAGTTCTCATTTAAAAGTTTACGTTGTTGCATTAACATCATCAGTTTTAGCAAAAAACACAACATTAGACACAAACAACTTGAGATTCTTAAGATTGTAATTCAAGGCTTCTCCTGTATAATGTATTGAATGTCTTATGTGTTTATGCCTTGCTTCATCACTTTTCTTCTTATAACAATCTTTGGCAAGATGCCCACTTTTACCACAATATAACAATTTCATTCTAGAATAACTTTTAGTAGGTGACATACTTTGATTTGGCTTTACAGATGACCTTCAAAGAGATGGACTTCCACCTTTACTTCATTCTCCCTGTTTTCCTTTAAAGAATTTATTCTTCGCCAAAATTGCTAAGTCTGGATTTTAAGGCTTCAAATTCTCGCGTCCCTCTTCTTCCTTAATTAATATCCCTGTCAATTCATCAAAAGTGGGAGCTTTCTCCCTTGATGCAAGACCTATAATGAACACCTGATAGTCCTTTGACATTCTATTTAAAGTGATTGTAACAAGATTGGTACTATATACTGACTCTCCTATGTCTCCCAGCTTATCTTTCAACTCTTTAATTCTTGAAATGAAATTAATAATAGTTTCATTTTCTTCCATTTTAATGGAAAGGATCTTACTTTTCAAAAAGAGCACATGATTTCTATTTTTAGTCTCATGCAAATCCTTAATTGTAGTCCAGTTATCATTGGAAGTATTGCAATCATGAATGTGAGGAATTATACTATCTTTCACATACATCCTTAATAATACCTTTGCTTCATTTTCCCGCTTCTCCCAATCTTGGATTGATACAGTTGTCGCACCTCCAGTCACACTTGGCTTTACTTCATGTCCATTTGTAATCGTCCATACGCCATAACCTTTTATCGGTGTTTGTAACTAAAATTCCAGTTAACATAATTGGATGTGTCCAATTTATTAGCCTCATTTAAATATGTTTTTGCAAGGGGATTAGTCATCTTGACACAAAATCTCCAAGATGATAAATAAATGCATGTGCACTCCTTGGATTCAATAAATATACGTGAAACAGATCCTTTCAATCACACTCAACCAAACGTGGCACTGAATAGTATCAAATCGTCTAAAAATTATGAAATGAATGGGGCCACACAGAAAAATTCCCTCATCGCACTTTTCAAATAGAATTTTTGATTTTTACTCATATCATTGCACTCTTACCTATGTTGAAAATGTGTTGTTTAGTGCACTCTTCCCTATGTTCACAGTGAGTGGTAATGTTTGAAATAAAAAAAAAAAACACAGCTACCTTAAAAAAAACATAGTGCATAGTCTCGTCTCTTCATCTCTATACAAATCAAGATCTTCGGAACAGTTGTAACTTAACTCTTCCACTAATGTAAGCAGCGTACATTTATTGAGCAATGAACTACATAATTTCAATTAAACTTGGACTTCTGCTATGGCGCTCAACTCTAGCTTTGCGCTGACTCCAAGTATAACAACAACCCCTTCAAACTCTCTCCTTAACTACGAACACCACGATAGCAAACAGTCCATTGTCTCATATGCATATCTCCATGAACACTGGAGGGAAGGAAGCCTTGCTACCTTGTGGCATATCAAAGTATACTTGAGTAGCAAGTTCTCCTTTAACTGCAATTGGGGGTGCCAGGTACAATCCACCACAAAGTTTGATTGTCACACCAAAGATCCATTACGCTCCTAACTGTGGGGGCTTCACTAGGGGAGAAATATCATACCACGTGTCACTAAAGCCATAAAATCCTCATCCATTGATTCTTCTAGTCAACAATGCCTCATTCCCCATGCCCCCCAAACCCCTAAAATCTATGGTGTTCCCAAAATTCATAAACCTGAAATCCCTCTTAGACCTATAGTTAGCGCCATAGGAGCCCCCACCCATGCACTTAGTCAGTATTTAGCCACTAAGCTTCAACCATTTTTAGGCTCCGCCCCCTCTTGTGTCAAATATTTTGTTGACTTCATTCATAAATCCAAAAACTTTCACCTTGAAGAAAATGACATTATGGTCAGCTTTGATGTGGTCTCCTTGTTCACAAAAATTCTTGTCCCTGAAGCTTTAAGCATAATCTCTAATCTAGTAGATGAAGAAACCCTCAACCTTATCAGTATTTGCCTCTCTTCCACTTACTTTTTGCATAATGGCATCATCTATGAGCAAACCGAAGGAACAACCATGGGTTCTTCCCTATCCCTGGTCGTGGCTAACATCTTCATGGAACACTTTGAAGCCAAAGCCCTAAACTCTTGGCATCTCAAGCCTAAATGTTGGTTTAGATTTTTTGATGACACTTTCGTCATTTGGCAACATGGTCGTCAAGCCCTCAATGCCTTTCTTGACCATCTCAACAACATTACTCCCCTTATTCAATTCACTATGGAAATGGAATCCAATAATTCTCTTCCTTTCCTTGATGTTCTTGTTTCTCGCTTGCCTGATGGGACCCTTTCTCACCAAGTTTATCGAAAGAAAACCCATATGGACCGTTATCTCCATGCTCACTCTCACCACCACCCTTCCCAAAATTCTGGTGTGTTGAAGACCCTTATCTCTTGTGCCCTTAAAATCTCGGCTCCCCAGTTCCTTCCCTCAGAAAAAGCCCACCTAATCCAAGCTTTCAAAGCTAATGGCTACTCAGCCTCTCAAATTCATAAGGCATTCCTTGCCGCCTCTCATCCTAAATCCTACCCCTCTGACCCCACCCTGCATGTAAACCAAGTCTCTCTCCCTTACATAAAAGGAACCATTGATGTCATTGCCAAGATTCTATCCAAAAAGAACATCAGGACCGTCTTCAAACCCCATAGAACCCTTAGGAAATTATTCCGATCAACCAAAGATAAATCCAACCCCATGCAAGGATCAGGTGTCTACCAAATCCCTTGTTCATGTGGGAAGTCTTACATTGGCCAAACTGGTCATTCAATCTTTGTTCGCCTCAAGGAGCACATTGCAGACAACGCCCACCAAAGAGTGGCTAAATCTGCCATAGCGGAGCACTCTCATAATACCAATCAACTCATTTTCTTTGATGAGCCTCGCCCCTAGCTTGTATCCCTTATCGTATCATCAGGGAAGCTTTAGAAATTGAAAAGCGTCCCGATAATGTCAATAGGGAAGATGGCTATATGCTTAACCACTCCTGGAAGCCTATAATCCATCAACTTTCTTCTTCTTAACGCCCTCTCCCTCCTACCCCCCTCGCCCTCCCTCCTAGCCTCCTCGCCCTCCCTCCTTTCTTTCCCCCTCTTTCTTTAAACCTCGTTAAAATATATATATATATATATATATATATATATATATATATATATATATACACACACACATTTATAAGGGGAATGTTTTTTAAACCTTATTTCCATCTCTAATTAAAATATATTCCTAAATAATTTTAGCTATTAATCCTATAAATACTGTTAATTAAAAATTCTTCTTATGTTAAAATCATTATGCGTCTTGACTCAATACTTACTTTATATATATATATATATATAAAATTTAGGCTAGTAAGCTAAACAAATATTTTAGGTTATTATAAATAAATTTATTTATAAAACTTGCTCCTTTGGTCCCCTACCATTTATTTTATTTATTATAATTTAGCTAAACTATTAACCATTTAATAATATTTAAAACAATAAAAGATTCTTTTATTTATAAAAAAATTGAAACTATATATATATATATATATATTCAAACTTTGACTTATTTATCAAGTATTAAATTAAATAATTTTAGCTATTAATCCTATAAATAATATCAATTGAAAATCGTTATATTAGAATATTAAAATCATTATGAGCCTAGACTCTATATTTACTCTATATATATATATATATATATATATATATATATATATATATATATATATATGTATATTATGATGATGATGATGATGGTTAACGTCCACTAAGACCAAACTTTGGTCTATCGGACCTAAAGAAACGAATTATTTAGTTTAATTTAAGATTTTATTCCTATGCTCAAAAAGCTTGGAGAGAAGCGTAAAAGGCTAGGAAGGTTAGTATTGCAACAAAGATTATGAAATTGAGATCTAATGTGGTTATATGCGGGGCACTCTAAGAGTAAGTGATTTCATCCTCGATGTTCATATTTTCACAGAGATGGAAGATCCTTTCCAACCATGGTGTTTTAGGAACTGCCCAACTACCCGTTTCACTATGAGCTCGTGAGAGTTTGTTCTAATCTTGGCTATATTAATTTTCTTCTTTGAGTTGATTTTGGGCCATTGTTGTCTTCCCCAGAGAGTGCTCCATCTTTGATGCTGCCAAATTTGATCATGTTTCGCGATATATCCATAAGTCTCCTTGAGGTTAAAAAGTCCTGCATAATGTTTTCCCAATCTTAGCCTATCCTCCCCATGGCCCACTTGGATCTGACGCTCCTTAAGAAGCTCTTCAAAAGAATTGCATTCCAAATTTTTGGGTAGGGGAATCCAATCCTACTTATTCAGCCATTATCTCCATCAACTTCCTCAGGTGATGGGCCTCCAGTAAAGGGCTACATAAAATTTTCCCTTTGCTTGCATGGCTCTTCAGAGAGAGGCATGCTGATCGTTGCCAAGGATTGGAAGTTGTTGTCAGGCATCCTCTCAAAAAAGGGCATTTCCCCATTGCAAATATCCCAGTAGTTGTGCCCTTGAATTACTTATTTCTTTCTCCATGCCTGGTTCCAAATTGTCAAGTGTTGGACTTAACCTGAGAGCTTAATGAGATCTTTGTGGGTGTGATTGGGAGTGTATTTCACATGCCAGAGCTACCCCCAAGGTGTGTTGGGGTTATCCAGTCATCTCCATCAGGTTTTTCCCCCAAGGGATTTCCCTAAGAGATCAGTATCTCTGGGGTCGAGCCCACCTACTTTCTTTGTTTTACAGCACCAATCCCACCCCACTAAGGCCCATTTCTTCTTTTTTTGAGCTCCTCTTGATGAAAACTTGACTAAACTAGGAGGGGGGGTGAATCAATTTAGTGATGCAGGAGAATTCAACTTAGAAGAATCATTGTATTTTAGTAGACATAGGGGGGTCTTGTGTTTTAAGGAAGTTGGTTTCCTAAGTGTTGAATTAATGTATTATTAAGGTTTTGAGTGATTTTAATGAGAGAAGCTAGAATAGGGGTTTAATTAAGTATAGTCAGGCATATTTGTAAATGTTCTCGAATGTTGGAGAATACGAGAGATTCAGGATAGTTGAGAGATTTGAGAATCAATTGTAAATCTTAGATTAGGAGTTGGTTTCTTGATTTGTGGATTAAAGAGGATCATTGGGGATAAAGATGAGATTTTAGGATTTTTTTGAGAAGTTTATGAATCTAAACTAGAAATTGGTTATAGAATCCTTTTGTATAAATGTAAGCCTAAATGGCATAGTCAAGTTAGATAGTTAACTAGTTAGCTAGTTAGAGGTTGTGAGTTAGAGGTTTGATTGTAAGCCTACGAGCAGGTAGGAAAATAGACGCCACTGATATAGAAGGTTAGGCCAAGGAGAGAGTTTTTGTGCAAATACCTATTTATTAATACAAACAACTCGATTATGAGTTTATGTGTGTGTATGGAGTAATTTAGTTATAATTTGTGTGTGAACTAGAGTAAGTTCTGTGTAACAGAGGTTGCAGGTGGAATTCGAGCATAACATAGAGAAGAAGAATGATATGAAGGATCGTAATGGATCACTTGAATCCATTCGAAGGATCACAGTCGAGATTCAGAAGTGACTATGTTAAGAGCATGCAAGGTTAAGCTTAGGAGGAAGTTGTGATACAGGACATCTAAATACCAAAACCCTAGAAGAAACCCGAACCCTTAGAAGAACAATGAAGAAACGGCATAAAAATGAAGTAAAGGGAAAAATGAAGAAGTGAAGTGTCGATGCATAGGAGTTGTTGGATCAGCTAGATCAACAGACGAGATTGTTTGCGATAAGCAGCCAGGATTAAGTCGCGTAGAATGGAGTCAAGAAATGAACAACGGAGATCAAACCCAAGTGCTTGTGGAAGGTGAATCGCAGAAATTGATCTGGATCATCAGATCAACAGATTCGTTAGATCGACAGATATTAATGGCGGAAGAAGAATGGCGAAGGAATAGATCTGGATCGTTAGATCGATAGATCTATTAGATTGACGATGATCAACAACTGCAGGGGTAGGAGAGTACGGGTTTCCTTGATCGTGGCTGAAGTCCTACACTCACTCCTAGCCGTCGATCTCATATTCAACTCTTAGATCACAGTCAACTACGGGGGTTAAGGCCGTTTTAATCCGTGTGCTAGTTGAAGTCCTGCAAACCATAGATTTGATGGCCTCTTATATCTAACGGTCATCGTGCACCAATCAGCTCGTACAATAGTCAAGGAAGAAAGACGGGTTTATAAGCAGAAGTTGTTTATTGGGTGGAGAAAAAGTGGTAAGTGGTAATTCGGGGTGGTCACCCGATTCCATTTAGCAGTCGACACGTAGCACGTCGGAGGAGAGAGGAAACCGCTTTATTGGATGGGTAATCCTCGTGCAAGTGGCTCGACCGATATCGTTGTTAATCGTTGGATCAAATAGGTTTTGATCAATGATGGAGGATCACCGATTAGTTTCACATCGCAATATTTCATGAGTGGAGGAACCTTGGCCTTAAGAAAATGCGATTTGCAATGTGCGTTGCTCGGGTGTATCATCAACTGTCGGATTGAAGGGTGAGATCAATGGCGGAGATTGAAGCCATTAAGGCTTGGGCTTGAGCGGACCCGAGAAGTTTATCAACACGAGTTAAGTGATTTGAGTTCCAGCTGGTGAATGGGTTTAAGTGGCGATACAACGCGACAACCGTTGATCTGATGGAGTGAAATCAACAGTGGAGGATAAATGCGATAAAGGTAGAGCGTTGGAAAATGTGCAAAGTACATGGATTGGCGGAAAGTTAAGGCTTACATGTGTTTTATGTTTATTTCTATTATATAAGAATTATAATAGAAATAAAGTGGATAAAGGTTTTATGGGTTAAGTTCGAATATAACCAAAGTTAAGAGTGGGGTTTGGTTAATATGCGCGGGGTATAGAATTAACCAAAGTTTATGAGGGTGAATAAAGTTCCGCTCAAAAGGATTAATTAAGGTTAAGACTATTGAATAGTCAAATATAACGTTTCCGCATAAAACTTAATTAAGAACATTAAACCTTGGTTGAAGAAGGTTTTCACCTTGGATTAGGTGATTAGGGTCTGGGACCAATGACATACAATTTTATTTGCATAATGTGGGTAAAGTCGGCTTAGGCTGGCATCATTTAGTATATTCATGGACATTAAAATTCTTTTCATTAAACTCATTAACTGAAACATTACATGAGCAACTTTATGAATAATGACCAACAAATTGAATATGTGAACAACAAGTAATAAGCAAACCAAAACATCACATTAGCACAGAATAACAACACATATTGACACCAGATATAAGTGGAAACCCATAAAGGGAGAAAACCACGATTTTATTATTGTTGTGATACAAAGGCAAGCTCTTACTCCTTATTACATCTGATTTCCTATAGGCTCCAACCTATAGGAGGTTTCTACCTCAATTTTATGCAAACTGCAACATACTACTATCAATTTCATTAAATTTCTTCTCTAATTGAGATAATCTACATTCTAAGTCATCACTTTCTTCATGAGTCAAGGATGGGCCTTCAATAGATTTAATTAGCGGAGTAGCTTCTTTGGAGGTATGTTGGAAAATAATAATAACTCTCTGCTTTATTACAACCCAAAAAAATTGGAATCTTCTAATGAATAGTTAGGTTACTAGTAAGTTACATACCTTAAGTTGGAGAATATATATATATATATATATTTGAGGTCTTCTAGATCTTATATTTGTTTTGCAATACTCTAATATATAACTTCTGCAATTCCATAGTTGTGAACTAAATATGATGTGTCAACTGAAAGTTATCATAACTTTGCCAAAACTTGTTGATTTTTCGTGGCCTCTTCCCATGAGAAAACCTGTATAGTATGACACGTGTCCAATTATTGAAATATAATTTTAGAACCTATACATGAGGTTATTCTATATGTCTCCTAAATTTCTTGAATATTTTACAGTCTAAAAATTTCCATAGAAGAAGATATAGCAAAAATGCCAAGCTGACGTTTTTAGAATTTATTTCATGGTTGTTCACAAACCCTAACTTCCTTAGGGTATAACTCCCAAGGTATGTTGATCCAAATTCTAAAAATGGAACTAGATATTCCCTAGGATTTCTTCTTAATACGGTCCAAGTTTAACTTTATGAAGCCTTAGAGGAAAAGAAAAAGTTATAGCACAAGTTCCAAACTGACTTGTTTGAGATTGAATTTTTGAGCATATAGAAACCCTCATTTCCTTGGAGCATATATTTGAAAATATAGTGAACCAAGATCTGTAACTTGGACCAGATGCTGAACATGATTTCACCTCATTGTGGTCCAAGTATCACAGTGTAAATCCTCACATAAAAAAAAAAGGTTATAGTGAAAATGTTGAACTGACCTATTTGAGATAGATTTTAGGAGCATTAAGAAACCCTAACTTCCTTGGAACATTTCTCCAAAAATATAGTGAACCAATATCTGAAACTTGAACCATAGATTGCTTGGGATGTCTTCTCAATCTTCTCTAGGTTTCACCATTTGAAACCTAAAAAAAAAATGGTTATAGAGAAAATGTCGGGATGACCTGTTCGAAGTAGAAAAACCTTAGGATCAAGAGATCTGATACCAAAATTGATGATCCTCGCACCTTAAAAATGATAAAAAACAATCATTACAGTCCATTTTGAGGGGGAAAATTCCTTGTACAATAAATACAAGGAACAAGACAATATTTGATTACCCTAAAACTATGTCTCCTTAGTGTATATATACAGGAGACAAAGAATCCAATAGATCACATATTCAAATGGGACCATGAAGGCTTCTATCCTACATAACGATATAACAATAGAAATGTAATCACTCAATATATAGGGCTTAATAAGGGTTTCTGGGTTAACATGAGGTTTATATATGGATTAACAGTTTATGTCCAATTTTGTGCACTACAATGCTCATCTTTTATAGTTTTTATTATATTTTTCACTCACACAAAAGCAAGGGGATGATCACACAAAGTAAAGAGGGCAACGAATGTTCACGAGAAATAATTAATTTAAGACTATCAAAACTACTACCTAATATAAACTAGTTGAGAAGTTGGTTATCTAATGAGTTTTTTATTATTTAAATCAACTAAATAATCATTACAATAGGGAGTGGATAACATGTACCTATATCCTTATGCTTCATTGGTGAGTAATAGGTAGTCCAAACTAGTGCTCCATTCTAGAAATGTAGGTGATGGAGAATGCACACCTAATGATCAATTTTCCATTGTATCAATGCAACCGATGAACGAAGGTGATGACACTCAAGCAGGGTTCAAATTCAATGAGAATATAGGTTAACATTCTCTAAATATGCAACATATATCAACTCATTCAATCCAAAAAAATGCATGAATGGGAAGGACATCCAATTGAATAGTTATTATGTAGTGGAGAAGCCTTTGGGCTTATGACACCTCCATACACTCTAGTGTTATGGTGTGTAGAAAAACTTGTTATTGCTCCTGATACCATGGTAACTCTACCTATAAGGATTTTTTAGCAAGGATTGTATGATTCTACTTTTGTTGGTAATATTTACAACTGCAGACAAAATCCACTCTAGATCCCGACACCTCTAGTGGTGAAATCCCAAGGGCTCAAAAACCAATTTCCGGGCTTAGACAATGGACATTTTTACCCCTAGTGATTAAGTACACCCATAATCTCTTCTACCAACTTAGAGCATCCTAAAGAAATTATCAATATGCATATAGCGATAAAAATCCATTTTTTCTCAAAACATCTAATAATTTATTTTAAGAAAGTTCATTAACATTTCCATCTCCTTCATCTCCCTACTAAAATAGCCACATTAATAAATGTGGTTGAGATATTTCGTAGGCATCAGCGAAAGAGTCATTAACACAAAATGAGCCATACAAGTTAACTCAATATATTAATTTTATTTAACCTAATAGTAATTTTGTTTCTTTTATATATATATAACAAATTTTAAATTGATAGAGCAAATATATTATCATAGAAAAGATTTATTTTTTTATATAATACATATAACCAAAAATATTCTTGTGCCATAACACATCTTCTTCCGGACATGAATCTTGATTGTAAACCCTAGATATGAACCAAAACAAAACCATTTAAACCCCAATTGAAAGAAAAAGATTATGATGCCAAAGAAGAACAACAAAAAGGATTTTTAAGGATAAAAAATGAGGTTTTCAGAGCTTTTTACGAAAACCTAATTTACCATTCTGGATCTATCATGACCGCTTAAACAATCTCTTCAGCGAAATGCAAACACGTGGTTTAATAAAGCCATGAAAAAAGGATCCACAAAAAAGGATGTACATGCACTTTTATTTGGATGAATTAAACTTCAATTGCATTCTTCGCCAGACTGTGCAATGAAACGAAGACAATGATTCAATTTGAACGACAGGTAGCTCGTGTCGCCTTTGACTTCATTAATGTGAGAAACTTCATTATTGTGAGAACCGTGAACTTGATCGGCCTCTATCATAATGTTCCCTCGAAACCGTAGCCATTTCAAAAATATGTTATTTTTCAATTTTTATATTAAATATATTATTTTTTGATTTGGAACTGAAAACCTATTCTAAGTATTTTTCATACTATCTATTGGATGATTGAATGATGTATAATTAGACAAAGAGTATTATTTTTAAAGGAAATATTATCCACTCATTTATTTAAAAACCAAAATTCTTGAAGCTTAATTTCAATATAGACCATACCTACACCATAATTAACTATATTTAAGATGAAATTAAATCTAGAAACAAATTAGAAATATTATAAAATGAGTATGCGATGAAAGAGACTCATCCCTGTGAGTGTTTCACCACCCAAATCAATTAAAATGTCCTAAATTCACATAATACAAGGTTTATATGACTCCACGATATAAGATAAACAAATTAAAAAACTTTATGTGTTGGCTAAGAGGAAGAACAAAAGTATTGTGGGAGCAACATGAACGATGTTGCATGACCAAAGCCTACATCTACACTTGTGGGCTGAAGCATGCAACTCAAAGGTCTATTTACAGAACATGAGTCCTCACAAGGTTCTTGGCATGAGTACACCAGAGGAAGCTTTTTTAGGGAAGAAACCATGTGTGTCACACTTCAGGATCTTTGGATCATTAGTTTACTATCATGTTTCCAAGGAAGCAAGGAAAAATTTAGAGTTGACAACATAGTTGGGCATATTTGTGGGGAACACAGATACACCTCACAAATATCATATGTACTTGTCATTCCTTAGGACGGCAGTGGTAAGACGGGATGTGAAATTTGATGAGGATAAGGCAATGAGGTGTTCTCTTGAGAGGGAGTTTTAGTTCCAACCTAATCATGATATTTTGGCTCCAAAGGAAGAACTTCTGGAATTTTTGGAGCAACCACAAGCAGAGGAGAAGAGAGTGGAGACATCCACTCAAGAAGAGACATCTAGAGAAGGAAGGAAGCTAACTAGGGAATTCGACAAATTATTGTAGGATGCTAGAGAGAATGTGGGAGCACCCATATCACAACGCAAGCATAGGAGGTCACCGGATCAGTACACTGGCTACATGGCTTTGATGAATGAGTTGGTAGAGATTGAGCCATCCTCACTCGAGGAATTTGTAGAGAAAATAATATGGTTTGATTCTATGGTACATGAATATGATTCCATTGTCATAAATAGTGTTTGGGAAGGGGTCCCAATACCAACAGACAAATCAGTGGTTGGTTCGATATAGCTTTACAAGGTAAAGCATGCAACGGATGGTAGCATAGAGAAACACAAGGCCATATTTGTGGACAAGGGGTTCTCTCAGGTTGAGGGAATTAACTATGAGGAGACCATTTCTCCAGTAGAAAGGTACTCACCCATTAGGTCAATTCTAGCACTATCAACGTAGATGGGGTGGAAGATGCACCAGTTGAATGTGAAGACATCATTTCTCAATGGATTTATTGAGGACGAGGTGTATATTGATCATTTAGAGGGGTTTGAGACCTTTGAGAGAGAGCCACATGTGTGCAGACTCAATTGAGAATTGTATGGACTCAAGCAAGCACCCCGTGCTTGGTATACCAAGATCAATAGCTATCTCACTGGTTTGGGCTTCACCAAAAGTGAAGAAGATGAAAACCTTTATCACATTGTGGTACAAGGTAAATTATTGATTATTGTTTTATATGTTGATGACTTGATCCTTACTGGTGATGATCAGCTAAACAGATCTTACAAGGAGGGCCTTGCAAGAGAGTTCGAGATGAAGGACATGGGCCTCATGCACTACTTCTTTGGATTGGGAGTATGGAAAGGAGATGGGGAACTGTTTGTCTCTCCAGGAAATTATGCCAATAAGATACTTCGGAGGCTCTGAATAGATAGGTACAAGCCCATGAAGACTCCTCTAGCAGGAAACTGGAGTAAAGAGGATGCTACTTCAGGTGAAGTAGTGGAGGCTACCATTTACAGGTAGCTTGTAGGTTCACTCATGTATTTGGTGAACACACGATCAGTCATGTGTTATGTAGTTAACTATCTTAGTCAAGATATGGTTAATCCAACCAAACTGTATTAGAAGGCATCAAAGCATGTGTTGAGATACCCCAAAGACACTACTTAGTTTGGTATCTGGTACAAACAGACAGAGGAGTCAAGTTGCAAGGCTTCAAAGATGCAGATTGGGTAAGGAGACCATCAGAAAGTAAGAGCACTTCAGGAGAAAAATTTAGTGTTGCGTCTGCAACAATTTCTTGGTACAACAGGAAGTAGGGATCTGTGGCACCCAGCTCAGCAAAAGCAGAGTACATGGTGGAAAGTCAAGCAACATGTGAGGCTATATGGATGAGAAAGATTCTTGTTGGGTTATTTGGTCAGAATATGGATCCTAAAATGAATTACTATGATAATCAAAGTTGTATCAAACTCTCAGAGAATCCAGTATTTCATGATCTATCCAAGAATATTGACATCTGGTATCGCTATCTACGAGATTATGTGCAGAGGTAGATTATGTTGTTGCAGTACATTTTGAAAGAGGAACAAGATGTAGATATTTTGAAAAAGGCCTTCTCAAAAGGAAAATTCAAGTTCCCTAGAAATAGGATTGGGTTATCTGATAATTCCTTTCTTGTTTAGAGGAAGTGTTGAAAATGAAGCAAGAAAATCTAGTTTTGACTTTATCTTGGTCAAACTAGATTAAAATTTTGAATTTCTATTTCAGCAGAATACTTGGAGGTAGTTAACTGAGGTGACATGGCTCTTGTCACTCATTTAACTCATTGAGTCGGAAAGACTTGATTTCAGATCTACATGATTGATTGCTAATTTGTAGCAATCTATTTCAGTCAAATTTATTTATTGTCAGTTTAACTAGTTCTAATTGTCAGATGAACTAGTGGAGGTCAAGTTGTCGATGTGTAACTTCAACCGCACACAATGATCAACCAATTAATTGATCAATCAACCCAAAATAATTGTTGCATGCAAAGAATTCGAGTTACCCTGTTGAGATGGAGATTCCAAGGTAGTGTACTATCAATTATAGCATATTCCCATGTGTACAGGTGGTGCATGTAGTCAGAGATTGACCTAAGGCTATTGTGCAATTCCTTGGTGTGAAATTCCTAAAAAAAAGGGGAAATTTCCCAAGGGAACAATGCAAGGAAATAAGATCTTGGGAAGGCTTGAAATTTGTTAAGTATTGGTCCAAGTTAAGTCAATTAGGCAGAGGGATAGACTATACTATTGCAGGGTGTGCTCAAGGTTGAGCAAGCATTGTATTTCTTCTCTATTCTTTGATTAATGCAATACATATAGTAAGGGGTTTTGAGTAGTTTTTTTCCCTTAGATAAATATTTGTGTATGTGTGATGTTTCCTTTTCATGTCAATGGTTCTTGTTTTAAGATGGTGAATTAACTTCCGCAGATCAATAGAGTAGCTTCAACTCTTGTGATTTAGCATATTTCATGAACAATATTGAATCTACACATTAATTTCTATAAACTTCCTACTTACCATTTACCAGTTTTTCTTCCAGTAAGTATTTTTGGACTTGAGTTCATAAGACAAAGTTTAAACATTGATTAGTTGCATTTTCTACCAAGGAAGAAAGAAGCACTTTTTAAGCTTAAGGCAGAAATAAAACCTTTTATTGTAAATACCAAGGCTATAGATAAGGAGATTTAATTTTTGTTGCAACAAATGATATTTGCAAAAGGTTAGAGCTAGTGTAATGGTCCAATTGGCAAGGTTTCCCTAAGAATTCAACAGGGTTCCACCCCATATATATAGTCATTAAAACCATAAATTGAAAAATATGCAAGCAAAGAATCATAGGAAGATTGTACCTTGGTGGATATACCAAGAGAGCAAAAAATAAATAAACCTATAAAACTCAATGTTTTAGCTACTCCACAATAGAAAGAGAAAGAGCTCAAAAGAGTTATTTAAGATATCCCATAATCAACTTCAGATTCATATGGAGGAGCATTCAGAGTATACAAGAGACAAAAGGTGAGAGAAACAGAAGAATCAATGTCTAAAACTGTGTCAATAGAAATTTCTACACCTTTAACAGCTGGTACTGTCTTCAACAATTAGAAACATCTACACGGAAGTCCTCTTCCTCCACTTCTGTTAGTCAAAATATATTTTCTCAATTCATGGAAACTAAAAGAAGAAATGAAGCTTTGAAGAGTGTAACTTATAGTCAATTTTAGAGGAAAAGTTCTTCGACAGAGAATAGATTACTCTCAGCTTTGGATGCTGAGAAGGAGAAATTTCAATTGGAATTTATAGAGCCTAAATTCCAAGGTGCCAAGTTAGTAGAGGACTGTAAAACTTCAATATTTTCTTTCAATACAAAGCATATTTATCCAATAGATCAGATTGATCTTCATAGATAGACAGGGGAGATGATATATTCCACTCTAACCAGTTCAACTATTAATTTATCCAATTTTCAAAATACATTGAACAAAACAATTACTAAATTAAAGATGGTAAGAATGTCTTCTTTGGATAAAGATACCATAATCAAATATTTGGAATACATCATTATCATATTGGGAACTAATCCCTACGATGATAATGTTGTCCAAGAATTAATAAATAATAAGAATACATATATTTAGTCACTTCACAAAAAGCTAAAGTTGCCAACAACTAAACATCCTCAAACACAAAATATTGAGGAAATGAAAAAAGAAAAGAAAATGCTCCTCTTAGTGATGATTGAACAGAGAAAACATATGAGTAGTTTGGAATCACAAGTTGATCAACTATCGAAGGAAAGAGAACAGGTGAGAGATACAATTGTTTCTTCATCTCAATTAAGTTCAACAGAAAAAGATTCATGAGAATATTTAACAAAGGCATTGTCATCTTTAAGCCTGAAAAATCAAGAAATTTATGATTTAAAGAAATATTTAGAGAAAGCTCATGATGAAAAACTTAAGAAAGACAATTTCTTGATTGTTGAACTTCAAAAAGGTGCCAGGTTGCAGAAATAGTTAGAGTGGTATATAAGTCAAGCCAATCCTTCTCAATGTTTAATTCAAGATAAAGTTAATTTGTGGGAGGATATTATGTCTTCTATATCTGAAATTTGGACTTCAATTAAATTATTTCCCAAGAGGAAGAATTGTTGGAACAGGATAAAGAATCAATAATTAGAATTAAAATAAATTTGGGAAATAAGTCAGTTCAAGTTGGTAAGTTTATCATATTCCTGAACACCAAATCAAAGTTGGAGTTAGAAGAAATAGGTATTCTTGATAGAACTTATGCCATCATGGAGATCAAGAAAGTTTTAACTAAAAAGAATTTGACGAGACATGTGAAAGATTCATAGAGATTAATGCAAATTTAGATTGATAGATTTTACAGAAAATTTGACCTTCTGTAAGAAAAAGGATTACCATCATTCAAAAATTCCCAAGATAGACTTGTATATAAGAATAAATATCAAAAGTTTTTGAATGAGTGTGCCAATGATAAATCAAATTTTGATGGTTTGACAAGAGCTTTGAGTGGTTAAAATCTACTTGAAAATTTATCTAATGATTTATTTATATGCTATGAGATTAAACATATTTTTTTAGTAAAGCCAACTTATAAAAAATATACTGAGTTGGATGAGAAATGTTGAAAGCTAATTTATTTCACTTATCCAACTAGCACAAACTAGGATAAGTTTTTTTACATCCTATCTTAGGATATTTCTAGAAAGGCTATTCAGGAACAAAATAAGGACAAGTCCAGATTGTGGGGAGAAAATTGTGGATTGTTCCTTGATATCAACCTAGAGATCTTCGTTGTATTTCAAGTTGTTGTTTTTAGATAGAATTTTATTTCCTTGTAATTTGTAGCAATATAATTCTATAGAAACTCTATATATATTGTAAATTTAGATGTGGAAAAGGTTGATTCCTAGAAGAAATATTTTGATATTTTTGTAATACCTGACAATTTCAAAGATAATTAAGGAGTATTGGTTTCAACTTATAGAAATATTGTTTCATATGTGAGTTCATATTGTTTTTCATTATCTTTTTCTTCATACATCTATGATTACTTAGATAATTGGGAAAGGTTAGGCTGAGAATTAGCCTCCTTGAAATCCCCTGGCAAAGTTATGTTCAATACTAGGTTAACTAAACAAACAAATTGTTTTAGTTACTCTACATAATTTTATTGTTTCCCTTCGTTTTAGATACAAAAGATTCATCTATACACTTTCTGTTCCTATTGGATAATTAAATATTCAAAATGAGTATATGAATTTTCTAATGTTTCCTTCATTCTTCTATTAACTTCTTTAAAGATTATATGTTGTTAATTTTGAAAATCGACACTTTGGTTAGTATTTAAAAGATTAAGGCTTATCTACTTACACTAGGGTTTTTATCCATGAACCAATCATTTTTAAAAGCAAAATCTTCACATAGATGCTTTTACACAATACCTTAGCCATGAATTTTCAACAAAGGACAACATGCACAAATAATAAAGTAGACTTGCTAAGTTATTAGGATTGTAATTTTGAATCGATCGAAAAATAAGGCGAGAGCAGAGCTTCGAGACCTAGGGTTTGGGGCCGCAACTTGCAGGCTCAGCAACAGTTCTGGAAGCACAAAGAGACAGATTAGCAGATTTACTTCTCAGAGGTCGAGGACTGACCCGACAAATGGTAAACGAGGGGTCCACTGGGACCCCATCCTTCAAGCAGGCAGTCATGCAAAAGCAGAAAACGCAGGAAGGATTTAAAATCAATGGTTATGGAGATCATAAGGATGGCAGCGGCAGCAGTGGAGAAAGGACACAACAGCTGCAGAAAGAGACAAGAAAAAACCCAAAGATGATGGGTAAAGCCAATAATGGACAGGAGAAAAACGACAAAAGACTAGATGCAGAACAAAGAAACACAGCACCAATAATAACCCAAACAGAAGGTGAAAAAGAAAATGGAACAGAGCAGCACTTACAAGAGGAAGAGAAGCAAGCAAGGACTGCAAACCCCAGCTCCAAACAGGCAACCCAAGGAGCATGCAAACCAAAGAAAAAGGAAACCCTTCGAGTGGTCTTCTCAGATCCGGACATTCAGGCCTATAGAGACCACATGATGGAACATGCAATTATTTGCAAATTTATGGGACTGTGGCCAACAGAACGCACACTCTGCCAATGGATCAAACAACACTGGAAACCAAAAGGTGATGTTAAACTCCACCTTGGAGCAAAAGGTTTCTTTACTGTTGTCTTCACAAACTTGGAAGACAAGGATAGAGTCTTCGATGGTGGACCTTACTTCTTTGCCTCAGCTGGACTCTACATGAGACCCTGGAAGGCAAACTTTGTACCTGAAAAAGAGACATTCACATAGGTTCCAGTGTGGATCCGCCTATTCTCCCTTCCTATAGACTACTGGGGACTGGCGACGCTTAAGCAGATAGGAGACCGGCTCGGAACCTTCATTAAAGCTTCAGAAGCAACGGTGCAACGAAGATATACTTCCTGCGCAAGAATTTGTGTCGAGATGGACGTCTCAGGAGCCCTGCATGAAGGTCTGTGGTTGGAATTCAGAGATGAGGATTACTATCAAGCCATCGACTACGAACAAATCCCCTTCTATTGCAGAAGGTGTCATGAACACGGACACCTTGTCAGAGAATGCCCTCTAAACAGAACAGGGGACGAACACAAACAAGAGCAAGCAGCAAAGAGTAAAGAGGCCTTCACAAAGCCAAAAATAAGACAGAGAGCTAACAGAAAAAGAATATACAGAGCAGAGGCAGGACCTGGCATCATCAGCAACACCTTCAACATTCTGGAAACTGATACAGATTCAGAAGGCACAAATAGGGAAACAAAACTTATTGAAGCACCAAAAGACAAGCCAGAACACACAACAAAGGACGGGGAGGAAAATATAATCAGAACAGAAGTTCAAATGCAAGAGTTCGAAGATGAACACGATGAAGACACTGATATGATAACCAGCGACGGAGGTAGTGAGGAATTAGAGCTCAATGCAGTCCTAGAAAAGGAAGGAGTCAACCTCCCAGATATGGAAAAAAACTGGAAAACCCAAGGGCTGGACAACATTCCGGAAGAAGAAATCAGGAAGATCAGTGATCTCTTCATCGCAAGACAAAAAGCGGAACTAGATAGGCAAAACAAAAGATTAGGAATTGCAAAAGGCACAGGTAATCAGTCAAAGAGCATATCTCTTAACCCAACAGGCCGGAAGCAAAATAAAAGAAGAGGCAGAAGAACCAGTGGGGAGGTGCTGCACGATCTGGGGATTCTAATGATAAACTCTGGTAAAATGAAGGCTCTTCACGCCTTCCCGTCCTACCAATAAGTTTTTAGTTATCAATGAAAGTCATTTCATGGAATGCAAGAGGGCTCAATAGCCAAGCTAAGCAAAGACTGCTCAAGAGAAAGTTCCAACAAGAAAAGCCAGATATTATGTTCATACAGGAGACCAAATGCGCCACTAACCAAATGGAGAACATCAGCAAAAGGCTAGGCAAACCTATCAAATATATAGATGTAGCCAGTCAAGGATGGGAAGGAGGCATAGCTACACTTTGGGACACCCGAGTAATAAACATTATCTCAATGGAAGCTGCACGATCGTTTATTGCCACAGAAGTTCAAATAACAGGTAACTCTGAAACCTACCTATGCATAAATGTTTATGGACCGCAAAGATTAGATGACAAATTTTCTTTTCTTAATTCTCTCATGAATTTAAAGTTAAGATACCCAACCTCTAAGATCATCATGGGGGGAGATTTTAACATGATTACCTCTCTACTGGAGAAGAAAGGAGGTCTCAGAAAGCTTAACAAAGATACAGAACTCTTTGTTGATTTCATAGAAGCTGCCAAGCTAGTAGACATTCTCCCCAAAAATGGTTCCTACACTTGGAACAACAGAAGAGGAGGAGACAATAGGATTGCCTCCCGACTGGATAGATTTCTGATCTCGGAAAGTATCTTACTCGAAGGAACAACAGTGGACTCTGACATTCTTCCCAGTGGAGGATCAGATCACTGGCCTATAGCTTTGGAAGCAGCCCTCCTATGCACCCCTAGAAATAAGCCCTTCAGATTTGAAAATTTCTGGTTAACTCATCTCGACTTTGCAAACCTGCTGAAGGAATGGTGGTGTGAACCATTAGATCTAAGAGGAACCAAAATGTTCAAGCTCCAAAGAAAACTAAAACACATCAAAAACAGAATTAAAGAGTGCAATACAGTAGAGTTTGGAAACATCTTCTAGGAAAAGAACATCATTGAAGGTAAGTTAAATCTAATTCACAAAGAATGGGCTTCTGGGAACTATAGAGAAGACACAAAAGAACAAGAGAAGGTTCTGATGCAGCAATGGCAACTCCGCTGCCAACAGGAAGAAACATTGTGGAAACAAAAATCAAGGATCCAATGGCTAAAGGAGGGAGAACAAAATACAAAGTTTTTTCACAGATCGACGCTGGACTACAGGGGGGCAAACAAAATCCTCAGGCTAAAAAATGAAGCAGGGGAAACTCTTCAAAACCACAAGGAAATATCAACGCTGCTTACCAGGCACTTTAAGCATATAGCTCAGGAAACGCAGGAAGAAAGATCCGATGCCATAGAGGAACTAATTCAAGCTATACCCCGCATCATAACCTCTGAGCAAAACTCTGCTCTGCTAAGAAAGGTCTCAATGGAGGAGGTGGAAGACGCAGTCAAAAGTATGCCAAATGATAAGGCACCGGGGCCTGATGGCTTTACAATCAACTTCTACAAAGCTTGTTGGCCAACTATCAAAACAGAGGTATGGGAAGTTGTCGAAGACTCCAGACGTTCAGGCTCCATTCTCAAATCCCTGAACTCCACTTTCATTGCACTAATCCCTAAGGAAGAAGAAGCCAATTCCCCTAATAAGTTTCGACCTATAGCTCTCTGCAATGTGATATATAAAATCATTTCTAAAGTCATAGCCAACAGACTTAAGCCTATTCTACCTGACTTAATCTCAGAAGAGCAGTCAGGTTACGTGGAGGGCAGGCAAATTCTAGACAACATCCTTTTAGCACAGGAGATGGTTCACACCCTGCAGACAAGGAAACTTCCAGGCATGCTGATGCAGCTAGATCTCTCCAAAGCATTCGACAAGGTCAACTGGAATTACTTGGAGGCCACTCTAAATGCTTTTGGCTTTGACAAGCAATGGACCAAATGGATCCTTGCTCTGATCAAATCTACCAATTTTTCCATTCTGGTTAATGGCTCCCCCTCTGCTCCTTTCTCCCCCTCCCGAGGCATTAGACAAGGAGACCCTCTCTCCCCCTTCCTATTTGTAATCCTTATGGAAGGGCTCAGCAGGCTCATTCACAAAGCAAGAGAGGAAAGGAAACTTAAAGGCTTACACCCTTTCCCCTCCATTCCTACAACAACGCACCAGCAGTTTGTCGATGACACAATGCTGCATGGCACTCCAACTGTCAAAGAAGTTATGGCCTTCAAAAACATTCTACATCTCTTTAGAAAAGCTTCAGGCATGGAGATTAACCATGCTAAATCAACTATCTTCTTCTTTAACACTCATCCCGCCATCCAGAACCATATTTCTAGCATTCTTGGCTTCCGAAAAGGCACTCTACCATCTAAGTATCTGGGAGCCCCTCTCACTACTAAGCCTTGGAAAAAAATTCACTGGGAAAACATCTTAGCAAAACTGGAGAAAAAATGCAAGCATTGGACTCACAGGTCTCTTAACTTTGCTGGGAGACTTGTCCTCACCAAAGCAATACTACAGGCCATCCTGCAATATTTTCTATCCATCATGCCGGCCCCTAGCGGTATCCTGCAGAAAATTGGAAATACTCAAAGATCCTTTCTATGGAGTGGCAATGCGGAAAAAAGGAAATGGGCACTCGTAGCCTGGAACAAGCTATGCACTTTGAAAGCAGCAGGTGGTTTAAGTTTAATTGACCCCCACACCATCAATATGACATGTGGAGCCAAGTTGTGGTGGCGCTGGCTGAAGGAAACCAACCTACCTTGGGCCAAACACTAGAAGGAGAAATACACTCCTAACTACAACGATCAGGACTTAATCAGGATACAGGAAACACCAGAGGGTTCTCCAATATGGAACTTAGCTAGAAGAAACCGCAACTTAGTTCAGGACCACAGCTTCTGGGAGATCCGCAATGGGGAAACGACCCTCTTCTGGGAAGACGCATGGCAGCAGCTCCCAAAGCTGGAAAAACCAGAGCTAGAAGAGTTCAAAAGAGAATGCCAGAACAGGGGAAAATTTATAGTCCACCACTACTGGAACCCTAACAGCCGCGACCAGGAATGGAGAGAATGGGCACTCCAGGATGCTGAGAACCCAATTGAAGAAAACAACAACACAAAGGACCTCCTGAAATGCATAAACAATCGAACTATCAGAAAGACCACAGAAAGCGACATACTAAGATGGGGTATGAAAGGGAGTGGTAACTTCACTCTCAAAGAGGCCAGAAAACAGCTAGAACTCTTGGAGAAAATGGAGGCGATACAATGGTGCAACAAGGTTTGGGGTGCCATGTTTTGGCCTAAAATAAAAACCTTTTTATGGCTCCTCATGAGAAGAAAAACTCTCACATGGGAGAACCTGTGCAAAAAAGGTTTTGAAGGCCCCTCCATATGCGCTATGTGCAATCAAGCAGAAGAAACCATGAACCATCTTTTCAATACATGTGAATGGGCTGATCACCTATGGCAAGGGATGGAAACTATATTGCAACAAACAAATAGAGACAGGGAATCCATTCAAAATACCATCACGAATTGGCCTAGAAAATACTCCAACAACGTAAGAATCAACAACATATGGAAAATTCTACCAGGCTTCATAACTTGGACCTTATGGAAAGAAAGAAATCGCAGAATCTTTCAAAATGAGCACAGAAATATAGAGTACCTGCAAAGCACCTTAATCCAAAACATGAGCCAATTAATCTTGGTAAAATGCAAGGCAGACCCTGATAACCATCCTTCGGCCGAGGACCAGCGAATTCTGAATGCCTTCAACCTGCTCAACGAACAACAACTGGGATCTATTGGGCAGCAGCAAAACCTAAACACGGAGCCGAAGGGCTGGAAGCGTCCGCCGGAAGGGTTTCTAAAGCTAAACTTTGACGGTGCCTCGAGAGGCAATCCCGGCCAAGCAGGCATTGGAGGAATCATCTGAAACCATGAAGGAGAAATACTTTACATCTACAACAAAGCTCTTGGGGAAGGCACAAATAATGAAATGGAATTTGCAGCTCTGGAAAAAGGGCTAAGAATCCTCCAAATTAACCAAACAAGCAAAGCAGTAATTGAGGGAGATTCAGAGGTAGCCATTAATGTGGCCAGGAAAATCCATGGAGGAATGCCAGCCAGCAGAGTCACAAAACACTGGCGATTGTCCAAGGTCACAGACAACATTGCCAAGCTGATAGGAGCAATGAAAGGCCTCATCTTTCAGGCGGTAAGGTGAAATGCCAATGCAGTTGCTGACCACTTGGCAAATCATGGGATTGAACACCCCAACGAAATATGGGACAGCTATTGGCAGCAGGTTGACAACCAGCAATTAAGGGGAAAATGCATCCAACTCTCACGGTTAGATATGGTGACGGCAGAGGAGTCCGACCGGAGGGTCGAATAGCCCAATGCCATAATTGCATGAACAGGCTGACTAGGCGCGTTCCTTTAATTTCCAGCAGGATGCGAAGGACACACAGGATGAGGGCAACCATGACAGAAGTAGGTGACAAAGATTTGTGCAGGGTCACAATCTGTGGTGATATGAGTCACCGAAACATTATAAGGAAAAGGGACACTTGGCACAAATTGGAGCAAGCAGGGTGCGATGACTGTAGACGGATTCAATTATTCCACAACCCAATCAAAACTCCATCACGCAACAATTATGGTGATCTGACGTGCAAGTTGCACAAAGTTAATCGATCACACACCGGAAATCTCCCCGAAATTTGTTATTTAACCACTCTCAATTGCCAAATGATAAACATTGTCTCAGTGTGCAGCAAAACTATTCCTCCTCACTCTGCAAACAGTGCTCAGGATAAAGCTAGGCAAGATAGAAACACCATGGCAGGGGAGAGCAGCCGCAACAAATCCGCCAACAATGATCTGCAACAAGCAAGAGAGATGTTTGAGAGGCGAACCTCGCAACGGAACAAGCGCAAAATCATTGACTTAGAAGCCACTGTCCAGGACGAGGAAAGCAAGCTCTCTGATCAGCAAATCGGGAAAGAAGTCGACTGGCTCCAGGACCCTGGAACTCCCAGCACTCGAGCCACTCAGTTCGTAAGAACTCAAGCGGAAAGTTGGCGCATGAAGACCCTCCTCGCCAAAGCTATGGACGTCCAAGGTGAACACGCAGAGCAGCTGCGTAAGCTTAAGCAATTTGCAGAAACTATGTCGCATGACCACATGGCGGTGGTGGAAAGCAGCGAATTAAAATTAAGCGTGATTCACCAACAAGTCGATACCATGGATAAGAAACTCACTGTGCTGATCAAGCTTCTAAAACAAACCATTGGGCAAGACAACAAGCCCTCCGACATGCAGAAGGGTGAACCGTCAGGAGACCAGCAGGGCAACTCGCCCAGGCCAGGGCAGATCTACATGTCAAGATCTAATCCGGTCATGGAAATGTTCAAGTGCCTCTGACTTTGCAGTCCACCAGGCCCCTCGTCCACAACGGCCTTCTTTTGCCTCGAGGCTTGCCACCCCTGCTTTCCTCCTCTCAGCGGGTTATTATGTCTTCTGTCCAGGTTTCCTCTGTCTTTGTCTATTGTCCACTCTTGTTAATCGCCGCCCTGCGTGGTGTGCCTATTCTCAGTTTACTGTTATTATGTCTTTTCTAGTCATCAGTCAATCTGTTCTCTTCTGGTATCATGGGGTAAGGCCTGCAGCTTAACGGCCAGTAATCTGCTTTAGCAGAAGTTTTGTACTATATTCTGTTTTTTGTTAATATCAAAGCTTACTTACAAAAAAAAAAAAAGGATTGTAATTTTGAATCATATTCTCAATGATATATAAAATTACATTTTTTCTCCATGTAATTTTTTTTATTAAACCTTTAAAATTCCTTCATATAAAATGAGGATCTTATCTGATGCCAATCCATCTGATTTCCCATAGTTAAGGTCATTGTACTCTTGGATTTTATGATGGTATGGTTCCCCAGGCTTACATGGAACCCCAATTTTCTCCATCTCCTCCCAAATTTGAATAAATTTAGTTTTCTCAATCCCTCTAGTTGGATGAACCTTGTCATAGTCTTGTGAAATTATTTGAATTTCACGAAACATCTTCAAAATAGTTCTAATTCCAGCATGGTACACACAATATATAAGCTTGGACAATGGGCCCAGAGTAAGTTGAAATTGATAGAACATGTTTCATTAGTTATCAATTAAATAATAAGCACTTTTATTTATAAAAAATAATTAATTGAGAAAGCATGTACATTTTCATTAGTTATTCTATTTATGGGATACTTCTTGATAACATTCAATTGTCCACCGCATAAGGTTGGTTGAATGTTTATAATACACTCATCCAAGTTTTCTTTCCATCCTATCATTCTTTGTTCCAAATGAGGATTCAACTCCTAATGTTTTAAAACAAATTTAGAATAAGAAAGTAAGTGAAGATATCACCAAAAAAAATTAACTCTAAATAAATATATAAAACTTTCTAGCAGCAGATTTGGCAACATTGCATAAAACTTGGAAATACTATGAATAGTATCCCCATCTTGGATTTTGGTTTCATTTGTAAACATGTGTATAGATTTTTTAAGTAATATGCACCAAGGACATAAAATATTCCCCATTGGAGAAACATTATTATTGCATACTAAACTGCATATGGCCACTAGATCATGGCACTCAAATAAATCCACTTTCACTACCCTTCCATCTCCCATTGAGATACCATCTTGTGACAATCTATTTAACTGTTCCATCAAGTTATTTGTAGGATTATTAGCTTGTGATAAAACTTTTTTTTATTCTTCCTTTCCATCCCATTTCCCAAGGCTTACATAAGACATCAAGCCACTATCTTCTAGTAACTCAAATAATATCTCACATACTTTCCCACCTCAATCATAATGCACACGAGAATCAATACCAAGTTTGAAAGAAACTTGAATGGTTGTACTACCAATCCTCTTTTCACGTGACTTAATCATGAAGGAATCACGTGACTTTACCTGCTTCACTTTAACTCCATATGTGAAACCATCAGTTCTTTCCCAACCCATATCAATATCCTCAACTTCTTTGCTCCACTTTTTCATTTCATCTAAAACTGAAGTATGATTAGCTCCCTTGAACACACCATGACAATCAATCTGTTTCAAACATTCCAAAGCCTAATAGGTCATGCTTGATTCAATAAATACAAAAGCCATATTTCTAGGCATTGAATCCTCTCGAATCTCTTTCATAACAATTAAACTTTTTTTTTAAAGTACTCCATCTCTGTGTTAAATAGCATCCTCAACTATGGACTCTTTCTTATAGTTTTCACTCATGAAATGTTAAATTCCAACAAAATGTCATTTTCTTCTACATGTTGAAGTGACTTCCCACAGAACCATCTACCAATTACCCTTAATTTCTTCTTCCCCTCATCTACTCTGCAGTTAAACCATCCTTAACGCTTCTTAAGAAAACAATAAGGATGTTTTCAAGTGCTTTCCTAGTGACATTCTAGTATAATGTGTAGTTTTATTTGGTTAACAACCTTCAAGTATTGCTCCTAAATCTTGTTCATTTCCAAGATTTTGGTTTTCTGTAGGTGCGTTTCTATCCATTTGATCATGAAAGTTACTATTTTCCATTGTTTCATGACCTATAGTTTGATCTTCTAAACAACCTTCAAGGATTGCCCTTAAAGCTTGTTCATTTGCAGAATTTGGATTTTTCATAGGTGCCTTTATATCCATTTGATCATGAAAGGTACTAGGTATTTCCACTGTTTCATGATATGTACTTTTATTTTCTAAAAAACCTTCACGGTTTGCTTCTAAAGCTTGTTCATATGTAGAATTTGAATTTTCTGTTGGTGTATTTATATCTATTTGATCATGAAAGGTACTATTTATTTCCATTTTTTCATGACCTATAGTTGCATCTACATTCTCATTGGATGCTTGTTGAAATTGTTTTCCACTAGGTAGGACTACAATTTCATTCCCTTCAACTGTTATTGGAGACAAAGGTTGCCTTGGTTGTTCAACAACATTTTTGTTTGCCACAATTTTCTTGCATAGTGGACATTGAGTTTCAACATTTGTTGCATTATTGCATGTTGTTTGATGGGAAATCATTATATACTATTGTGGGATGTAGTTTTGATCTACAAATGCATTATTGCATGTTTCTTGAGGGAAATTCATGACATTATTTTGTGGTATGGAGTTTTGATCTGCAAATGCTTGACATTGTTGATGGGAAGCACGATTAGCAACTCTTTTACCTCCAACATGAGAGAATTGAAGGACAATGTTATGTAGTCCCACAATTGGAATATTAGGAATTTCTATTTCTTTGCATCAACATCTTTTTTGACAAACATTATATTGAGATTGTTGGTTTGAATGATCCATTCATGTGTTCCAACAATTATTCACCAGATGCTAGGGTTGTATTTTCTGCAAAGTGTTGAAGAAAGTGTAACTAGTTTCGGTCTTCATAATGAGATGTACTTATGACTGATGTAAATAATGTAATAAAGAGAACAAAATTATTATTGTAAACTTTCTTCATGGGTTTCATGAGCAACTGATTTTAGAATAATAGGATTTGTCATTTAGATTCTAGAATTAATGTCATGTATGGAGAGCTCTTCTTGAGCCTATGTTTAATGTATACAAGTCTATCGAAATGTCTAGAAGCCCTCCAAAGAAAAGCACAATCCCTCTTGAAGAAGTCGGCCTCCAAAAAATAACAAAGGAAGTCAAGTCGGCTCACATGTGGAGACACACCCATTCAACATGACATGTCAGCTCAAGTGTAGAATTAAACCACTATTTATATGCGGCTAGGGTCACCACAGAAGGAAAAGAATTAGGACAATCATCTCTCTATTTTTCGGATGGGTAACATAGAGATGAAGTCTCATCCTCCTCACAGTCTCAGTGATCATAGTCTCGACCTACCAATAGAATGATCACGGAAGTAGCCTCAAATGCCACATAAAAGGGCTTGGACCTATCTCCTTGCAGTCTCGACATATCTGCGATGAAAAGGATCTCAGTGATCCCACAGTGAGGCTCGAACTTATCTCCTTACATTCTCGACATATTTGTGATGAGGAGGATCTCAGTGATCCCCCAGTAACACACCCTGTCTTGGCATATATTCTAGATGTAGATAAAATCTCAGCATAGATGTATTAATCATGGTCTCCGTATATATACAATCACGATCTTGATGAAGACATAGTTACAAGGTCATGATCTCGGTGAATCTAGGTGAAAATATCCTATCTATCTCTCTCTCTCTCTCTCTCTCTCTCTCTCTCTCTCTCTCTATCTATATATATATATATATATATATATATATATATATATATATATATATATATATATATATATATATATATATAGATATATATTTCAGTATAGAGATCTCATTGTTATGGTGAAGGTCTTGGTGAAGGTGAAGCAATGGTGCAGCAATAATGATCTCAGTGAAGGTGCAACATTAATGACCTCAGTAGTGCAGTAGTGATGGCCTCAGTGTTGCACCAGTGATGACTTCAGTAGTGGTGATGATGATCTCAATAATGACGAAGAAGAGGATTGGTTTCTTGGTCTTGGAGTGGGAAAATAGGTCAAGGGTCATGGTCTTTGATCCGAATTGGATCCATAGAAACACTATTAAGAACCATGACTGAATCAGGTTGAAAAAATCCTTAAAAAATCCAAAACAGCGATCAAAAAACACCTTGAACCAGTGGCAATGGCTGCCAACGTGGAACGATGAGTACCCAGTCAAAGTGCGCTGACCGAGGCCCATGGAGACTGTGCAGGAGGTCAAAACAGCCCCTGGGAGCCCTGGATCGGGAAAAGGGAGGTGATTTTAATCACGCATCGCTAGGCGAAAAGGGCTAAAATGGAAAAGCCTTAAGCACTTGGTCACGTTGGGAGTCGAAGAACCGCGGGCGGAGAACAAAAAGCACTAAGGGACAAAGGCTGGACCCGCGCTCTGGAAAACCGGCGGTATTGATCGGGGCGCCCTTGAATGGTAAGAGGTTTTGGAAGAAAGCGGAGTGATCCCACTCAGTGATCGACGCGTGGCAGTGGAGGTGAGAGGAAAACTGCCATGATTGCGTGCTATCGGTCGAGCAAGTCAACTGCGCTCGACGTGCGTATGATGTTGGAACTGGAAGAGCCCAGATTGGATGGCTGAGATTGCGCCCGATGAAGGAAGCGGAATCGACAGGGAATTAAGCCGTGATTTAAAGGGATTTGGAATCCGTTTGACCACCACGGTGGAGAAAGAATGCAAACCCGATGTAACTGAAGAAATGAACTGACAAATCATGATGACACCAGTTAGATGGAGACACGTGGCCACTTCCCGAGCGTTCATGCTGACGCCGAACAGGGAACTCCAAGTGCAGCTGCAGAAGGTGAATCGATGTAGGCGGGAGAGGAACCGAATAGGCATAGGGATCGAATGGCTAAAGCCATGAACAGAGACAGTCGAATAGGAGGATAGAGAGGAGTCCGAGCGACCAAGAGAGAGACAGTGAACAGTGCACCCTGAGAGGAGGACTGAACACAGAGAGCAGTAAAGCCAAGCAGAGGAGATAGAGGGCCGAGCTGACCACAGGCAGCATCGAGCACCAGAGAGCTTGAAGATTCAAGCCTTCCCATAGAGGAATCTATCTGGATTGAGCATCACAGTTGGCTCTTTCCACTGTAGACCAGGGGTCACAGAGCTGGTAGGAAGAAAAAGAGTCTATGTACTCCGAGTGGCTTGGGGAATCCAAGAACCACCCTGCCAAGCAAAATCTGCTTCAGGAGAACTCATAATGAGTCCTTGTAATTGTAATTCTCTACTTAAAGACACAATAAAACAAGGCCACCACTGAAGCTGGACCAGAGATGTAGCCCTGGAGAATACGGTGAACTCCTTATTAAAAATTCTTGTGTCTTTGTGTTGCTTACTGTATTTCTCTGTTGTCTTTCCACTTATTTCTGTGTATTGGCAATCTGATCGATTTGTTGTTTCAATAACACAGAACACACACACCAGCACATGAGTCTGTAATACCTTTTGTTTAATAAATCTTCAATTGAAGTCACTCATAGGGTGATTATCAGATCAAGTGGTATCAGAGCTCTAGGCTGTAAGGTTAGACAATCTTGTGTTGGTTTAGCTGTGAATGCTCACTAGATCAAAGCTCAAATTAGGAGAAGGAGAGTTGGTGGAAACTAATCTTGAAATTGGGAGAGTCTATTCTCGGAAGACAATGTCAGAGGAAGGTTCTATAGGGCCAGACCCTCAATTCATAGAAAGTTTCCTAGCTATAAAGTCTATGGTAGAAGAAATGTATAGGGACTTTAGAAAGCATAGGGACGAAGATTCGTCAGGCTCTAAACAAGATAAAGAAGAAGATGAATCTCATTCCCATAACCACTCAAAAGGAAATGGAAAAGAAGAAAGCTTCCCTACACCTCCTAATAGCCCTGTACATAATAAGAAAGCATCTTTGATTAAACTAGATGTTAAATTTGATTTGCCTATATATGATGGAGAGCTAAATGCTGAAAAGTTGGACAATTGGATTAGACAAATTGATGTGTATTGCAGAGTACAGAACATAGACTCAAACAAGAGTAAGATTCAGCTGGAAAGCCTACGCCTAGGAGGCACTGCCTTGGTTTGGTGGGAAGACAGAACCCAAGCTGATATGAAAAGACATGGTAAGACCATCTCTGTCTGGAGTGAATTTGTTGCTACAATCAAAAAGCAGTTCTATCCATTGGCCTACATGCAACAAGCCATGATGAGTTGGCAAACTCTTCGGCAGTTGAAAGGGAAAAGTGTACAAGGGTATACTCAAGAGTTTAGGAAGAGAGCATTGATGTTGGGTATCTCATTAGACTCACCACAGACTCTTTTGAAGTACATTGGTGGTCTACACAGCTACATGAGGCATACCATCCTCATGTTCAATCCCACTAGTATAGATGAGGTATTTGTACAAGCTATTCATCTAGAAGCTAGAGGAAAGAATGGAAATCCAGAAGTTGGGGAACCATCCCAACCCACTGCAAGCAAGAGCAAGGAGAAAAGAAAGCAGAAGTGGAAATCAAGGAAGGCTAACACTGCACAAAAAGGAAAAGCTTCATGCACTCACTGTAAAAAGGAGGGGCATGATGATGAGCACTATTGGATTCTGCATCCAGAGCTGAGACCTAAGAAGTTCGAGGGCAAGAAGAAGAAGACTGCTGTTGCTATTCAGAAAGATTTGGGGTCAGACTCGGGAGATGAAATAATAATTGCAGCCACAGGTATAAAAGGTTATCTGTTTTAGAGAATGATGAAATCAAGAAGCAGGGGCAGGAGTTGCTCGAGAAAGGGTTCATTAGGCCTAGCACATCACCATGTGGGTCACCCATCGTCTTGGTAAGAAAGAAAGATGGCTCGTGGAGAATGTGCATTGACTACCAAGCATTGAATAAGATAACAATAAAAAATCGTTATCCCCTTCCTCGCATAGATGATCTTTTAGATCAATTGAAGGAAGCTGTTTATTTCACCAAGCTAGATTTGCACATTGGATACCATCAGGTCAGAGTTGCAGAGCAAGATGCATGGAATATTGCTTTCAAAACAAAGCAAGGATTGTATGAGTGGCTGGTTATGCCTTTTGGCTTGACCAATGCTCCTGCTACTTTCATGAGATTAATGAATGATGTACTCAGACCTTTTCTTGATGATTTTGTTATTGTGTATCTAGATGACATTCTGATTTTTAGTAAAACATGGGAAGAACACTTAAAGCAAGTTAAGCAGACATTAGATGTTTTGAAAAGAGAAAAACTTTATGTTAAACTCTCCAAATGTGAATTTGGCAAAACCTCTCTAAATTATTTGGGTCACATAGTAGGGGGAGGTGAATTGAAAATAGGTCCCTCTAAAGTGGCAGTCATTGTAAACTGGCCTAAACCCAATTCTGCTACAGAAGTGAGAAGCTTCTTAGGAGCAGCACAATATTGGAGGAAGTTCATTTCAAATTTTTCCTCAATTGCAGCTCCCTTACATGCTTTGATAGGATTGAACAAGGTGTTTCAGTGGGGAGGCAAACAACAAAAATCCTTTGACACCTTGAAAGAAAAGATTAGTACAGCACCTGTACTAGCACCGCCAAATCTACAAAGACCATTTGAGATCAAAACTGATGCCAGTGACTATGCCATGGGAGCATTGTTGACATAGCACGATAAACCCATATGTTATCATTCTGAGACTTTTAATCCTACAATAGTTAACTATCCTACCTATGATAAAGAGTTGTATGCATTAGTTCAGAGTGTGAAAAAGTGGAAACATTACTTAATGGGCAAAGAGACAGTAATACACACTTATCATCAGCCACTTCAATATCTACACTCCCAAACTAAGTTGCAACAATCAAGACATTACAGATGGATGGGTTTTCTACAACAGTTTCATTTAGTCATCAGATATAAAAAGGGCATACATAACAAGGTTGCAGATATGTTATCTAGACCCATTATAAATGCATCTACCATACTTAAGCATAATTCTGTGCTGCATGAAAGCTACATAGAACAGTATGCTCAGGACATGGACTTTCAAGATGTATATGCAACTTTGAGTCAAGGCAAAAGAGTAGAAGAATTGGACTATCATGTGAAGGACCAACTCTTATATCATTGTGGGAAACTCTGCATTCCACAAACTGAGAGAGTAAAGATAATTAGGGAAGCACACACTTCTCTGATATCAGGTCACTTTGGGGTAAGTAAAACAGTTGCACAGCTGCAAAGGTTCTACTATTGGCTAAAAATGAATGAGATAGTTTCTAGATATGTAAAGGGATGTGCTATGTGTGCTAAAAGCAAGTCCAGCAACAGAAAACTAGGCTTATACATTCCATTAACAGTTCCTTCTCACCCTTGGGAAAGCATTTCCATGGATTTTGTTGGAGGACTGCCTAAATCTAGAAAAGGTCATGATTATTTGTATGTTGTTGTGGATAGGTTCAGAAAAATGTGTATTTTGATACCCTGTAGTAAACAGATTACAACTAAACAAACTGCAAAATTATTCTTTGAACATGTATGGGTTCATTTTGGATTACCCACTTCTATTGTATCTGATCGAGACACTCGATTTGTGGGGAAGTTTTGGTCAAGTCTTTGGGAACTAATGGACACCAAGTTAAAGAAAAGCACAACTTTTCATCCACAAACAGATTGCCAGACAAAAGTAGTTAATAGGACGGTGATCCAGTTACTGAGGGGATATTGCAGCAAACACCCTAAGCTTTGGGATGAACACTTGTGTTATGTGCAGCATGCTTACAATAGAGCCAAACACTCTTCTACACAGAGATCTCCTTTTGAGACTTATTTCGGTTTCATACCAAGGTCTCCTTTGGATTTTGTCTTTGGTAAAGATACCATGGTTGATAAACACAGTGATGTGGACAAGACAACTAGGTTCATTGAACAGATCCAGGAGATCCATCAGGCAGTACAGGAACAACTGGAAAAGAGGTAGGCCAAATACAAGGCTAGGCATGATAAGCATCAGATGGAGCATAGTTTTCAAGTTGGAGACCAAGTCTGGCTGTATATCAGCAAAGACAGGATGCAAGGTAGAGGTAAAAAGCTAAAACCTATCAGGTATGGACCCTTCAGGATACTTGAGAAGATTGGTGAAAATGCCTTCCGCCTTGAGCTACTAGCTTACATGCACATCTACTCAGTCGTAAATGTAGATTGTTTGAGGTTGTTTGAACCTTCAATGGTTGAGGACCTCAAAGAGCAAAGTCAATTACGTTCTGTTGACGACTTGCTACCTGAATATCTTAATGAGTTGCAGGAAGATACAGTGCTAGACAGGAAGGTAAGGACGATGTGTAGTGGACAAGTGGAATACCTCAGGATTGGGCTTACAGGTTCGAAGCCGAGCAGCGCAAAGTGGATTGAGATTGGAAAAGTGATACAACAGTTTCCTCACTTAGTCGATGCTTGAAGAAAACCAACTTTTGGTGGTACAAAAGATTTTCAGTAGGGAGGTCATGATACGAATTAGATCCATAGAAACACTGTTAAGAACCATGACTGAATCAGGTTGAACAAATCCTTAAAAATTCCAAAACAGTGATCAAAAAACACCTTGAACTAGTGGCAATGGCCGCCAACGTGGAACGACGAGGACCTCGATTAAAGCATTCTTACCGAGGCCCATGGAGATTGCGCAGGAGGTCAAAACAGCCCCTGGGATCCCCAGATCGAGAAAAGGGAGGCGATTTTAATTGTGCATCGCTAGGCGAAAAGGGCTAAAATGGAAAAGCCTTAAGCACTCGGTCACGTTGGGAGCCGGAGAACTGCGGGCGGAGAACAAAAAGTGCTAAGGGACAAAGGCAGGACCCGCGCTCTGGAAAACCAGTGGTATTGATCGGGGTGCCCTTGAACAGTAAGAGGTTTTGGAAGAAAGTGGAGCGATCCCACTCAGCGATCGACGCGTGGCAGCAGAGGTGAGAGAAAAACCGCCATGATCACGCGCTATCGGTTGAGCAAGTCAACCGCGCTCGATGTGCATATGACGTTGGATCTAGAAGAGCCCAGATCGGATGGCTGAGATTGCGCCCGATGAAGGAAGCGGAATGGACAGGGAATTAAGCCACGATTTAAAGGGATTTGGAATACATTTGATCGCCACGGTGGAGAAAGAATGCAAACCCGACGTAACGGAAGAAACGAACCGACAAAGCACACTGACAATAGTTAGATGGAGACACATGGCCACATCCCGAGCATTCATGCTGACGCTGAACAGGGAACTCCAAGTGCAGCTGCAGAAGGTGAATTGACGCAGGTGGGAGAGGAACTGAACAGGCATAGGGATCGAATGGCTAAAGCCATGAACAGAGACAGTCGAATAGGAGGATACCTCCGAGGGACCAAGAGAAAGACATTGAACAATGCACCCTGAGAGGAGGACTAAACACAGAGAGTAGTAAAGCCAAGCAAAGGAGACAGAGGGCTGAGCTGACCACAAGCAGCATCGAGCACCAGAGAGCTTGAAGATTCAAGCCTTCCCATAGAGGAATATGTCCGGATTGAGCATCAAAGTTGGCTCTTTCCACTGTAGACTGGGGGTCACAAAGCTGGTAGGAAGAAAAAGAGTTTATGTACTCTGAGTGGCTTGGGGAATCCAAGAACCACCCTGCCAAGCAAAATCTACTTCAGGAGAACTCATATTGAGTCCCTGTAATTGTAATTCTCTACTTAAAGACACAATAAAACAAGGCCACCACTGAAGCTGGACCGGAGATGTAACCCTGGAGAATAGGGTGAACTCCTTATTAAAAATTCTTGTGTCTTTGTGTTTCTTACTGTATTTCTCTGTTGTCTTTCCACTTATTTTTGTGTATTGGCAATCTGATCGATTTGTTGTTTCAATAACACAGAACACACACACCAGCACATGAGTCTATAATACCTTTTGTTTAATAAATCTTCAACTAAGGTCACTCATAGGGTGATTATCAGATCAGTCTTGTATTCATCAATTGGAATCTCTATAAGAAGAATTTGTGCGGGTTTTCCTCTCAAAGAGTGAGAGGTTTTGGCCCTGGAAGAAAGCCAACATCTTGTGTTCTTATCTCTTTTGTTTTGGTAACTATTTGATGAAGTCAGAAAACACACTCTAATAATAAAAGAAGATTGTGCTAATAAGAAAAAGTAAAAAGTACCTCACAAATAGTTATCATCATGAGAAGAATATTATTAACCTAATTGTCCTAGATTCTTCAACATGGTTTTAGAGCTAAGGTGTTGAATTCAAAGGAAGGGCAGCAAAGAGACATTCAAGGATCAAGTTTCAAGAAGGGCATCAAAGAAATTTGAAATTTATCAAAGAAAAGGCTCAATATCTACATTGAAGAATTAAACCTTGATTTTGATCAAAACCTAGATCGAAGAAGCAATATACAATAGCAAGAGATTTTGTTTCCATATTCATCATCAAAAGGCCACCAAGACCCTCATCAAGTTGTCTACAAATCAGGGTAGCTTGAAGGACCTTAAAAATGAAGATCACATCATCTTGGAGAAAGTCGAAACCCTAGTAGTAGTTCTGATCTACACTACAAAAGAAGGCAAAGCATATTGAAGGCATTGTCATCATCTTCAAGGTTATAAAACAAGAAAGGATCATCTCCTTGCCCTAGAAGAAGATCTTCCAAGGAAGCAACAAATCATCCTCATCAAAAGGAGTAACATTTTCTATTGGAGAAAGGCTTTTTCATTTGAAAGAAGATCATCCAAGAGGAAGCTCTAATACATCTTCTTCAACTAGTGATCAAGTAGAAGAGTTCATCTTCACTTGTCAAGTAAGTATCTTTCATATATTAATTTATTTGGTAAAATCACTTCATGATTATAAGGATATATATAAGTTGGATAGTTCATCGAAATTCCTTGCATAGGAAAGGAGGATAGATATAGTCCCTGAAAGAGAAGTCACTGATATTTGTAGAAAAGTCTTTGAAGGTCAAGAATTGTTTGAATGCATGGAAAAGGATCAAGGGACTCATATTATTCTTATGAAATTAGTCAAAGGTCCTCTCATCCCTATGTAGCATACGAGACATCAAAGAGATATATGAAATTCTAGAAGATATATTCTCTGAAAGTGCAGTAAAGAAGGTCATATCACTTAGACCTGATCTACAAAAAATTGAAGGTATCAAAGGAGGGGATATCTTTATAAGATGTCAATTGGGATATTTGGGAGAGATTATAAGAATATAATTATCATTGTTCTTAAATGCAGTAAAGTTAACTCATTCGACAACTTGTGGTCTCTATGTTAGATAAAAAAATACAATTTGAGGGCAAAAGTGTTGAAGGTTAAAGGACTCAAACATTTCCAGAAAGGAAAGGGAAGTTTGGTCCTCAAACAAGACAGAACAATATAGTTAAGATTCAATATTATGGAAAGAAAGCTCATATCTCTGGAAAGATGGAGGAAGCTGAATAAAAGGGCCAAGGAAAGAGGGAGTAACATATCTCTACTATGATTGAGATGGTATCCCTCACAAAAGGGTCTTATCATAAGCTCCTAAATCCTTTGTTATAGATATTAATATGATAAATAATAAGATGTATCATGGAATCATGGAATCATTAGAAACAAGAGCTCATAACATAAACATGGGAATCATGAAGGACAGAAGGAAAAAAATCCATGACAATCAAACATGAAGGATATAGCTCTTGGGAACCTCATTGGACATTGGAGGAAATGATGAAGTCATCCAGGACAAGGCTCATCATACATCAAGTTAAAAGGGAAAAATCTTACAGATGGGGATATGCAAGACCCTTCAGATTCTCTGATGGAATCCTCATCAGAGGGTCCATTAATCTAGAGAGGAATCATGTGTTTCATCAGGAACTCCAACTTGTGGAATTCATGGATGATGGTATGATGACATAAGAGATGAATCGGATCAAGGGGTTGAAGACACTTCAATCAAGGAAGCTGTTGAAAGAGGCCTAGATGATCTAAAGATAAATGAGGTATGTATGCTTGTGTTTAATATTATAATGTCATGTCGTATGGTTGCAGGTAACATGGATCACTACTTCTATCTTGAGAAGCATGATCAAGGGAAAAGGATTTCCTCCTCTGAAAGGATGAAGGAAGGCATAACTCACACTAGATGAAATCAACATAATATGTCCTCATATGAAGCATGAGGTGGTTGACTACAATTAAGGAACTCTGATTGGAAGCTCCTGGGAATGGAATGTGTAAGGAAGGAAGAGATCGTGAGATATGAAACCATGATGAAGGAGATAAAAATCCAAAAGACCAAGAAGACTTGACTAGGAAATCTCCTGGAAAGATATGAAGACTCTAATGAGAGTCTGAAAAAGATGGATACCCTTGATAATGGATATCTTTGGGAGATGTGTCAATATGTATGCAGGATGTTGATACCTACAAGAATATTTCATGATGAAGAGCCATATCGTAAGGTACTATTTGATTTAATGTTATGTTTTGATTTCTTGAATAATACTAGATGAGTTCATGCAGGGTTACTGGAACAAGAGTTGTAAGCACAAGTACAACTAGCATTCATGCGGTGAATGGAAATTTGTGAAAGAAGCATGATGAGAAAGAAGTAGCCATATGAAGAAGGTTCCAGATATGTACCAAGAAGGCCACTTTCCATGAAAAAAGGAATGACATGAAGAACCAAAAGGAAAGTGATTGATGGTTAATGACATACAAGGAAGAAGCTCGACTGAATTTCATGACATCAAGGAAAGAAATTGATCAAGCAACTAAAGGACCCATGAAGAATAATATGTTGAAGAAAAGGAGAGTCCCTAGTTAAGAGGGAGCTCTAACAAGTCCCTAATTAAGAGGGAACTAGGCAAGTCCCTGGTTAGAGGGAGCTTGGGTACACTCCTTTACAGGAATGGGAATATCTTCCCTAGTTGAGAGGGAGAGGTAGACACAACATTATTGTCTTCAATTGGGAAGAAATAATGGAGGTTTGGGTAATCATCTGGCATCTGATACTTTTTGAGGATGTGTATGGCATCCAAGATAAGAGTAGGAAAGAGGACCGATATTCTTTGAGGGCTGGGAACCCAAGACAAGAATAGTCATAGAAGGTCATACTCAGTGAACACCTGGGTGGGTATGTACCTTGAGAGACAATGATGAAGGTGTCTATAGTCATTGGTGTTGCCAACATTGTGCTATGATCTAATGAGAGATAGAGTTGTTAATCAAGGCCTTGTTGTGGAAACAATGTCGGTTACTGTTATGCCATATGTTAGTGTCAGTCTTTCCAGCCTTCCTCCAGTGATCAAATATGCTCTTACAAAGTGGTCTCAGAGTGTCAAGGTCAAATTTTGTCATTTCAAAGAGTCTTCAAGCAAAATTTGGTCACTAGGCATTAGATCTAGGGTTTGCTTTCACTCCTTCTAAATTTGTCCAAATGCCAATCTATGTCACTATTCATCTGAGTCTATCATCATTCATAGGGTTTTCATTATCATTTCAATGTCTAATGAGTCATTTTACATCTTGTTCATGCTTCAGTTGCGCCTAGGTAAGGTCATTTCCCTCTCCTAGGGTTTTGAAGGCAATTTCTCTTGGACGGTCAAATCATTGGAAAAACTTGTATCCTAATGTTCATACACCTTCCCCTATCCTTAATGTACCTTATTAAACACTTCCCATCACTGAGATCCGCCAAATTCCTCATTTTCGCACAAACCCTAGTTTCTTGCTACAACCTGGCAATTTTCTAGGTTGGGCCTGTGTTTTGCCCTTTTAGACCCCTTCCCTCACTCGATCTTTGCAATTCCACTTTCCCCTACTTCCTAACATCCCTCCCTACTTCCAAAAATTTCCCCAAGAATTTAGAAGCCCCTTATCCCCTTCATTTCGCTTCATTTCCACAAAATTCCTTGTTTCACACATCGGGATACGTTTCACTCAAAAGCTGTTTCAGAGCACTCAAAGATAAATTTGGAAAAACTGAGAGAGGTTTTTGTCCAAAACATGCCAAATAAGATAAACCTCCTTCAAGTTTTACACAGGTGTCATGGTTTTAGAGAAATGTCAAAAATATCGTTGCCTCAGGAGAATCAAATGCACCTCTGGAGTGACCTTGGGAAAATCAAATTTTCTCCTAACTTGGTTGGTCAAATGAATTTCTTGATGCATCAAATGATAACTAGACACAAATATCTTTCCAATGAGCTATCATGAGCTCAATTTGGAGTTGAGGAAGGCATTCAAACGTTGACTCCAACAGCACTCTTCCTTGAGGCAGCCTCATTTGGCACATTTTGACCAGTCTTGGGAGATTTGATTTTTTACAAGGAAAATGAACTCCAAATTGAAAAATTCTAGTTTTTTTGGAAAGTAGACTCAAATAAATTTCCAACGAGCTATCCTACGCCCGATTTTTACACCGGGAAGGCCTCCAAAAGCCTCTTGCAAAAAGCACTATGTAGCTGGGTGCGCGCTACGCATCAGGGTGGGCGCGCTATGCACCAAGGGCACGCTACACATCAGCACACTTTTCTCAGTGTAAATTTACTCGTGCGCTACACACCAGGGGAGCACTATGCGTTGGGTGAGGCGTGATACGCATTGGGATTTTTGCTCAGAAATTCGCCAGCAAGTGTGCAACTCCTCCTCTAACTCAGTTAAAACACAGTAACATCAATGAATGACGAGAAATGAACCTTGGAGAATTTGATTCTGACAAGGGACTGACAGGACCGAGTCTAACACATGTGTCGCAACATAGAGAGGATGGTTCCCTTAGTACAAATGAAGGCAACAGCACAGCAGCATAAGAGCATCTATCATTATGCACAGATTAAGATCATAGTGATGCATCAGTTGGCACAGCAAGGTATTGCTTGGGAGGAGTTCATTTCTCGCGACTTTTTCACAGTGCCACAGCCACCTCCTGAGATTGTCCATGATGAGGGAGGGCCTTCACATCAGTTTGACATTCCTGAGCCCGAGCATGTTAGCACTCCTTCATATGTTACATATCAGAGAGGCCACAGGGCCTTATTTGCATCTGCACGACGAGTATTATCTCCACATCAGGTGGAAGGGGTCTCGCCTTCTTCATCAGCACAACGAGTGTTATCCACTTCGTGTAGAAGGGGCCTTGCTTTCAACAGTAGCACAGGTACAGGTAGAAGACAGAGGCAAGCAACCCATGTTTGATGAGGGACCTTCAGGAGATGCGGACACGGATATTATTGACCTTGATATCAGCTCTCCTAGCTCAGAGCTAAAGGAGGTCATTCAACAACAAAAGGCTGAGAATCACTTGTTGCAACAGAAATTGGAAATGGCCAATTGGGCAATCAACTACTTGTTGCAGTGCAACAAACAGCTAGAAGATGAACACACTCTTTATGAGTTGCAAGGAATCCAAGAAGACCGAAACTTGGCCCGCAAGAGACCCGGTGATTTGACACCTATTGAGCGAGAGTATATGCTCATCCGGGTGAACACTCATTTAGAGAAATTGTTAGCCAAGGCAAAAAGAGACAAAGATATGCTCCGCCATATGAAGAATCATTACTAGGCCCGCATGCATGTTTGCAAAGCAAAACTGAAGATCCTTAAAGGGCGATTGAGCAAGGCACTAAAATGGAGAAAAAGGCCCGATCCACTCCAAATTTTGGCCAAAGCCTCTTTGAAGGAGCATGGTACTTGATGAGACACCCCCAGCTCAAATTTCAAAAAATTTGGAGAAGTTTTTGTCAATTTTGAAATTTTTGTATTAAAAACAGGTTTTTTCCCTCAATGCATAGCGCGCCGCGCACTACCTTGAAGATGGGGAGGTCCAATTCAAGAAAGGTTTGAATTTTTGGATTTTTCATGATGAAATACATTTTCTTAGCCACTGCCAAGGCATTTCATCAAGTTTTGGGTCCCCAAAAGGTCAAAAAACATGCAAAAAATGACCTCACTGCCCCTTTTTGGACACACAGGAAGCAGTCTTGGGAGAATGCATTTTTGGAGGGGAAAATGGGCACCAAATTGCAAAATTCCACTTGGGTTGGAAAGCAGACATCCAGAACTTTCCAACAAGCCCACCTGAGCCCAATTTGGATGTCGGGAAATGCCCCAAAAGTGGGTGGAAAGGTGCGCTATGCGTAGGGTTTTGGCGCGCTACGCATCAGGGTATTTTCTAAATTTTTCATCTTCAGCACAGGAAAACGCAACTATTTGACCAGTTTTGAATTTTGATGGGATTTTTTCACCCTCTTTGATGTAATTAATGTATTTTCATGTTGACTTGACACTTATTTACCTATTCTAGATGATTCATTCATAAAATAGCAAACATTTAATGAATGAATTGGTTTCCTAGCTTATAGAGGCAAGTTGTTTTGACTGCCTAGATTATAGTGCTTTATTTAGAATTGGTTGAAACAGCTCCTAGGATGATGAGCTCGACCCCTAGAGGCAAGGGAATGTGTTAGCTTGCCTATATTATGTATTTTCTTAGTCATTTTCATGGTTGGACTCTTGAGGGATAAGCTTAGACTGTATTACACATTGTATCTCTGCAATTTTGGCAAAGGAAAGACCAGGGTTTTGCAGCACTATTTGGGATTCCTGTGGTTATTTTTGTTAATGGTGTGTTTCTCTCACGTACTTGTAAGTTTGTTATGTGTATCATTTTCCTACTATTCTCTTCTGCAAATTAAACAAATGAAGTGTTGAGGTAGAATTCATAATCTTGTATGCTCTGCCTTTAAGTTTGTTTAATATCTATGTTTTCATCTGTTTAAGGAGAACTCCTGAAAGTTTCTCGCTCTCCTTAGCTCCTCACCAGTCATATCTATCCATTCAATTCCTTTAAAGACATCAGGACGATTACCTACCTTGCCCCAAAAAGACCTTTGCAAAAACTGTGTCACGTCCCCGCACCCAAAATTGCCTTTCCCTGTTTTCCAACAAAACCCTAAAAATCTTAAATCAAACTATCTTTATAAATTTACTAGCCTAAAAGTAGTATTCATATCGGTCATCTCAGCCCCTTTGAAGACCTTTTGCCGAGATAGACCCGGAGAGAGCCCTCTCCTGTCCTCGTAGGGCTAGCTACGAGGCTGAGCTTGGTTTGATGTTGCCTTGAGTTTCTCCTTCCTCAGCCTGAGGCAAATTCGAGCGCTAACATAGTGGCGACCATACTGGGGAAGAACAAATGGTTTGCTTGTTGATGTCATTTGTTTTATAAGCTACAGACGGAGCCTGAAGTTATGCCAGGTAGCCTTCGAAACGCTTTTGCTTTGCATTAGCGGAAGTAGATAAACGCTGCTTTAGTCAATCTCCGGTCTAGCTTGTAAACGTGACATTTAACTTGTTAATTACCCCAGTACATGTATCAAGTTCAGATCTGATTGTTGATGGTGGACAACGATCAGACACTGGCAAGGCTGAAATCATTCACCTGGCGACTTCATTCACTGAAAAATCCAGAGATCAATGTTTCATGGTGACTTCACTGCAGGAAGATTAGTAGCTGTGAGATTTTCAAGATGGACCGAATCACAAGAAGATATGCTCCCATGAGCCGAGATCACATTCCAGGTTTTCCGAATAAAATTCCGAAGGTAGATTGGTCAAGGAATCTGCCTACATTTAAAGATGATGGTAAGAAGGATGCTGCTTTACATCTAGTTAGATTTCATATGCATATTCGCAAGTTGAAGGTGGATTTTCCTGAAGATTACTTGATGAAGATATTCCTGGCCACTCTGGAAGGTGAAGCCCAATCCTGGTATGAAAATTTGCCGCAGGCCTGTATTTACTGTTTAAAGGATTTTCATGCCTTGTTTATTGAAAGATATCAAGCATCTTATCCATCATTAAATTTGTTTCAAGACTGTTGCAAACATGCTTATAGTTTTATTGAAAGCCTTGAGAAGTTTTATGAAGATGATAATTTCATGGATGAAGAGATCATGGAAGCCCTGTATGAAAATCCATTTCAGCAGCACATAGAAATCTTAGAGGATACTTGTCAAGATCAGCAGACTGCAGATTTTCATATGGTTGAAAATGATGAAAGAGAAAATGTCGTTTCACATCTGTTCATAGAAGAAGACAGCATGTAGGTAACGCAGGAAAGTAATGTTCCAATCTCAGAAAGTGATGATGATAAATCAGATCGAGAGATTGTTAGCACTTGAAATTTCACCTCAGGCTGAAAAGGCAAACCTCAAAGCTACATCAAACCATTCAGCCTCGTAGCTAGCCCTACGGGGCAGGAGAAGGCTCTCTCCGGTCAATCTCGGTAGATTTTCAATAGGATGAGTTGACCAACAAGGTAACACTGATATTAGGCTAGTAAACTGATTATAAAGGTTGATTTGGGGGTTTTTGGGGTTTTTGGTGGCAAATTGAGGAGCTGCAATTTAGGGTGCGGGGATTGGACATAGTTTCTGCAGGGGGGTCTTTGGGGCGAGGTAGGAGCCTGTATTGATGTTTTTAGCTGAAGTGGATGATTAGGAAGAAAGATAAGAAGGCTAAAGAGAGCAAACAATGAATTTGAATTCTCTTTAGACAGTAGAAAACATAGAAATTAAACAAATTTAAAAGTAGAGCATGGCAAGCATGAATTCTAACTTTATCACTTCATTTGTTTAATATGCAGCAGTATAGAAAGGAAATGAATCACATAAAAAAGCTTACAATAACATGAAGAAACACACCATCAACACATGAGTCCACAAGAATCCCAAAGATGACTGCAAAACCCTGGTCTTCCTTAGCCAAAAATTGCAGAGATACAAGTGATAATACAATGATAGCTTCTCCCTCAAGAGTCCAACCATGAAAATGAGCAAGAAAGTACATAATATAGATGATCTAACCTCTTTCCCTGCCTCCATGGGTCGAGCTCACTATCCTAGGAGCTGTTTGAACCACTTCTAAACTAAGCACTAGAAAATAGGCAGTCAAAACAACTTGCCTCTATAAACTTGGAAACCAGTTCATACATTCAATTTTTACCCTTTACATGCAAGAATCTTCTAGAAGAGTTAAACAAGAGCAAAAGTATCCAAAAAGAGTCATAATTACATCCAAGAGGACCCCCATCCACCTCAAAAAGTCAAACTGGAGCCAAACTGCGTTTTCTGGGCTGAACTGGTCAAATCTGGCACAATTTCCTCAACGGGTCGCGCACATTTCCTCAACGGGTCGCGCACTTTGGAGCTCTGTTTGGAGGCCTTCCCGGTGTCAGAATGAGGTGCAGGATAGCTCGTTGGAAAGTTCTCTAAGTATAATTTCCAACCCAATTAGAATTTTTGGATTTGGAGGTTATTTTCCTAGTCAAAAGTCAATTCTCCCAAGACTGCTTCGGCAACTCAAAAAAGGGACAGAAAGTCAAATTTTGCCTGTATTTTGACCTTTTGGAGGCCCAAAACTCCATAAAAACTCAAGTCCATCCATAGGCATGTGTAACTTTGCATGAAAAATCTAGAAATGTTGAGTTTTTGCAAAACGGAGCTACGATGACATCACCCGTTGAGAAGCCAAAACCTGTAAATTTCCCAAAAATACCAAAATTACCCAAAATTCTCAAAAATTTTTGGGATTTGTGCTGTAGATGATGCTAGTGAGTGCCATGATCCTTGAGGGATGCCTCAGCCAGGATATGGAGTGGATTGGTCTTCTTCCTCCGCCTAAGAGCCTCGGACAACCTCCTTTGGAACATTTTCATCTTGGCTTTGCAAACATGCATCCTTGCCCAATAATGATTCTTCATGTTTCTCAGAAGCCTTTTCTCTTGGTTGGCCTTAGCCAATAGCCTCTCCAAGTGGGCATTCTCCTGAATGAGCAGTGACTCTCGGTCAGCAGGCAATGGATCACCGGGCCTCCTACGATTCAAGACTCGGTCGCTACGAATCCTCCATAGCTCATCAAGTGCCTTCTCCTCCTCTAGCTGTGTGTTCTGCTGCTCCAGGTAGGTGATGGTCCATTGGGCACCCTCAAGTCTCCTCTGTAAAACATCATTTTCAGCCCTGAGATGCTGAATGATCTCCTTCGCCTCTTGGCTAGGAGAACTAACCTCAAGATCAATCACCGGATCCTCATGAATCATGGGCTCTTTGCCCCTCTGTAGTACCTGTGCTGGTGAAGAAAGCGAGGCCCCTTCCACCTGATGTGGAGATAACACTCGTTGAGCTGAAGATGAAGGCGAGACCCCTTCCACCTGCTGTGGAGATAGTACTCGCCTAGCTGCTGCAAATAAGGCCCTTGGGCCTTTCTGATAAGTGACCAAAGGAGTGGAGCTGACATGTCAGGTGACAGGAGCATCAAGCTGTTGAGATGGTCCTCCCTCCTCATGAATGACCTCCTGATGTGGCTGAGGTGGCACTGTGAAAAACTCACGGGAGATGAACTCCTCCCATGAGATGCCCTGCTGTGTCAACTGATGCAATACTACTAGCTGAATCAAACCATAATGGCAAAGGCTCCTGTACTGCTGGGCCGGGGTCTTCCTCTGCAACATGGGCACCATCCTCTGAATGTTATGAAACAAGAAGACCGGGATGTTCATCATCCTCACTCGGGTGAAATGCATCAAAAGGCGAATGTGATATGAATACACCTGTGAAAATCTGCCCTCACAGGTAAAATAATGCATAATAAGCCTCATGAGGGGAGCATACTCGCTCCGAAGAAATCTGAATGGGAAAACACCCGTCAAAAGTCTCACAAATGATGGCCGGACATAGGGCTCAAAGTGAACAAAATCAAGTAATCTGCGCTTAGGCCACACCTCACCCACATTTGGTATCCCTGTAGCCTGTGAGATCACCTCAGGTGTCAATGTGAAGTTCACCCTTGCCAGAGTGACATGTCCATCATGGAGGTGTAAGACAAACAAGCGAGCCAACTCTCTATGATGCTGAATCTGAGAGATCCTCTCACAAAACTGATAGCAAGACATGTACTGGAAGCAATTCACTGCCAAAGGATAGGCCTGTAATTCTGCCAAAGAAGTAGGCTCCTCCCGCCTATGATGTCCTCCCTTACCCCCTCTACGAGGCCTCCTCTGTTCCTCAACCTCTGTAGATGATGAATGGTCATCACTTTGCTCATAAGTTTCGGTTTCTGACATGGTTTTGGAGCAAAGTGGACAAACTAAACTGCTGTCTCTGCCTGCAAAAAGTGCTGAAATCTATGCTGTTTCAAGGGGAACCAAACATGAGGGAAATGTTAGGGGAGGGAACTTTTAAACCAGGAATGGGAATATATAAAAATAACAGGGAGTTTTTAAGGGAAATTTTGCAAATCATATTCATATAGGAACACATATTTGTAATAGGGAAATCATTTGCAAAGAGTATTACATATGGGAAAAAACATGCATACAAGTGAACATGGGAACATATGCATACATGTTTAATAGGGAAAAACAAAAGGGAAACCATACACCACACATGTTGACATTTTATCAACAGTTTTTGTTATCTTTCATATGCATATGGTAGAGGGGAATTAGGGTTTCACTTTGTTTTGTTTTGATGCTTTGGGAGAGGGGTAGGGTTTTTAGTTTTAGTGATTTAGGGATGGGAAGGGGATTTGTATGTCATTTAGAAAATAATCATGGGAAAAGGAAATGTACATATGAGTGTGGGCAAAAGGAAAGGGAAAGGAAATCAACCGAAGGGAAGAAACAACTTGAAACATCATAAAACCCTAGCACAGTTTGCATATGAATATGGCAGTCATATAAGTCTTTTTCATTTGCATAATTTGAGTCTAAAATCATAGCATAGGGGCTTACATTCATCATCAACCTCAAATACAATGTGTAAAGACCCTACCTCGAGTAACTTAGATGATTTGAAGAGAAATTAGGGAATTCCTTTGAGGTTTGCAGGCCAGCGGCTCAACGGGTCGCGCAGGCCTCCCAACGGGTCGCGCCCGTTGATTTTTTGAACTGCTGGAGCGCTCTGGACGGGTCGCGCACCGCCCAACAGGTCGCGCACCTCCTTGAACGGGTCGCGCACCACCCAACTACCCGAAATCACTGTAATTTCGCTCCTTTCTCCAATCACTCTCTCAAAACCTCTCTTGCAAGCTTTAGAATGCACAATGAGAGTGAAAGGAGGGAATATGACCTTTTATAAACTTTATTTGAAAAAATTTCATCCATAAACCCACTTTATAAAGTTTATTTTGACACTTTTTAAAACACTGATTTTTTGGTTTCCTTTATCCTGAATTTGACTCTTTGAGTGCTTTGACTCGATTCTTTTTGCAGGTAGATCATCTGAAGGACTGTGGCAAGGGGACCAGGGTTATTGCTGCCTTTTTGAAGACTTTTTGGAAATTTATTCTTTTTACAAAAATTTATCATAACTTTGGCTTTAAAAACAGAGTTTTTAAATCCAAGTTTAAAAATGAACTGTACATGATGAGAATATCAAAGAAACATGTTTACAATCCTCCCTCTGGCTTGCTGGTCACTCAAGGACTTTCAAAGACATGACCTTGCTGAGACAAATGACCAAAACCCTAGACCTAGGACCTTTGACCACAAGACAAGCTTGAAAAACTAAATGACATGATATGACCTGATCCAGCAAAGCCAAGAGGGGTATAAATAGACCAGCTCCTCCATCAGGGTTATGGCATGCCTAACGGGATGCAAACTTTGACACTGATGAGACACCTACTAATGCAAATGCAAAGAGCTTTGATCACTGACGGAGGGCTTTCAAGACCGACACTAACATTGGCTCCAATGGGGATGGTAGCTCCTTGGAGGTACCAAGAACCTCAGACCTCTGGGAGAGCAGGCCAGTGCTTTTGTCATTGGGCAATGGAGTCAACTTATTCACATGTGACCAACTTGAACACAATTTTATTTGACTTGGACAATTGACTGAAATTCAAGACTATCTTGGACACTAACTCACTAACTCTATACAGAAAATGAACTGACATGAAACAACTTGTAAAACTCACACCAACTAATCACCATTTTCAGAATTATAGCCTTCACCGCGGGCCCCAAACTGAAGATGGAAATCAGCTTCACACTTGCTGCAGAAAGAAAATGAAATGGTATTTACAATGAGAGTGATTAGAGCAGAAAATGCTCAAGCATGATACCTCTTGAGCAGCCGGCCATTCACCGACCCACCAAGACATTCATCACCGTTCATTTCTTTGAGAAGGAAAGCATTTGGACCACGGTATGCTGCAATTTTGTAAGGACCCTTCCATAAGTTGTCGAATTTTCCATGCTTCCCTTTATCTTCATTGCGGGCATCCCATCGTAACACAACATCATCAATCTGAAACTCATCTGCTTTGGCCTTTTTGTCATAGATTTTCTTTATGCGCTCCTGCAACTTAAGGGAATTCTGGTGAACCTCTTCTCGTGTCTGCTGTAAATGAATCATTTGACTGATCCGTCGTTGCATATGATCCTCCTCACCACTAGCTTCTTGAAACAACTTGGTTACTGGGACACTAAGTGAAGTAGGAAACATTGCATCTACTCCGTAAACAATTTCAAAAGGTGACATACCAATTGACTTCTTTTGACTTACCCGATCAGCCCATAGTGCATTTATTAACTTCTTATGCCAGCTCTTCTTGTTTATTTCCAGCAATTTCTTTATGATGTTCACTAGAGATTTGTTTGAGGATTCGGCCAGCCCATTACCTTGCGGATGATAAGCGGTTGAATGCCCCAAGCTGATGTTATATTTATAGCAAAAATCAACCAACTTCTTTGATTTGAATGCAGCTGCATTGTCAGTAATCAACTTTTGTGGACAGCCAAAACGTGACAAGATATTATTTTCAAGAAAAGAAATAATTACCAAATCTGTGGCCTGTCGGGTGGGAATGGCTTCAATCCATTTTGTGAAGTAATCTGTAGCCGTCAAGATCCATCGATGCTGCCCGGAAGATGCTGGGTGGATTTCGCCAATAAAATCCAAGCCCCACTGCTGAAATGGTGCACTGATTTCCACCGGCTTGAGAGGCAATGGCTGTAATTTCTGTTTTCCTTGAAAAATTTGACATTCATGACAGCTCTTTACCACTTTATATACATCAGAAAATAAAGAAGGCCAATAGAAACCAGCTCTCAAGATCTTATTAGCCGTGGTCTTCCAAAATAAGTGACCCCCACAGTCACCTTTATGGAAATCATCTACTGTTGTTTTAGCTTCCTCTTCGACTAAACAGTTCAGCAAGATGCCACCGGGATCCTTCCAATAAAGTGCAGATTTGATAATGCAAAATTTAGCAGCTTTTAGCTTCAATGTTCTAGCTTTGTTTCTAGGCATTCCAGGAGGTGCAGATAAGTTTTGAAGCACATAAACTATATCAGCATACCAAGGAGAAGACACAAAGATATCGGACACCTGTAGAACTGAATTTTCTTCATCTTCATCAGACAAGGCAGCAATCAAATTTATATCAAGGACATGAAGGTTTGCTTCAGCCATCAACTTAGCTAGACCTTGACCCTTAATCAACTTGGTAGGATTAATCGCAACATCATATTCTAAGAGTGCAGCAATCCACTTACCCCTTCTTCCTTCCGGTTTCGTTTGCACTAAAACATCCTTCACAGCCGCATTGGGAACATATGCTAAAACATGAGAATTCAATATGTAAACTCGGAAATCTTTAAATGCTTTGATCAGGGCCAATGCTTGCTTCTCAATGATATTATAGTTCAGCGCTCCGTCCCTTATGATGCGGCTGAAAAAAGCTATGGGCCTCTCAACTCCGTCTCTCTTTTGCATTAACACAGCTGCCAATGTATGCTCGGAAGCAAATGAAAACAAAATGAAATCCTGTGTATAATCTGGGCTGATCAAAGTTGGAGCTGAAGATAAGATTACCTTTATCAAATTAAAAGATTTCACCGCCTCTTCGGTCCATTTGAGCTCGCTGTCCTTCTTCAGCATATTTGTTATCTCTCTAAGATGTTCAGCAAGATTGGGAATGAAACGACGCAGAAAATTCAATTTACCTTTAAAGGACTGAATTTCTTTCTTGCTACGGGGCTGTTCCAATTGCTGAATTGCTTCCACTCGTGCAGGGTCTATACGAATGCCGTCTTTAGAAATGATATGACCCAGCAGCTTGCCTTCATCATAGCAAAAAGACTCTTCTTCAGATTCAATGAGATGCCATATTTTCTGCACTTTTCAAACACCTTAGTCAAATGAAACAAATGCTCTTCATCAGATTTAGAAAACACGGTCAAATCATCAAGATAAACAACTAAAAAGACATCCTTCTCATTTGCAAAGGCCATGTCCATTGCCCGCTGAAATGTGGCACCCGCATTCTTCAATCCAAACGACATCTTGGCATAATGAAATGTACCCCATGGAGTAGTAAATGCTGTCTTGTCACGGTCATCTTCGTGCACCAAAATCTGATTATATCCGGAGTAACCATCCAGCAATGACATCCTAGATGCCCCCACAACCCGCTGCAATATGTGATCCATCTTGGGCAGCGGATAATTGTCCTTTAATGACACCTTGTTCAGATTTCTAAAGTCTATACACAAGCGAATCTCACCGGTTTTCTTCCTCACGGGCACCAAGTTTGAGATCCAATCAGAAAACCGAATTGGCACTATGATTCCAGACTTATACAACCTGTTGACTTCCTTCTCAATCAATGGCATCAATTTAGGATTAATTCTTCTCAACTTTTGCCGGAAAGGCTTTTGATTTGGCTTTATAGGAATGGTATGCTGAATAATGCTTGTGTCATAAGTTTTCAAATCTGAATAATCCCATGCAAAAACATTAGAATACAGAGACAATAATCTGATATACTCTTGCTTTACCTTAGGCGGCAATGCCTTTGAAAGTTTCACCATCTTTGGATTTTCAGCTGTCCCAAGATTCACATCTTCAACTCCTTCAGCTGTTGGCCTCAAAGTTGGCTTGCGGGCCACATCAACCTGATCAAACAATTCCTCCAAAGGAATCAATCCTTTTGGAATGTGATTGTCCTTGAGCTGCAACACATCCATCTGATTCACTCCTTCAGCTTCCGTATCTATTGAAATGTCTTCGAACTCACCCTTAACTTGCAGAAAATCTTTGATTTCTTCGTCATCTTGGAACACTTGCCAACACCTTTGGTTATATGGAACTGTAGGACGATGCTTCACGTATATCTCAAACTTATTGCTGGAATTCATGGGTATTTTCAGATTACTTGCTGCCTTAGCCAATGCATCCGCAACACCATTTTGAATCTGGGGCACACATGTCAAAGTATGTTCTGAAAACCTCTTCAAGATGTCCAAAACAACATTTCTATATGCTCTCATGCGAGGATGTTTGGCCTGAAATTCACCTTTCACTTGCTTGATAACTAATTCGGAGTCATCATATGCCGCTATCTTCTTTGCCTTTAACTTCCGAAGAATTTTCAAACCAGCAATAAGAGCTTCATATTCCGCCTCATTATTCGAACAATCAAATGCCAATTTATAAGAACATACCCGTACCTTGCTTGGAACTTGATCTTGGGCTGAGAATGGGCTTCAAATCCACACACCGATACCAGCACCATCGCTGCCCACTGCACCATCAAAATCCATGGTCCAAAGACCCTCTTCATCATCCTCTAAGTGCTGAAAATCTGATTTTGATTCATGTTCTGCTTGCTGCCCATTTATTTCTGCATTTGGCCTTATGACAGCAGACCTTTCTTCACTTTCCTTTCTCAAAACTTCCCTGAAATTTTCTGAAATGTCTGGTATATCTTCTACTTCAACTAACTGACTATCTACCTCATTGAAATTTTCCGCAAACAAAACAAAAGATTCTAAATCTATTTGTACATAATTTACAGGATGATTAACGGGCTTTTCCTTACTAGTGATCATGTATTTCATCTTTTGTTCCCGATATAACTTCCTTATTTGACCGAAAACTGGAATTGAAGCATATGAAAAATCAAGCTGAATTGTACATTTCATTTTGGCTCCCCATGACCTCGACAACAACATGCCAAACCGCGGAGGAATATCCGCCACCACCACATCCATCAAAACATTCTTCGCTGGAATTTGATCTAGACTCACCACTAAGTCTTTGATCAAGCCAATACATCTTACCCGGCTGGAATCAAAAGAATACAGATCATGATACTTTCTTGTGATGTCAAGTCCCAGCTTCTCCATGATTGTTTTTGGCATCAAATTATGTGAAGCTCCCAAGTCAAACATGGCATTGTGCAACACAAACTCATGCAAACGCAAACTGATATAAAATGGAGGAATATCACTCTCGGGAGACTCACCATTCAAAGCTGGCCCAAAGATTAACTCCGACTGATCATCTTGTACATTTACCATGTCTAGCATTGGATCAACATTCAGCAACTTAGAAATTTGCCCTCGATAAGTGGTGTTTTTCATGACCTCCGTTAAAGGAATAGATATCTTCAACTTTGCAATCTCATTCTCCAAACTGAAAACTGGAAACTTCTCACCTTCCTTTGCCGGATTATCTCTTTTCTCAGCTTTATCTTTTGGTGCATTTGATGGCTAATCAATTTTAGCTGCCGGTGATGTTTGAGTTGATGATGGACCGGCTATATCTTTACCCTTTGAGGAAACCGAATCATTCTTTGCTGCAATATCTTTCTTCTTCTGCACAGGATTTATAGGAATAGCCCGGCTTCTCAATTGCCTTTGCTGTCCTTGCTGAGCTGATAATGCATTCAAGTACCCTCTTTGATATTCTTCAGATTCTTCTTCAAGTATCGTATCATTTGACAAAATATAATGCTCATCTTGGGGAAAGACAGAATTACTCACCAACTCATCTTCTTCCGTGATATATGTAGGCATATCATCAGGGGTGAAGAAATGATTTTCCTCGCCAACATTATCACCCTCATCTTCAGACTCTTGACTAACAAAATTCTGCTGAAAAGGTGGTTTCATTTGCTGCTGAGGTGTTGTGTCTTGTGCCTTTGTTTCGCGCTGCTTGATCCTGTATTGTTGCTGCTGTTGACCTCTGAAATTAGGATTGCGAATTTGAGGCTCCGGCTTGTCAATAGTCATCTTTTCAAGTGCCCTCTTTATCTGCTCAACCTGCTGGAGAACCTGATTTGATGTGGATGCTTCCTCCTTGATTGTAACCCGCTTTTCTGCCTTCATCCTTGCTCTTTTGTCATTCAAATTTGCCTCAACGCTGACAGCAATTTTCTGCATCTCTTCCAATGTCGGTGGATCTCTCTCTCTCAATGAATAAGCCATCTCCGGATCGAAACCATCCGGGAACTTAAGAAGTGCTGATTTTCTAGATGGTCTCAAATCATCGGGAATAGCATTATAAACTGTATTGAATCTGATTATATAATCTTGAACAGACTCACCCGGATTACGCTTGAGGTTGTTGTATTCGGCATTAATTTGAAGGGGATCCTTTCTGATTTCCCACCGATCTAAAAACTGATTCTGAAGTGCCTCCAAAGTAGTGATGCTGTTGGCTGTCAACCCTCTGAACCATTTTCTAACTTCTCCTGCAAATGTTTGCACGAATAACCGCATGGTAACATCTTCATCATCTAACTCATATAGATCAAAAAATGTGGTCATCTTATCGATATGTTGCTGAGCTGTAATACTTTGTGGAGTGCCGTCAAACATGGGAATTTTACTTTGGTAATCAGCTGGCATATCATGAAGATTTGCAGGTAAAACCAACGGGGCAAACCGGGCAGCCATTGCTCTAGGTGGGGGAGTAGGATGTGTATGAAGTGGAGGAGCTGTGATAGCAGGGATTATTATAAGAGGAGGTGTAGTTTGTGGAGTTGGAGGAGTGGGAGGTGTGGGAGACGAAGGAGGAGAATCGGATGCTGATTCAGGATAGGTGATTATAGGTGAAACTGCAACATAAGGAGGGTAAGACTCTTCGTGAGCCGTGATAGTAGATCCAATATGATCAGAGATACTCTCAACAAAATCAGCAAGGGTAGTAGCTTGAACACTTGACTGAAGATGTCTCAAAATGAAATTTTCAACCAATTTATTATGTCTCTCAAACTCAATAACAACTACAAAATCAGGGTCAAGAACTAGAGAATCGAGTGCACTTTCAGACTTAGCTTTAAACAGAGACAACTCAAAGCTTTCGTCAAAATCTAAATCTTCAAGATAATCAAAAATAGCTGGGCATGAATGAGATCTGAAAATGGGTCTAGGATCTGTAGCCAGCTTGTTTTCTCAAAATGACTAGGAAAGAAAAAGCATTCAGCCTGTGAAAACTCTCAACCTATCATCCACGGCTCAGAGTTAACAAATACACGGGGATAAGATGTCAAAGAAGCGCTATGCTCACAAGCTCACGGAGATTGACTGAAGCAGCGTTTATCTACTTGCGCTGATGTAAAACAAGAGCGTTTTCGAAGGCTACCTGGCGTAACTTCAGGCTCCGTCTAAGACTTATGAAATAACACGTCAATGAGCAAAGAATTAGATGTTCTCCCCAGTATGGTCGCCAGTATGTTAGCACTTGAAATTTCACCTCAGGCTGAAAAGGAAAACCTCAAAGCTACATCAAACCATTCAGCCTCGTAGCTAGCCCTACGGGGCAGGAGAAGGCTCTCTCCGGTCAATCTCGGTAGATTTTCAATAGGATGAGATGACCAACAAGGTAACACTGATATTAGGCTAGTAAACTGATTATAAAGGTTGATTTGGGGGTTTTTGGGGTTTTTGGTGGCAAATTGAGGAGCTGCAATTTAGGGTGCGGGGATTGGACACAGTTTCTGCAGGGGGGTCTTTGGGGCGAGGTAGGAGCCTGTATTGATGTTTTTAGCTGAAGTGGATGATTAGGAAGAAAGATAAGAAGGCTAAGAGAGCAAACAATAAAATTGAATTCTCTTTAGACAGTAGAAAACATAGAAATTAAACAAATTTAAAAGTAGAGCATGGCAAGCATGAATTCTAACTTTATCACTTCATTTGTTTAATATGCAGCAGTATAGAAAGGAAATGAATCACATAACAAAGCTTACAATAACATGAAGAAACACACCATCAACACATGAGTCCACAAGAATCCCAAAGATGACTGCAAAACCCTGGTCTTCCTTAGCCAAAAATTGCAGAGATACAAGTGATAATACAATGATAGCTTCTCCCTCAAGAGTCCAACCATGAAAATGAGCAAGAAAGTACATAATATAGATGATCTAACCTCTTTCCCTGCCTCCATGGGTCGAGCTCACTATCCTAGGAGCTGTTTTAACTGTTGGAAATAATACTGAGAGGGGGGGTGAATCAGTATTATCAGATCAATAAAACTTTTCAAATACTCTGAAACATATACACGACTTCAGTTAAGTGAACCAGCGTGTACACGCTACTGTGTCTAAAGAAACCAGCGTATAACCAGAAAACTTATGATTCAGTTAGTTTATCTTCAGTAAATGCATCAGAACATTATTAACCATATTAAAAGTAAACAGATGCAGTATAACAGATCATCACACAAAAGCCACACACATGAACACCATGATATAAGGTGGAAACCCAAAGTGGGTGAAAACCACCTGCTGCAAGTTGTCTCTATCTTTCTTTAATAAGAACTTCAGTTTACAATATTTTGTACTGGTGCAGCCTTATACCAGTACGCAGGCTACAACCTGCAGAGGGCTACAACCCTCTCTCGTTCTCCAAACTTCCTTGGAAGGGAGCTCCAACCCCCTTTACTCTTGTACTATCTAAGATACTAGTACGTAGGTGCAGGCCTACAATCTTCTTTCCTTCAGGTACCACTTTTCATCAATTTTCAGACTGGATATTCCTGAAGCACAACATTACAATCTAAAGACCACAATTCATTCAACTTTCATAGCAGATTACAAAACAACCAATACTTGCATCAACAATCTCTGAATCACTGAACCACTGATACTCTGTGAAACCCAGTCACCAGAACACAGAGCAGACTACAGAACACTGCAATAACAGTCAGACCCAACTGCAAACCCGAAAAATCAAGCTTCAAAAGATATACGCTACTTCAATGAGAGAAACCCGCGTATACATGCTCTTTTAACGAAGACAACCTGCGTACAGATCTAAAAATAAATTCTCTCAACTTGCAGTTGTACCAGACATCAGTTAGATCCAGAACATAACATTGTGTCAGTATGCAGATCTAGAGATACACATAATCAACCATATCATAATAGAGCATTTCAAACCATTAGATCCCGATCTGTCCTTAGATCTAGTCTTCCATCAACCGATGTGATCTCTCCTTAGCTTAGATCAAGCAACCCAGAACCTGCATACAAGATCTCTTTCTTTATCAGATATTCAAGAATTTTTCAGTGTATATGCCTAATGATCTTCTTCTCCTTATATAGCCTTAGGCCTTGCTCAATACCAAGGGCCAAACCATAGAAATCCAATACCATCAGCTTTAAAACTAGAGATCAACACGTCTGTCGAGATACTTTGGTCCAAAGACATAGGCTCAAGTACCGAGGACTAACTACCACGGACCAAAGGGAAGCTTCTCGACATGCACGCCCTTTTCTGTTCATGAATCTGCGTGTATACGCGACTTTATATATATCGAACCTGCGTATCCGCGACTTAGTCTATAGCGTACCTGTGTGTATACGCAACTTTTGCTTAATGAACCTGCGTATATGAAAATTCTCTTCATACTTGTAGTCTGGACTGAGATCTGTCATCAAAGAGAGTTGCCATCAAGGACAACACCTGGATCGTAGCGCCACACCTGTGCCAAAATGCCAACAATCTCCCCCTTTGGACTTGATGGCAACCCCAAGATCCGTAGAATCATTCTCCCCCTTTGTCATCAAGGGCAAAGGGCTGAGCTCCCCCTGAGTACATGCTGATATCTCTGCTTGGCTGTGCTGAAACATGCTCCCCCTGACTGTAGGCAATATTTGCAAAAGATGTTCTTCAAAAGAACCAAGACAATTATATTACATCAGTCATCCCAGGCATAGTGGGGAAACCAACAAAGGCCGTTATATGACCTTGACACCATAGAAGAGATATCACAGAAGAGATACATGACATAGAGACAAAAAATCTAGACCAAGACTTATGAAAGTCACAAGCAGCATCTGATATACATCTTTTAGATCAGCAACCAAGATTTCCTTCTGAGCTCCTTCTCCTGAAACCAACAACAGTTGTGTACTAGAACCAAAAGCATCTAAATGCCAACAATGCTTTATGAGACTTTAAGCTGCTCCCCCTGAACCTGTGCCTGCTGCACCCTCTGAAACTGTGCCTGAAGAATGCTGGCATACCCATCTCAGACCTTCTCCAACCAGAGTCTGCCCTTGCTGTTCAGACCTCCATATATGCGACTTCTCCTGCATAAAACGGCGTATGCATGCGGATATTCTTTCAGCAGAACGCGTACACCATACACGCGACTTTCCCAGCATAAATCGGCGTATATACACGGATATCCTTTACGTAACTTGTGTATACCAACTTTTCTGTAGAACAGACAAGCTTCAATAGCAGGATGAAGCATCAACTACTCCCAGCTTTTGTCTGAGATATTCAAAAGTTTCCCTGGGCAGTGGTTTTGTGAGAATATCAGCAACTTGTTCCTTAGAAGGAACATACTCCAGCTTGACCTTCTTCTCAAGCACTTGTTCCCGAAGAAAATGGTACTTGATTGGTATGTGCTTGGTCTTTGAGTGCATGACTGGATTCTTTGAAATGCTGATTGCACTTGTATTATCACATAAGATAGAGACTGGTGGAGTGCACATGATTTGAAAATCCTGCAAGGTCTGCATCATCCAAAGAAGTTGTGTGCAACAAGATGCCGCAGCCACATATTCTGCTTCAGCTGTAGATAAGGCAATCGAACTCTGTTTCTTGCTGAACCAAGATACTAATCTGGAACCCATGAAGAAAGCACCACCACTTGTGCTTTTCCTATCATCCACACTTCCGGCCCAATCTGCATCTGTGTAAGCATGAAGAGTGAGATCTGTATCTCTAGGATACCATAAGCCATAGTTTTGGGTCCCTTGAAGATACTTGAAGATTCTTTTGACTGCCTGAAGATGAGTTTCCTTTGGGTTGGCTTGAAATCTTCCAACAATTCCTACTGCATGCATAATATCTGGTCGGGTACCTGTCAAATAAAGCAAACTCCCAATCATGGATCTATAAGTTGGTTGGTGAACTGCTGCTGATTCATCATTTGCACTGAGGCTGCATCCTGTAACCATGGGGGTACAAACTGGCTTTGAATCTTCCATGCCATACTTCTTCAAGATCTGCTTGAGGTACTTGGTTTGAGACAAGAAAATACCTCCTTCATTTTGTTGGATTTGCAATCCAAGAAAGTATGTCAATTCTCCAAGTAATGACATTTCAAATTCTTTCTGCATAACCGAGGCAAAGTTTTGACTCATAGCCTCTTCATTGCTGCCAAAGATAATATCATCTACATACACAACAAGTATTAGCAATTTGTTATTTTCAACTTTCATATAGAGATTGCTATCTGCTGATCCTTTTGAAAAACCTTGTTGGTGAAGATATTTGTCCAAACGATAGTACCAAGCCCTTTGAGCTTGTTTGAGACCATAGAGAGCCTTTTTCAATCTGCATACAAGGTTTGGATCATTCCCAAGAATGAAACCATCTGGCTGCTCAATATATACTTCTTCTTCTAAGTCTCCATTCAGAAAGGCTGATTTCACGTCCATTTGAAATACCTTGAAGTTTTGAAAGCTTGAGAGAGCAAGGAACATTCGGATGGCCTCAAGTCTTGCAACAAGAGAAAAGGTCTCTTCAAAATCTATTCCTTCTTGCTGCGCATACCCTTTACAAACAAGTCTGGCCTTGTTTCTAATTACTTCTCCATTTTCATTCAATTTATTTTTGAAGACCCATGTAGTCCCTATGACATTTTTATCTTTTGGTCTAGGAACCAATTCCCAAGTATTGTTCTTTTCGATCTGCTCAAGTTCTTCATCCATTGCTTTGACCCAACATTCATCTTTGCATGCCTCTTTCACATTTTGTGGTTCAGTGGAAGAGAGTAATGCCAAATAGCTTGAAGCTTCTGCAATTCTTCTTCTTGTTTGTATTCCTGCTTCTTTCTACCCCACAATCTGAGATTCTGGATGATTCTTTTGAACATATCTGGATGGAGTCTTCTCTTCTATTCTTGTCTGCTCCTCTGGTTCTTCTTGAGGTTCTTCTTGAGGTTCTTCTTCTTCATCATTCTGCCTTTGAGGGTAGCCTTCATCTTCTTCAATGTCTTCATGATGAACTTGCCTAGGAATATATCCCTTCTCATCGACCACTACATCAATGTTGTCAACAATTCTGCCAAGTCTTTTGTTGTAGCACTTGTATGCTTTGCTATGTGGAGAATAACCAAGAAGAATGCCTTCATCTGCTCTTGGTTCAAGTTTTCCAAGTTGCTCATCAGTATTCTTAATATAACATTTGCTCCCAAAGATTTTGAAATGCTTCACCGAAGGAGTCTCACCACTCCAGAGCTCATGAGGTGTTTGAGTGCTGTTTACTCGGACATTTGTTTTGTTAAGAATAATAACTGCAGCATGTGCAGCCTCACCCCAGAAAGTTGCGGGAGTACCTGATTCATCAAGCATAGCACGAGCCATTTGTTGGATTGTTCTGTTCATTCTTTCCACAACCCCATTTTGCTGAGGAGTTCTAGCTGTAGAGAATTCTCTTCTTATCCCATGTTCTTCACAGAAATCGAAGAATTCGTTTAAGGTAAATTCCCCACCTCTGTCAGATCTGAGGCACTTAATTTTGTGTCCTGATTCATTTTCAACCAAAGCTTTGAAGGATTTGAATTTTTCGAATGCTTCATCTTTGTGCTTCATAAGCCCTAACCAGACAAACCTGGAGAAATCGTCAATGAATAATATCAAGTATTCTTCTCCTCGAGGTGTTCTTTTTCTGAATGGACCACATGTATCTGTATGTACTAGCTCAAGAGGCATGCTAGATGATCCTTCCTTCTCTGGAAAGTTAGTTCTGGTTTGCTTTCCAAACTGACAAGATTTGCATATAGTGTTGTTTGGAATTTTGATATCTGGAAGACCACGAACTGCCTGATATTTGCATTCTTTCCTTATTTGTGAAAAGCTTAGATGCCCCAACCTCCGATGCCATAGCCAGTGTTCATCATCCTTGCTCAAATAGCATTGTTGTGGTCCTTATTCAAATATGTATAGATTATTTGGAGTCCTTCTTCCTTTGATCACTGTTTTACCTGTATCAAGGTCACGAACACAACATCCATTTGATCTAAATATTACCTCTGTTCCTTGATCGCACATCTGACTGACACTCAGAAGATTATGCTTCAATCCATCAACATACAAAACATTTCCAGCTTTGACCTTCTCTTTCAATGGAGCAACACCTTTTCCTTTTATGGCTGCAGAGATGTCGTTTCCAAAAGAGACTTTCTTCCCCTTTTCTAATGCGGTATATGACTCAAGTTTTTCTTTGTCCCCTGTCATATGCTTCGAACATCCACTGTCAATGTACCATAGACTTTCTTGACCTTCTGCATAAAAGGCTATCCCACATCTTTCTGGTTGCGATTCTTTTATTCTCCATGTTCTGACATTTGAGGTTTGTTCCTTCTGAGTTGTCTTCCGGAACCTGCTCCTGCATTCAGAGTCTTCATGACCAAAGTTATTACAAATAGAGCATTCAACTTCTTTTTCAAGAACTGAAAAGTTGTTATAAGTCCTTTTCACGGTTCCAGTCATTCTCCCTTGCTTTTGAGCTTCTCTAGTCATGATTGTCTTGTAGGAAACACATTGAGCTGCTTTGTGACCGAAGTTATGGCAAGAAAAGCATTGGCCATTAAAGAAACTTCTGCGATAATCAGATCTATCATCCAAACGATTGTAGCTTCTATTCACATTCATTCTTGGAGCAAATTGGGAAGATTTTACCTGAGGCTGATTGTAGCTTTTGTTTGTCCTTGAGGCAGTTTGTCCCCGAGTTTCTTGATGGTCTTTATTTGTTCTTGAGGTAAACTGTCCCTGATTTACCTAATGACTTTTATTTGGCCTTTGCTCGCTTCTCCTTGCTGCATCAAGATAGCTTTTAGAGGTGGATGCTTGAGATGTTTCTCCATTATATCCAAGACCTGTCTTGATCAGAGGAGATCGCTGCACATTGATAATCTCATCCAAGGTTTCAGATCCTTTAACAAATTTAAGATTAATCGCTTTTGTTTTCTCAATCTCCTTTCTAAGACAAACAATCTCACATTCCAATTTTTCAAGATGTTTTTCCTTTTCATCAATTTGAAATTGTAGAGTATCAATGATCATATTCTTTTCTTCTATACGTCTCTTGAGTCTAGTAATTTCATCATAAAGTTTATCCATATCTACAGCATCCATATAATCATCATCTTCAAATGCCATTAACAACTTATATTCATTACCTCGTTCATCTTCATCACTGTTTGATAGACCATCACTATCTTCATGAGTGTAGTAGCTTTTCTTATTTGCACTCTGTTTCTTGTTCCATCTAGCAGGTTCCTTTCCCTTGTCATTCTTATCTTTGTGAGGACATTTGGCAGCATAATGACCTACTCTTCCACAAGCAAAACATTTAAAAGGTAACTTACCTCTGAACCTTCCAGAACCCCTTTGAAGATTTCTGACGAAATTTGATTCTTCTTCTTCATCTTCTGGCATGTGACTTGTCTCATAATAATCTTCTTTGCCTGAAGCCTTGAAAGCAGCCTCTCTTCTGTCTGATGGACCTCCTTTTCTCATTTCATAAGCAGTTAGAATTCCGTGAAGCTGAGACATAGTAAGAATTCGTAGATTTTCCTTTTCTTCTATTGCAGACACTTTAGATTCAAATTTGGGGGACAATGATCTTAGAACCTTTTCAACCACAATAGTCTCTCTTATTTCTTCACCCAAGTTTTTCATGCAATTAACAATCTCATCTACCCTAAGGAAATAGTTAGCCACACTTTCATCATTATACATTCTGAGAGTCTCATACTTAATCCTGAGAGTTTGAAGTTTAGCACGCTTTCCCTGTTCGTCTCCTTCATAGCTCGTGACAATTTTGTCCCATATTTCTTTTGCAGATTTATAGTGCATTACCTTCATGAATTCTGATTGGGATATACATCCTAATAGAGTACTGACTGCTTTCGCATTTGTTTCATACTTCTTTTTCTCGGTTGGATCTGTAGGAGTAGCTGAAGGAAAAGTGTAGCCTAACTCTACGATGTCCCAAACTTCTGTACCAAGAGATTGAAGATAGGCAGTAACTCTTACCTTCCAATAATTGAAGTTTGTCCCATCAAAAACCGGTGGCCTGATTGATGCTTCTTTCTCGTAGTTGCTCATGATGAATGATCTACCTTCAAGCGATCAAGCTTCTCTGAAGGACCTGCTCTGATACCAATTGTTGGAAATAATACTGAGAGGGGGGGTGAATCAGTATTATCAGATCAATAAAACTTTTCAAATACTCTGAAACATATACGCGACTTCAGTTAAGTGAACCAGCGTGTACACGCTACTGTGTCTAAAGAAACCAGCGTATAACCAGAAAACTTATGATTCAGTTAGTTTATCTTCAGTAAATGCATCAGAACATTATTAACCATATTAAAAGTAAACAGATGCAGTATAACAGATCATCACACAAAAGCCACACACATGAACACCATGATATAAGGTGGAAACCCAAAGTGGGTGAAAACCACCTGCTGCAAGTTGTCTCTATCTTTCTTTAATAAGAACTTCAGTTTACAATATTTTGTACTGGTGCAGCCTTATACCAGTACGCAGGCTACAACCTGCAGAGGGCTACAACCCTCTCTCGTTCTCCAAACTTCCTTGGAAGGGAGCTCCAACCCCTTTGCTCTTGTACTAGCTAAGATACTAGTACGTAGGTGCAGGCCTACAATCTTCTTTCCTTCAGGTACCACTTTTCATCAATTTTCAGACTGGATATTCTTGAAGCACAACATTACAATCTGAAGACCACAATTCATTCAACTTTCATAGCAGATTACAAAACAACCAATACTTGCATCAACAATCTCTGAATCACTGAACCACTAATACTCTGTCAAACCCAGTCACCAGAACACAGAGCAGACTACAGAACACTGCAATAACAGTCAGACCCAACTGCAAACCCGAAAAATCAAGCTTCAAAAGATATACGCTACTTCAATGAGAGAAACCCGCGTATACACGCTCTTTTAACGAAGACAACCTGCGTACAGATCTAAAAATAAATTCTCTCAACTTGCAGCTGTACCAGACATCAGTTAGATCCAGAACATAACATTGCGTCAGTATGCAGATCTAGAGATACACATAATCAACCATATCATAATAGAGCATTTCAAACCATTAGATCCCGATCTGTCCTTAGATCTAGTCTTCCATCAACCGATGTGATCTCTCCTTAGCTTAGATCAAGCAACCCAGAACCTGCATACAAGATCTCTTTCTTTATCAGATATTCAAGACTTTTTCAGTGTATATGCCTAATGATCTTCTTCTCCTTATATAGCCTTAGGCCTTGCTCAATACCAAGGGCCAAACCATAGAAATCCAATACCATCAGCTTCAAAACTAGAGATCAACACGTCTGTCGAGATACTTTGGTCCAAAGACATAGGCTCAAGTACCGAGGACTAACTACCACGGACCAAAGGGAAGCTTCTCGACATGCACGCCCTTTTCTGTTCATGAATCTGCGTGTATACGCGACTTTATATATATCGAACCTGCGTATCCGCGACTTAGTCTATAGCGTACCTGCGTGTATACGCAACTTTTGCTTAATGAACCTGCGTATATGAAAATTCTCTTCATACTTGTAGTCTGGACTGAGATCTGTCATCAAAGAGAGTTGCCATCAAGGACAACACCTAGATCGTAGCACCACACCTGTGCCAAAATGCCAACATGAACCACTTCTAAACTAAGCACTAGAAAATAGGCAGTCAAAACATCTTCCCTCTATAAACTTGGAAACCAGTTCATACATTTAATTTTTACCCTTTACATGCAAGAATCTTCTAGAAGAGTTAAACAAGAGTAAAAGTATCCAAAAAGAGTCATAATTACATCCAAGAGGACCCCCATCCACCTCAAAAAGTCAAACTGGAGCCAAACTGCGTTTTCTTGGCTGAACTGGTCAAATCTGGCACAATTTCCTCAACGGGTCGCGCACTTTGGAGCTCTGTTTGGAGGCCTTCCCAGTGTCAGAATGAGGTGAAGGATAGCTCGTTGGAAAGTTCTCTGAGTCTACTTTCCAACCCAACTAGAATTTTTGGATTTGGAGGTTATTTTTCTAGTCAAAAGTCAATTCTCCCAAGACTGCTTCTGCAACTCAAAAAAGGGGCAGAAAGTCAAATTTTGCCTGTATTTTGACCTTTTGGAGGCCAAAAACTCCATAAAAACTCAAGTCCATCCATAGGCATGTGTAACTTTGGATGAAAAATCTAGAAATGTTGAGTTTTTGCAAAACGGAGCTACGATGATAAAGGGTCTCACCGGGGGTGAGACCCGTTGAGAAGCCAAAACCTGTAAATTTCCCAAAAATACCAAAATTACCCAAAATTCTCAAATTTTTTTGGGATTTGTGCTGTAGATGATGCTAGTGAGTGCCATGATCCTTGAGGGATGCCTCAGCCAAGATACGGAGTGGATCGGTCTTCTTCCTCCGCCTAAGAGCCTCGGACAACCTCCTTTGGAACATTTTCATCTTGGCTTTGCAAACATGCATCCTTGCCCAATAATGATTCTTCATGTTTCTCAGCAGCCTTTTCTCTTGGTTGGCCTTAGCCAACAGCGTCTCCAAGTGGGCATTCTCCTGAATGAGCAGTGACTCTCGGTCAGCAGGCAATGGATCACCGGGCCTCCTACGATTCAAGACTCGGTCGCTACGAATCCTCCATAGCTCATCCAGTGCCTTCTCCTCCTCTAGCTATGTGTTCCGCTGCTCCAGGTAGGTGATGGTCCATTGGGCACCCTCAAGTTTCCTCTGTAAAACATCATTTTCAGGCCTGAGATGCTGAATGATCTCCTTCGCCTCTTGGCTAGGAGAACTAACCTCAAGATCAATCACCGGATCCTCATGAATCATGGGCTCTTTGCCCCTCTGTAGTACCTGTGCTGGTGAAGAAAGCGAGGCCCCTTCCACCTGATGTAGAGATAACACTCGCTGAGCTGAAGATGAAGGCGAGACCCCTTCCACCTGCTGTGGAGATAGTACTCGCCTAGCTGCTGCAAATAAGGCCCTTGGGCCTTTCTGATAAGTGACCAAAGGAGTGGAGCTGACATGTCGGGTGACGGGAGCATCAAGCTGTTGAGATGGTCCTCCCTCCTCATGAATGACCTCCTGATGTGGGTGAGGTGGCACTGTGAAAAACTCACGGGAGATGAACTCCTCCCATGAGATGCCCTGCTGTGTCAACTGATGCAATACTACTAGCTGAATCAAACCATAATGGCAAAGGCTCCTGTACTGCTGGGCCAGGGTCTTCCTCTGCAACATGGGCACCATCCTCTAAATGTTATGAAACAAGAAGACCGGGATGTTCATCATCCTCACTCGGGTGAAATGCATCAAAAGGCGAATGTGATATGAATACACCTGTGAAAATCTGCCCTCACAGGTAAAATAATGCATAATAAGCCTCATGAGGGGAGCATACTCGCTCCGAAGAAATCTGAATGGGAAAACACCCGTCAAAAGTCTCACAAATGATGGCCGGACATAGGGCTCAAAGTGAACAAAATCAAGTAATCTGCGCTTAGGCCACACCTCACCCACATTTGGTATCCCTGTAGCCTGTGAGATCACCTCAGGTGTCAATGTGAAGTTCACCCCTGCCAGAGTGACATGTCCATCATGGAGGTGTAAGACAAACAAGCGAGCCAACTCTCTATGATGCTGAATCTGAGAGATCCTCTCACAAAACTGATAGCAAGACATGTACTGGAAGCAATTCACTGCCAAAGGACAGGCCTGTAATTCTGCCAAAGAAGTAGGCTCCTCCCGCCTATGATGTCCTCCCTTACCCCCTCTATGAGGCCTCCTCTGTTCCTCAACCTCTGTAGATGATGAATGGTCATCACTTTGCTCATAAGTTTCGGTTTCTGACATGGTTTTGGAGCAAAGTGGACAAACAAAACTGTTGTCTCTGCCTGCAAAAAGCGCTGAAATCTATGTTCTTTCAAGGGGAACCAAACATGAGGGAAATGTTAGGGGAGGGAACTTTTAAACCAGGAATGGGAATATATAAAAATAACAGGGAGTTTTTAAGGGAAATTTTGCAAATCATATTCATATAGGAACACATATTTGTAATAGGGAAATCATTTGCAAAGAGAATTACATATGGGAAAAAACATGCATACAAGTGAACATGGGAACATATGCATACATGTTTAATAGGGAAAAACAAAAGGGAAACCATACACCACACATGTTGACATTTTATCAACAGTTTTTGTTATCTTTCATATGCATATGGTAGAGGGGAATTAGGGTTTCACTTTGTTTTGTTTTGATGCTTTGGGAGAGGGGTAGGGTTTTTAGTTTTAGTGATTTAGGGATGGGAAGGGGATTTTTATGTCATTTAGAAAATAATCATGGGAAAAGGAAATGTACATATGAGTGTGGGCAAAAGGAAAGGCAAAGGAAATCAACCGAAGGGAAGAAACAACTTGAAACATCATAAAACCCTAGCACAGTTTGCATATGAATATGGCAGTCATATAAGTCTTTTTCATTTGCATAATTTGAGTCTAAAATCATAGCATAGGGGCTTACATTCATCATCAACCTCAAATACAATGTGTAAAGACCCTACCTCGAGCAACTTAGATGATTTGAAGAGAAATTAGGGAATTCCTTTGAGGTTTGCAGGCCAGCGGCTCAACGGGTCGCGCAGGCCTCCCAACGGGTCGCGCACCTCCCAACGGGTCGCGCCCGTTGATTTTTTGAACTGCTGGAGCGCTCTGGACGGGTCGCGCACCGCCCAACAGGTCGCGCACCTCCTTGAACGGGTCGCGCACCACTCTGCTGCCCGAAATCACTGTAATTTCGCTCCTTTCTCCAATCACTCTCTCAAAACCTCTCTTGCAAGCTTTAGAATGCACAATGAGAGTGAAAGGAGGGAATATGACCTTTTATAAACTTCATTTGAAAAAATTTCATCCATAAACCCACTTTATAAAGTTTATTTTGACACTTTTTAAAACACTGATTTTTTGGTTTCCTTTATCCTGAATTTGACTCTTTGAGTGCTTTGACTCGATTCTTTTTGCAGGTAGATCATCTGAAGGACTGTGGCAAGGGGACCAGGGTTATTGCTGCCTTTTTGAAGACTTTTTGGAAATTTATTCTTTTTACAAAAATTTATCATAACTTTGGCTTTAAAAACAGAGTTTTTAAATCCAAGTTTAAAAATGAACTGTACATGATGAGAATATCAAAGAAACATGTTTACAATCCTCCCTCTGGCTTGCTGGTCACTCAAGGACTTTCAAAGACATGACCTTGCTGAGACAAATGACCAAAACCCTAGACCTAGGACCTTTGACCACAAGACAAGCTTGAAAAACTAAATGACATGATATGACCTGATCTAGCAAAGCCAAGAGGGGTATAAATAGACCAGCTCCTCCATCAGGGTTATGGCATGCCTAACGGGATGCAAACTTTGACACTGATGAGACACCTACTAATGCAAATGCAAAGAGATTTGATTACTGACGGAGGGCTTTCAAGACCGACACTAACATTTTCACATTCCAGGTTTTCTGAATAAAATTCCGAAGGTAGATTTGTCAAGGAATCTGCCTACATTTAAAGATGATGGTAAGAAGGATGCTGCTTTACATCTAGTTAGATTTCATATGAATATTCGCAAGTTGAAGGTGGATTTTCCTGAAGATTGCTTGATGAAGATATTCCTGGCCACTCTGGAAGGTGAAGCCCAATCCTGGTATGAAAATTTGCCGCAGGCCTGTATTTACTGTTTAAAGGATTTTCATGCCTTGTTTATTGAAAGATATCAAGCATCTTATCCATCATTAAATTTGTTTCAAGACTGTTGCAAACATGCTTATAGTTTTATTGAAAGCCTTGAGAAGTTTTATGAAGATGATAATTTCATGGATGAAGAGATCATGGAAGCCCTGTATGAAAATCCATTTCAGCAGCACACAGAAATCTTAGAGGATACTTGTCAAGATCAGCAGACTGCAGATTTCCATATGGTTGAAAATGATGAAAGAGAAAATGTCGTTTCACATCTGTCCATAGAAGAAGACAGCATGTAGGTAACGCAGGAAAGTAATGTTCCAATCTCAGAAAGTGATGATGATAAATCAGATCGAGAGATAATTTGTGATGAGGCAAAACATGTTGTTCCGGATCTCATAAAAGAGAGTTGTATTGTCGCGGCTGCCTCCAATGAAGAAAACGGAGTAGTAGACTTAAATGCTCTCATCTCACCAACACTAGATCTTCATGAGGAGGTAGTTCATTGCCTCTGTAAAGAACAAGACAAGATCTTCGTTCAAGTAAGTGAAAAGGTTTCTCTGGATGAATCTATGGTAGCTGATAGAAATGTTAGTGTTGGGTTTCACGAAACATCTAAAATTTCTTTTCTCATGATTGATGAATGTAATGAGAATCTGGCTGTCATATCATATGAGGATGACCTACCATATATTCAAACTACAAAAGATCAGACCATTCAGGATTCCATTTCAGATTCTTCCTCATATGTCTCATGTTTTGAAATGTTATTTCAAGAGGAGATCTGCTCATCTACTTGTTCAGAATTTTTTGAGGACCAGGAACATACTCTTTCTGGAGTACATGATGAAGGAAGATCAGAATCAAGAGAAAAAGACACCTTGCTCTTTCAGCAGGAGGAAAGACTTCATGTTTTTCAAGATCCAATGGTAGATCTGTTGCAGTCAACAGTGAAGGTGATTATTGCAATATTCAGTGATGAAGGAGAATATGGTCGACTATATTTTTGGATGCCCAGTTACCAGTATTCATTGTTGACCAGAAGATCTGATCAGGAGAATCAATCAAGAAGGCATCTGCTTGATTGGTTGCATTGGCATTTTGATATAGTTTGATGGTATATTGTCTTGTAAGAAACACAGGTGGCCATGTACTGCCACCAAGCTTTTGTTTTAAGTTTCAGGTCTTAGTATTTATGAGTACAGTTTGTCGAGTCAATTGATTAGTCCTTTCAATTTTAAAATTGAGTCAGTTTTGTCAAAGTTGTATTCAGTTTTCAGTCAAATCTGCAGTCAATAAATGTCTCAAAGTTTTGTGTCAATTGTTGGAATAATGACTCCATAACCCAATGGACGAAGGCACTGTCTAGCTCTTCCAGAGATCTGCCATTCTTGGCACCTCCAAGGAGCTACCATCCCCATTGGATCCAATGTTAGTGTCAGTCTTTCCAGCCTTCCTCCAGTGATCAAATATGCTCTTACAAAGTGGTCTCAGAGTGTCAAGGTCAAATTTTGTCATTTCAAAGAGTCTTCAAGCAAAATTTGGTCACTAGGCATTAGATCTAGGGTTTGCTTTCACTCCTTCTAAAGTTGTCCAAATGACAATCTATGTCACTATTCAGCTGATTCTATCATCATTCATAGGGTTGTCATTATCATGTCAATGTCTAATGATTCATTTTACATCTTGTTCATGCTTCAGTTGCGCCTAGGTAAGGTCATTTCCCTCTCCTAGGGTTTTGAAGGCAATTTCTCTTGGACGGTCAAATCATCGGAAAAACTTGTATCCTGATGTTCATACACCTTCCCCTATCCTTAATGTACCTTATTAAACACTTCCCATCACTGAGATCCGCCAAATTCCTCATTTTCGCACAAACCCTAGTTTCTTGCTACAACCTGGCAATTTTCTAGGTTGGGCCTGTGTTTTGCCCTTTTATATCCCTTCCCCTCTCTCGATCTTTGCAATTACACTTTCCCCTACTTCCTAACATCCCTCCCTACTTCCAAAAATTTCCCCAAGAATTTAGAAGCCCCTTATCCCCTTCATTTCGCTTCATTTCCACAAAATTCCTTGTTTCACACATCGGGATAAGTTTCACTCAAAAGATGTTTCAGAGCAATCAAAGATGAATTTTGGAAAACTGAGAGAGGTGTTTGTCCAAAACATGCCAAAGAAGAAAAAAATCCTTCACTTTTTACACAGGTGTCATGGTTTTAGAGAAATGTCAAAAGTATCGTTGCCTCAGGAGAATCGAATGCACCTCTGGAGTGACCTTGGGAAAATAAAATTTTCTCCTATCTTGGTTGGTCAACTGAATTTCCTGATGAGTCAAATGATAACTAGACATAAATATCTTTCCAATGTGCTATCATGAGCTCAATTTGGAGTTGAGGAAGGCATTCAAAAGTTGACTGCAACAGCACTCTGCCTTGAGGCAGCCTCATTTGGCACATTTTGACCAGTCTTGGGAGATTTGATTTTTGAGAAGGAAAATGAACTCCAAATTGAAAAATTCTAGTTTTTTTCGAAAGTATACTCAAATACCTTTCCAGTGAGCTATCCTGCGCCAGATTTCAACACCGGGAAGGCCTCCAAAATCCTCCTGCAAAATGCACTATGTAGCTGCGTGCGCGCTACGCATCAGGGTGGGCGCGCTACGCACTAGGGGCGCGCTACGCATCAGCACACTTTTCTCAGTGTAAATTTACTCCTGCACTACGAACCAGGGGCACGCTACGCGTTGGGTGAGGCACACTACACGTTGGGATTTTTGCTCAGAAATTCGCCAACAAGTGTGCAACTCCTCCTCTAACTCAGTTAAAACACAGTGACATCAATGAATGACGAGAAATGAACCTTGGAGAATTTGATTCTAACAAGGGACTGACAGGACCGAGTCTAAAACATGTGTCGCAACATAGAGAGGATGGTGCCCTTAGTATAAGGAAGGCCCCAGCACAGCAGCATAAGAGCATCTATCATTATGCACTAATTAAGATCATAGTGATGCATCAGTTGGCACAGCAGGGTATTGCTTGGGAGGAGTTCATTTCTCGCGACTTTTTCACAGTGCCACAACGACCTCCCGAGATTGTCCATGATGAGGGAGGGCCTTCACATCAGTTTGACATTCCTGAGCCCGAGCATGTTAGCACTCCTTCATATGTTACATATCAGAGAGGCCACAGGGCCTTATTTGCATCTGCACGACGAGTATTATCTCCACATCAGGTGGAAGGGGTCTCGCCTTCTTCATCAGCACAGCGAGTGTTATCTCCACTTCGTGTAGAAGGGGCCTCGATTTTGATAGCAGCACAGGTACAGGTACAGGACAGAGGCAAGCAACCCATGTTTGATGAGGGACCTTCAGGAGATGCGGACACGGATATTATTGACCTTGATATCAGCTCTCCTAGCTAGAGCTAAAGGAGGTCATTCAATAACAAAAGGCTGAGAATCACTTGTTGCAACAGAACTTGGAAATGGCCAATTGGACAATCAATTACTTGGAGCAGTGCAACAAACAACTAGAAGATGAACACACGCTTTATGAGTTGCGGCGAATCCGAGAAGACCGAAACTTGGCCCGCAAGAGACCCGGTGATTTGACACCTATTGAGCGAGAGTCTATGCTCATCCGGGTGAACACTCATTTAGAGAAATTGTTAGCCAAGGCAAAAAGAGACAAAGATATGCTCCACCATATGAAGAATCATTACTGGGCCCACATGCATGTTTGCAAAGCGAAACTGAAGATCCTTAAAGGGCGATTGAGCAAGGCACTAAAACAGAGAAAAAGGCCCGATCCACTCCAAATTTTGGCCGAAACCTCTTTGAAGGAGCATGGTACTTGATGAGACACCCCCAGCTCAAATTTCAAAAAATTTGGAGAAGTGTTTGTCAATTTTGAAATTTTTGTATTAAAAACAGGTTTTTGCCCTCAACGCGTAGCGCGTCGCGCGCTACCCTGAAGATGGGGAGGTCCAATTCAAGAAAGGTTTGAATTTTTGGATTTGTCATGATGAAATACATCTGCTCAGCCACTGCCAAGGCATTTCATCAAGTTTTGGGTCCCCAAAAGGTCAAAAATCATGCAAAAAATGACCTCACTGCCCCTTTTTGGACACACAGGAAGCAGTCTTGGGAGAAGGCATTTTTGAAGGGGAACATGGGCACCAAATTGCAAAATTACACTTGGGTTGGAAAGCAGACATCCAGCCCTTTCCAACAAGCCCACCTAAGCCCAATTTGAATGCCAGGAAGTGCCCCAAAAGTGGGTGGAAAGGCGCGCTATGCGTAGGGTTTTGGCGCGCTACGCATCAGGGTATTTTCTAAATTTTTCATCTTCAGCACAGGAAAACGCAGCTATTTGACCAGTTTTGAATTTTGATGGGATTTTTTCACCCTCTTTGATGTAATTAATGTATTTTCATGTTGACTTGACACTTATTTACCTATTCTAGATGATTCATTCATAAAATAGCAAACATTTAATGAATGAATTGGTTTCCTAGCTTATAGAGGCAAGTTGTTTTGATTGCCTAGATTATAGTGCTTTATTTAGAATTGGTTGAAACAGCTCCTAGGATGATGAGCTCGACCCCTAGAGGCAAGGGAATGTGTTAGCTTGCCTATATTATGTATTTTCTTAGTCATTTTCATGGTGGGACTCTTGAGGGATAAGCTTAGGCTGTATTACACATTGTATCTCTGCAATTTTGGCAAAGGAAAGACCAGGGTTTTGCAGCACTATTTGGGATTCCTGTGGTTATTTTTGTTAATGGTGTTTGTCTCACGTACTTGTAAGCTTGTTATGTGTATCATTTTCCTACTATTCTCTTCTGCAAATTAAACAGATGAAGTGTTGAGGTAGAATTCATAATCTTGTATGCTCTGCCTTTAAGTTTGTTTAATATCTATGTTTTCATCTGTTTAAGGAGAACTCCTGAAAGTTTCTCACTCTCCTTAGCTCCTCACCAGTCATATCTATCCATTCAATTCCTTTAAAGACATCAGGACGATTGTCTACCTTGCCCCAAAAAGACCTCTGCAAAAACTGTGTCACATCCCCGCACCCAAAATTGCCTTTCCCTGTTTTCCAACAAAACCCTAAAAATCTTAAATCAAACTATCTTTATCAATTTACTAGCCTAAAATCAGTATTCATATCGGTCATCTCAGCCCCTTTGAAGACCTTTTGCCGAGATAGACCTGGAGAGATCCCTCTCTTGTCCTCGTAGGGCTAGCTACGAGGCTGAGCTTGGTTTGATGTTGCCTTGAGTTTTGCCTTCCTCAGCCTGAGGCAAATTCGAGCGCTAACACCATACATATGGATTACCAATCCGATTCTTCTTATGAGAAATTCTTCAAATTGAGAATGACCAAGTACCATTATAAATACCTCCCTAGTTAAGAGGGAGAGTTGAAGAAAGTGTAACTAGGTTCGATCTTCATAATGACATGTAATTATGACTGATGTAAATAATGTAATAAATAGAACAAAATTATTATTGTAAACTTGCTTCATGGGTTTCATGAGCAAGTGATTTTAGAATAATAGGATTTGTCATTTAGAATCTAGAATTAATTTAATGTATGAATATCTCTTCTTGAGCCTATGTTTAATGTATACAAGTTTATAGAAATGTCTAGAAGCCCTCCAAAGACTAGCACAATCCCTCTTGAAGAAGTCGGCCTCCAAACAATAACAAAGGAAGTCAAGTTGGCTCACATATGGAGACACACCCATTCAACATGACATGTCAGCTCAAGTGTAGAGGCAAACCACTATTTATATGTGGCTAGGGTCACCATAGAAGGCAGAGAATTCAGACAAGAATCTTTGTGTTTTTTAAATGGGTACCATAGAGATGAAGTCTTAGCCTGCTCACAGTCTCAGTGATCACAGTCTCGACCTACAAATATAGTGATCACAGAAGCAACCTCGGATGCAACATAAAAGGGCTCAAACCTACTTCCTTGCAGTCTCGACATATCTGTGATGAAAAGGATCTCAGTGATCCCACAATGAGTCTCAAACCTGTCTCCTTACAGTCTCGACATATTTGTGATGAGGAGGATCTCAGTGATCCCACAATGACACACTCTCTCTTGGAATATATTCTAGATGGAGTCAAAATCTCGGCATAGATGTAATTATGGTCTCCATATAGATACAATCACGATCTCGATGAATCTAGGCGCAACTCTCCTATATCTATATATATATATATATATATATATATATATATATATATATATATATATATATAGAGAGAGAGAGAGAGAGAGAGAGAGAGAGAGCTCATTGTTATGGTGAAGGTCTCGGTGAAGGTGAAACAATGTTGCAGTAGTAATGATCTCAGTGAAGGTGCAACACTAATGACCTCGATAGTGCAGTAGTGATGGCCTTAGTGTTGCATCAGTGATGACTTCAATAGCAATGATGATGATCTCAACAACGACGAAGAAAAGGATTGGTGTCTTGGTATTGGAGTGGCCAAATAGGTCAATGGTCATGGTCTTGGTATTCGTCAATTGGAATCTCTAGAGGAAGAATTTGTCAAAAAATATTTAAAGCCATAAGCATATGTTGAAAAACTAGATTTCCCTCTCAAATTTTTTGTTTTTAAATATGATGTTCAATTGGTATTTTCTATGTTAACTCATATTCTAGGATATAGTCATGATCAATTGATAGATGAAAATTTGTTAAGGTTTCTGATGTTACTTTTTGAGTCTAATAAATTTAATTTCCCTAATTTTCTTATTGAGTCTATCCATGATTATATGGTCAATTAAAAAAAGTTTAAAACCTTCAGATACCAGCCATACCTTGTGTATCTATTGTCAAACAATTTAATTGATGAGTTTCAAGAATTGTTGGATGAAACTCGAACCACATATTTTGGGATAGAATCTATCATTCATAAAGCATCATTTGTAAAAAAAAATCAACAACTTTTTTCCATTTTAACAACAAATTCATGTCAAAAGTGTATGATTTTATTTTCGAGGAGTCCCCCCAAGAATGGACACAAAGTTCAAGAAAAAATTACAATTTAACCCTCAGACTAGGGTGGGTGATTGCTTTCTGCGTGAATATCATACAATTATTAGGGTATATGTTGTTGAGGTTCAACCCTACAAATTTGTCAGTGTTCTTGACACTAGGAATTTTGTCTTTAAATGTATGAGACAAAGGTTAAATTCAGACCAAATACAATTTGCAAATAAAAATCTTCCTTTGTCTTTCAAACTTCCTAAGAAGATTGGTCCATTTACAATTAAGAATAATATTGTTTCCAAAATTATTGAAGATATGTTAACTTATTTGAAATTTGAAGTTGTAGAGGCCTTTCAGTATGACCCTTATAAGGTCATTACAAAGAAAAGAAGGAAACATTATTTGTTAGAGTATGAACATCAAGGTGGGCCAAAACTAGTGAAAATGGTTAACAAGGAATCATGGAAGATTATCACTGACAAAAGAATTGGCAGAAACATCCTTGGAAACAAATACAAATGTGATTTCAACACCTGCAAAGAAAGAAACTAGTAGCAAAAGGCTTACTTCTGAAATGATAATTGACCTTGAGGTAGATAAAAAAATTCAATTGTAGGAGTCATAAGGAAAATGATTTAAATCAGTTCATATTAGTGAAATAGATTTTGTAGATTCTTCCTCAAGCGAGCCTGTTTCTAAGAAATCTATGTCAAGTGAACCTATTATATAGATTGAATATTTACCTTCAGCTAAAATGACAAATGTCTAGTCTCAACAAGGTGTTCCTAGTATTGGAATTGTCAAGCAGTTTAGTCAGATAAAAGAACAATCAAACACTGAAAGACATAAGGAAAGTCTACAACTAAGGAATAAAGGTTCACCTATGTTGGCATCAACTTTTAAACATAGTGATATGTCTTTGAATTTAGCAGTTTTGGAGCCAATTAAGAAGGATGTTAGATCTTATGAAGACTATAAAGCTACTCAAATCAAGATTCAGATGGATAGATTTAGTATGCTAGATGTGATGGACATGCACAAGCAAATTGGAAAAATGGTATTTTCAGACTAGATTAAAGCGTCCATAAGCAGGGAAAACATTCAACAAAGATTGTTAAATTAAAAAAAACAAAACAAGAAATTGCAGGTAGAGAACAAAGAATTAAAGTTGGAGAATCAATGGAACTTGGGAGCGGAGGCGAATGGAAACCAGGCGATCGGCGGGCTAGGGTTTGCAGGTGGAATAGCAGGGAGCGCTGGAAGGAGCGAGCGAAGGGGAAAAGAGCAGGGGAAGTCGGGGCGGAGCGGTGGGAATAACAAGAAACCACGCGCAGGAACAGAAATTTCTCAAGCAGCTGGTGCTGAGCGCAAAAATGGAAAACCGGCAAGGGAGGGGAGAGATCCCCTCCTATAAAAACATAGTTGCAGGAGAGGCAAGCGGCAGCGGTATCCAGAATGAGGCCAGGGAGAATAATAAAGAAGCACTAGTGATGGGCAAGCTGTGGCAAATGAAGACCGGAGGAAAGTGCTTACCTAGGGCACAGAAGAAACCCAGATACGTCATACCCAACAACAAGCTAGAGGAGTACAACAATTATATGAAAGATCACACCCTAATCTGCAAGTTCGTTGGGTATTGGCCCACTGAAAAAGAACTATACAGGTGGATTTACCAAAGATGGAGACCAAAAGGGCATGTAGAGTTAAAACTGGGAGAAAAAGGGTTTTTTACAGCAATATTTGCGAATCTGGGGGATAAAGAAAGGGTTTTTGAGGAAGGGCCATATTTCATGAACAATGCAGGACTGTTCATGAAATACTGGGAAGAAAGATACAATCTTGACAATGAAAAGATGCTGGAAAACCCGATCTGGGTCAGATTGTTCGGATTACCAGTGGAATTTTGGGACCCTGAGATTATGGAAGGGATAGGTAATACGATCGGTGCCTTTGTCAAGGTAGCGGAAGCAACGAAGAAAGGTAAGTATACATCTTACGCAAGATTGTGTGTATACATGAATATAGCGGAACCTCTGCCGGAATTCATAGAACTGGAATACCACGATGAAGTTTGGAAACATCCATTAGATTATGAGCATATCCCCTTCAGATGCAGAAGATGTCATGAGTATGGTCATCTATATAGACAATGCCCTTTAAATAAGGAAGAAGAATACACAAGGAAAAGAGAAGAACAACAAAGGGAAGCAGAGAGAACCGAGGAGAATGACAAGGGCTTCCAACAGGTTACCAGAAAGAAGAAAGCAGGTAAAGAAGGAATAAGGGTGCAGACACAAACGGAATCACTGAGCATTGAAAGTAAAAACAAGTTCAAAATCCTCCAGGAAAATAGTGAAGAGGGCGAGGACAAAGTGGTAGAGGAAGAAGATCCAGAAAATGAACCCATGGAAATAATCAAGGAAACCAGAGAAAAAGATACAAGAACAAGAGAAATGAATGAAAGGCAAACAGCTGAAAAGATAGAAATACTAACGGATCAATCCCAAATGGAAACGGAAAGTCAGAAAGAAAACGAGGCAGAGGAAGAAAGAATTATGAGACAACTAATTCAGGAATGGAAAAACTTAGATGAAAGATTCATACCAGACAGCCAAAAACAACTATATAAGGAGACTTTTCAAAAATATAAAGAAAGGAATGGGGAGAATATGGAAAAACAGGATACCATATCAGGAGAACAGGAAAAAGATCAGATTGGAATAGGCGGGACTGGCAAAAGCAGCAGGAAAAGAGGGAGGAAAACAATGAATGAAACGATACAAACAGTTGGCGAAATATTGATAAACTCAGGTAAAGTGATACCTCTTTCCGAGGTTTTTTTCCACTCCTCTAAGAGTTTAAAATGATTATTATCAGCTGGAATATTAGGGGTTTGAATAGTAAGGGTAAACAGAGATATATGAAAGAGAAACTAAAAAAAGACAGACCAAGCATCATGATTCTACAAGAGACAAAGATCACCATGCAACAGATGGAAGGAATAATAAAAAATAGTAAACTCCAATACGAAGTCATGGGACAGGATGCAATCGGTTCAGCGGGAGGCATTGCAATATTGTGGAACCCAAATGAGATAATTTTTGAGAGTTGGACCAGTATGACCAGAATCCTTACAGGCATGGGAAGAATAGCGGGGACGAAGGAAAGGGTTATCATCTCAGGGGTGTATGGACCTCATACTCTGGGAGACAGAGAAAACTTCATTAAAAATTTGCAAGCAACTCGAAGACTTCACCCGGAGACAGCATGGATTGTAGGAGGGGATTTCAATGTAATCCGGTCCCTAAAAGAGAAAAAGGGAGGTATAAGGAAAACAGACCAATATATGGAAATGTTCAATGATATGATAGATGGTCTGAGGCTGGTTGATTTACCAACTATCAATGGAGTCTACACATGGAACAATAGGAGAGGGGGAAAAAATAAGATAACATCCAGATTAGATCGGTTCTTAGTATCAAAAACAATTATGAATAGAGATTTATTCGTAGAAGCAAAGATCATGCCATCTCTCAGCTCTGATCATTGGCCGATAAGATTGGAAGTGGATATTAAGGCTAATCTTGGTAAGAAGCCCTTCAGATTTGAAGCCTTTTGGCTTAGACACCCGGAATTCTTAGAAAAAATGGAAGAATGGTGGTCGCAAAGCACAGTACAGGGAAAAGGAAAAATGCATACCTTCCAACTTAAACTTAAGGAACTAAAAGGAAGGATAAAGAAATGGAACAAGGAAGAATTTGGAAATATCATGGAGGAAAAGCAGAAGCTAGAAGAAGAAATGGAAGCTTTGCAACAAAGGATAATAAATGAAGGGAGAACAGAGGAAAGCAGCAAAAAAGAAGGGATAATTTTAGGAAAACTCGAGGAGAGGAGAAAGCAGGAAGAAGTCTTATGGAGACAGAAATCTAGAATAAAATGGCTCAGGGAGGGGGAAAGGAACACTAGATTTTTTCATCAAGCAATGGTACAACACAGGCAAAGGAACATAATATTTTCTATCAAAAACGAGAGTGGAGAGAGGATTGTTGATCAGGAAGGGATTGAAAAAGTGCTGATGGAATATCACAAAGGAATATTGACTGAACCTCAAATAGACAGGTCTGAAGCTATAAAGGAAGTTTGCACGGCAATTCCAAGAATTGTTACAGAAGACCAGAATAGAGCCCTAATGAGAGCAGCTAGTATGGAAGAGGTGGAGGAAGTAGTGATGAGCATGAAGAAGGGAACAGCGCCAGGACCGGATGGCTTTACGGTCGATTTCTATCAAGCGGGCTGGCACTTCATGGGAAAGGAAATTCTGGATCTGATAGAAGAATCTCGTATAAACCAAAAGGTATGGCCAGCTCTTAACTCCACTTTTTTCACTTTGATTCCTAAAAGCGATAATTCAGAGGATGCCAAGGGATTTAGACCCATTGCCCTATGTAATGTTATCTATAAAATAATTGCATCTCTGATGGCCAAAAGACTGAAACCCCTGCTAGATAGTCTGATATCTCCTGAACAAACCGGGTTCGTAGAAGGTCGACAAATTCTAGATGGTCTAGTGGTCACTCAAGAAGTAATCCATTCTCTGAAGGCAAAGAAGCAAAAAGGAATGATGGTTAAATTAGACTTGTCGAAAGCTTATGATAGGATCAATTGGCAATACTTGGAAGAAATTTTGGGAAGTTTTGGTTTTGGGAATAGGTGGATAAAGTGGGTTCACAGTCTTATATCAACTCCAAACTTCTCAATTTTAATCAATGGAACCCCCTCGAAAACCTTTAAGGATTTTAGAGGAATAAGACAAGGCGATCCCCTATCTCCTTTCCTCTTTATTCTTGCAGCAGAAGGTCTGGGCAGATACTGTTATAGACATTTTTGTGCCTTACAGCTATAAGCATGAAATGTCCATAAACCAAGGGATCCTAAGTCCCTAAAAGTGTTGTTCCAGCTCCTAAAGAAACAAGGTCAACAAATTACAGCTTCTCCCAGAAGTTCTCCACCAGAAACTGCTCAAAACTAGTCAAAACAGGATCATTTCAACTGCTCCACTAGCTGGTTGCGTTGCAAAGCACCCAAATACACTGGCTAGGTGCGTTGCAATGCACTTGAATGCACTACCAGGGTGCGTTGAGTGGGAAATGACAAGTGGCAGAGTCATTCAACGAAGTGGAGGGACAATGGAAGCTTCTAGAATCTTCTCCAATGACACTTGCCTCACTGAATTCGACCAGTGATGAGTAAGAAGCTCTCAGTCTCCAAGTGGAAGCAAGAACTGACAGAGAGAAGCCACTAATCAATTCATGAGCTGACTCATCCTCTTTGCATACATCTATATATGGATCCCTCACCAAGAGATCCAGAGGCTGGAATTTTGTACATTGCAGAGAATTGCGGTTGGTTTTGTGATAGATATCAGAGTATTGGGTGATTTATGCTTTGTTAGAGGTGAAGAAGGGATTCTATGCTGGGAGGTTGATGCTAGATCAGGAATCATCGGTTGTAACTCCTCCTAGATCTTCTTGTTTTATCAATAAAATTACTTGAGTTTCTCCTACATGCTTGTATATCTGATGTGTGTTATATTTGTATGTTTAGCTTAAAACTGATCCTAAGCTTTTTATGAACATAAATCCATGTCTTTGTGTAGTTTCTCTCTTCTGTGAACTTGCAGGAACTTGGTAACGCTGGGCAAGTGAGGGAGCAGATCGGTGGAAGCTGGCAAAGAGAAGATAGATTGGATCGAACAACTAGCGCAAGACACAGGTCGGTTCATCTTAATCATCTTCGTTTATAGTTCTTAAAGGAGAATACAAGAGTAGTTTTCCTTGTTTGTTTCTGAGGTCTCTGTCACAACCCAGTGGGATAGGGTCGTTCTGAATAGACACTTTTCCCGAAAACAAAATGGCGACTCCGCTGGGGATCGTGTCTAGTTAGTTTATTTGTGTTTCTATTGTTGTTCATCTCATAAACTTAGGAGTAGCGAATCAAACTGCATTTGCCATTTACAAATGCAAAGTAGACATCTGCTACTCTAGTCCATTCATTGGGCCTGTTTATGATCTGAACAGTTGACTCACAAATGATCTGATTACCCTTTGTGATAGCTCTTAAACCTCTTGTAAATAAACCCTCTGATTGTACACAATTGATTGCTTTTACCCAGCCAAAAACCATAGATTAAACTGCAAACCGTGACCCAGAACCCAGAGACAATTCTCGTTTCTGCTTTAGTGCAGGCTCTGTGAAGAGACTCTGCATTTCAGCGCAGTTCCCGAGAGGGCTACCTGCGTTGCAATTCAGTTTCTCTGTGTAGCAGGTGCGTTGATCAGCCTAGCCCTGCCTAGCTGAGGTTCTTTGCTCACTTTTTCCAGTTTTGCCTCTGATTTTTGCAGCCTGTGATCAGTGTGTTTGTCTATTTAAAAGCCCCTTTTCTCTGCCTTGATTCTGCCTCAGTTGTATAAAAGAAACTGTATTTGTTTTTGTGTATTTGTTACGTCATTTACAGTTTCCCATTGCAAAAGTAAACTGGTCATACTGTCGCCCTTAGATCTAGATCTGTCATAAGTGTCGTTTTTGATCTTAGGAGAGAGTATATTTGCTGTTGACAGTTGATTACGCTTTTACTTTTGCCTTTGGCTTGAATTTGTGAATTTCTAGTGTCGAAACAAGTGTTTACTTCAAAATCATAAAGTGTCGTAATCGTCTCTACCTTTTGATTTCGAAAAGAAGCTTGTTTGTGTTTTTCACTTGAAATCGAATTCAAATTTATACAACAACTTTCTTTTTAGGCATCAATATTAAGAAAGTGAAAAAAAAATACATGCACAAGTGCATTTGCATATTGACAGTTTGTATGGCTTGATTTAGGAAAAGTGCATTTACAGTGTGCTCTTTGCTCTTTGAGAAAAGATTGTGTCTTTCTTTTCCCCTTGTAGATAGGATTTTCATTGCTGAAAAGAGATAAAAGCTTGCTTATCTTCTTTAGATTGCATTTTAGGAATTACATCTACATCTCGTGGTGAACCCAAAAGGCAAACTTCATAAGAAAGATCAACCTAAAATAAATTCAATGAACTTAACAACGCTTTGTAACTTAACGTACAACATCTAGAGGTCTAGGCTAGAGACGTATTCCGGCGTCGTAAAGCCTGGTAACTGTTGTCCTCACTGATGGTTGGGTGATTCCTCCACTTTGAGATGATAAGTGCCAGTACGGACTTGTGCTCCCACGTACCGTCGAGTATATATTGGGAGACCCCTATAGGCATAAAACCTTTATCCATAGGAAGCCGTGTCGGCTGCCCTACTGATCGCAATGCACTGAACACAGCATTCGGGAAGATTGACTGCCGTACCCTAAAAAGTATTCTGCAGTTTTGCGATTGGTTTGGTACTCCCTCTACCTAGATCTCCAGAGCAGTCCCTTTCGTTCCTTTTCAGACTCCTTAACGGAAAAGGTCCATCTGAGCACTTGTCACTTCAGGCTCATTAAAAATCGAAGGAGACTAGAGTCATCTTTTATTTTTTCTCGACTCTTTAAAACTGAAAAAACAAAGTTGTGTCAAAAGCGTCTAAAATTCATTTAACACGGAAACATAATTTCCCTTTTATTTTAGTTGATCGAGTAATCCGCAATCGTGGAAGAAAGTCAATTGAAACCCCGTCATTCGCAGAGGCTTACGAGTCAACCGTCTTTGTCTCCGGAAGCGAAACCAGTACGGACAAAGCGGACTCGTTTAACCGGATCCAAGTCTCCAATCAAAGTTAGAACGAGTGTTCCAACGACATCAGAGACTCCGGTTACTCCAAACATTTCTGGAATCCATGCCTCAACAGAAGAAGTTCAACAGCCACAGAAGGACAGTGATACTAATCCTAGTTTGAGAACAAGCACTTGTGTTACTGAACCAATTCCATCCATAACCGGTTCAGAGAGTCTTACTTTTCAAACATCTATCGCTGCTTCTTCGGCACCAGAAATATTTTACGGACCTAACGGTCTTCCCCTTCCACCTGGTCTGATTGCGATAGAGGAAATTGTAGAAGACCTGCAAGCCAGTACTCCAACACATTTTGGAGTCGGGGTCACTCTATTCCCTTTGACATCAGAAGTTAGTCTACCACCAGCGGAAGTTCCTGTAGAATCGCTAGGTAATCTTTTGGATAGACTACAAATGTCTGAACAACCGTAAACATCTAGGACTGTGTCTTCTGACACAACAACGGCAGAACTCCCTGCTGTCACTTCGACAATGTTCGCCGGCATACCATCTTTCCCGACTAGCTCACAATAGCTAGAAGGAGCCCACCCAGGGGCTATTTCGACAGTCTGGTCCATTCCTGTTTGTTCATTCGGAATTATATCCAGAAACTCTTATGTTGAGTCTCAACAAATTGATCCGTTTGGAGGGCAATTTGGGCAGTCCGGTCCCCAAGGGCAAACAATCCCCTTCAGCTCTGGATTACCACCGTATGGGGGGCAGTACGCCCTTTCATTACCACCTTCGGGAGGATATCCATACGGGAGTTCACAACAACATTCAGGTTATACTGGAATTACCTCAAGTGGTTGGGTACCTATACTACCTCAACAACCAAGGGTTGTATATTCGATGCAACAATGCGTACCTGTGTCGAACATACCCACTACGCCAGCTATTGTGACTGTGTCGCAAGTTCAAGCGCTGCCTGTTGTGTGTCAACCTCAAGTTTCTTAGGTTGTAATACAACAACCCATTGACCCTGCGACTCAACCACAATCGCCAACTAGTGGGGCGACATAGGCCCAGACGGGTACAATTACCCCTCACCTTGGTCAAACGGTTAGTATCGGGGAACAGCACATGGCTTCACAACCGTGGCTGGTGCAATACCAACAACCACAATTCCAACAAGTATACCAAGGTGCTGAGCAATAGATCTTTGCAAACAGTGGACAACCATACATTCAAAACGGTCAAAATCAACCATTTTATAATGGTCAAGTCCACCAACCTTACCAAACATACCAGCATCAAATGCATTATGCCGGTATGCAAAGACCAATTGCTCAGGCGATTCCATTGTATCCTGGGTATGCTTCACCTAACCTGAATCAACAGTTACCATTCGTGGCAACTTTAGAGTTACCTGATTTAAACCGGCTAACAAACGATCCAATTGCTTACGCCCCTTGGTGGCCAGCGATTCCACACAAACTTCCATCAGATATTCCTAAATTTAATGGAAATCCAAGTGAAGATCCATCGAATCACGTGATGACATTTCATCTATGGTGTTCATCAAACACTTTAAATGATGATTCGATAAGGCTTCGCCTTTTTCAGAGGACATTAACAAGTCCGACGGCAAAATGGTACATTGAATTGCCTAGAGCCTCGTTCGACAACTTCAGCACCTTAGCCACAACCTTTTTAACCCATTTTCAATTACCGATAAGGTATGAAACGGGAACAGAACTGCTTACCAACTTTAAATAGACAACAGTCGCTCACATATCTGATCATATACATGAGTGGCGACGTCGTCGTAGGATGGTAAAAACGTACGTTCCCGATCAGCTGTTAGCTGAATGGTTTATCAAGTCATTACTACCTTCCATCACGGAAGATGTGGCAAAGGGGGGAGTCATAACAGAAGAGCAAGTGATCGCTCGTGCACAATATCTGTATTTGATTTACACTCAGTCCATCACGCTCTACGACAAAATACCTGACGCCCCTAGACCGGAATCCTCGATTCCTCCTCCTCCTAAATCAAACAATGACTCTCATGTCGGCGATGGCGTGATTGGCACGACAAACACGAAATCAACGAGGGCCACATCCAAAAAGGCTCGTAAGGTTTCAGGTCAAAATGTAAAAGACAAACTTCTTGCTTCGGAAGTAAATGCCGTATCGATAGATAAAGGCAAAGAAACCAAATAACCAGGAAGCAAGAAGAAAGGAAAAGGGAAGAAGAAGAAACAGGATGAGCAATCTCCCGAAAAATCTTCTTCAAACCCTCCTGGAAATAGGAAACCCTCTACAAGTTGCATGATATGCGACGAGGATCATTGGACGAGAGAATATCCATACAAAGTTGAGCTTAAGAGGTTCTTTAAAAGTTCGAAAACCTCAACAGTGTTAACCGATTCGTTTCTGAATCCAGGAACCAATTGAAAGTGGAAATGCTTCCTCGTCTCAAGTGCTAATGTTGTCGATTTCGAAACAGCAAAATGATGCTTTGATTTCGACAAGGAACAAAGATTACGGGAATCCTCAGCTGTCGAATAACAAGGATAAAGATCAACCAAGTAGTTCGACAACGACTTCGACAGAAGTTGTACCACCCACCATCCCTGAATTGACAATAAAACCGCCAAAGGGAGTAGTACACAAGTCGACATTTAATCCTCGCGCTAGAGCGGCGCAGCATTATAACATAGTGGAAGATTTGGCCCAATCGCCATCCGCTATGTCGACTCTTGAAGTACTACAAAACTGCCCATCCCAAAGGCAGGCTTTGTTATCAGCCATTGGTGGGATTGATCCAAAGGATTCCAATCTTGTATCCTTTGACCACAAAGGATACGATCCTCAGTTACCAGCTCAATTAGCTTTCCTTGTTCAAGTGAAAGCCCTCAACAAAACTGTTCACCGAACAATTATTGATGAGGGGGCATCTACATGTATCATGTCGATGAGCTGCTGGAAAACTTTAGGATCTCCAACCTTGTCGCGATCTGCGACAACATTAAAAGCATTCGACGGAAGGACGTATACCCCATACGGTATCCTAAATAACTTGAAAGTTGAACTAGGAGGGAAAACAGTAGAAATAGATGTTGAAGTCATCGATGGGAATCTTGATTACAACATCCTACTAGGAAGACCGTGGATATATGCCATGGCAGCTGTTGTGTCGACCTATTTTAGAAAGATTGCATTTCCCTTTCAGGGAGGGATTACAATCGTCGACCAACAAAACTTCCTCCCCAATGGTTCACAAGTTATGGGAAGCATTCCCATGATCCATGGAAGCCCCCATTCGCTTCAGAATATCGGAGTAGGCCTACTAAAAGATCCTATACTAATGGGAACTTTCGCTCTTCCACCTCCGATCAATCTGGCGGAAGTAGCGTCGATAGGAACCTGCAACATGATATCTTCCACAAAGATCTCAGAAAACGATATAAACATGGATCATGCGATGGTTTTTCCCCCCAGCCCAATAGAAATATTATAGCAATCAATGTTTCTGGCATGGGAGGCAAACCCAAATCAACGCTCATCAAGCATTTGGATGGATAGGTCTAGAGAATATGGTACTCCTTCAGATCCTTGGTCGCAAGTGCATGACACCGACGAAGGAATTCTCCAAGCTATGGTAGTTGAAGGAGCGCCATGGAATGATTCCCACCATCGTTCTCTTCTTCCAAATTACGAAGAAGATACTCAAAATGACCTCTACCATCCTTCAGTAATTGATTTTCTATCAAATACTGTAAATACGGTGGATTCCGAGTGAAACTTGTCCAACATTGAAGAGACTATAGCCATAAATATCTCGACCAAAACAGATATTGTAGAGAATATTTATGTCGGCAAATGTTGTTCTCCTTCAGAACTGGAAATATATAACACTCTTTTTCGTGAATTCAGAGATGTCTTTGCCTGGTCATACAGTGAAATGCCAGGCATCGACTCGAGTATCGTTGAACACGAAATCAAGATGTATCCAGATGTTAAACCGGTACGGCAACGGCTGAGGCAGGTGCACCCCAAGAAAGCCGCTGCCATTAAGGCAGAAGTTGAAAAACTCCTGCATGCTGGTTTCATCTACCTGGTTCCGCTAACCGATTGGGTATCGAACATTGTCCTGGTTATGAAAAAATAGGGGACAATTAGAGTGTGTGTCGATTATAGGGATGTAAATCAAGCTTGTCCAAAAGACAACTACCCTACACCCTTCATTGACCAGATAATTGATGAATGCGTCGGATGCGAAATCTTTTCATTCATGGATGGATTTTCCGGGTATAATCAAATAAATATCCGCCCACAGGACCAGTCAAAGACTGCATTCATTTGTCCGTGGGGCACATTCGCATATCAAAAATTACCCTTTGGTTTAAAGAACGCAGGGGCGACGTTTCAGAGGGCAATGAATTATGCCTTCCATGACATCAAAAAAATCGTTTAACCTTATCTCGACGACCTTCCGGCTCATTCGCGAAAGCGAACTGATCATCCGCAGCATTTAAGAGCAATATTTCTACGTTGCCGACACTACAAGATACGACTCAATCCGCACAAATGTGTATTTTGCGTCAGTTCTGGTCGTTTACTTAGCTTTGTAGTCTCCAAAGATGGGATTCGTCTCGACCCTTGTAAGGTCCAGGCAATCATAAATTTGCCTCCACCTTCGAATTTGCTTCAGATTCAGAAACTCCAAGGGAAAGCGAACTTTCTGAGGAAGTTCATTCCAAATTATGCCGAACTTGCTAAAGGTTATACACGTCTTTTGAAAAAAGGGGTACCCTTTAACTGGGATCAGGTCGCGTAAGCTTCCTTTGATGCTTTAAAAGATTCCCTGATGAAAGCATCATCAATGTATGCCCCTGATTATCAAAAAGACTTTAACCTGTATCTGGCTGCAGCAGATACGACCATCACAATGGTTTTAGTTCAAGAAGTCGATGGAATAGAACATCCTATTTATTATTTAAGTAAGAACTTAAATGATACAGAAAGCAAATATTCTTATGTTGAAAAACTAGCGCTTGCAGCGGTTCAAGCAATACAAAGATTTCGACACTATGTCCTCTTTCAGAAAACTACCATTCTATCAGATTGCAACCCCATGACTTATATATTGTCGCGACAGTTGCTGGGGGGCAAATATTCAAAATGGATAGCGATCCTTCAAGAGTTTGATCTGGAATTTGTAAAATCCAAGTCAAAGAAAGCTCTAGTTTTCGCAGAATTATTATGCGATCTCCCATCGTCGTCCAACGATGAAACATCTGAAGAATCAATCGTGGATGAAAGTTTGTTTCTGATATCCGCAAGAAATGAGTGGTATGGAGACATAATCATTTATCTCCAAACCCAAAAATTCAGGCCGAATACCTCTCACTCTGAACAAAAACGTATTCGATACCAAGCAAAAGACTACATGATCGTCGGTGATACACTTTACCGTCGTGGTATTGATACAGTTCTGAGGAGGTGCCTCACCCATGAGGAAGCCGAGAAAGCCCTGAATGAGTGTCATTCAGGCGCTTGTGGGGGGCATCAATCTGGATATGCTACAGCACAAAAAATCTTACGAGCAGGATACTTATGGCCAACCATGTTCAAAGATTGCATAACCGCAGTCAGAAGTTGCCATGCTTGTCAAATTTTTGATAGCAAAACCAGAAGACCACCCGCACCTTTACAGCCAATAGTTGTTGTTGGGCCATTCGCCAAATGGGGCATCGATTTCATGACATGTAACCCCACCTCGACCTGGGGGCATGGGTATATTATAGTTGCAGTTGACTATTTTACCAAATGGGCCGAGGCGATGCCTACATTAGATAATACTGGTGAAACAGCTACCCTTTTCTTTTTCAATCATGTAGTCGCCAGATTCGGCGTACCACGGGCTATAGTCACAGATCATGGATCGCATTTTCGCAATCACATGATGGTTGAATTAGCTGCCAAACTAGGGCTATCTCACGATAGCTCTACTCCATATTTTCCGTAGGCCAACGGACAAGTTGAAGCGATCAACAAAGTCCTCAAGCGCATGCTGCAAAGGATGATCAGAGTTCACAAAAGAAGATGGCACCTAATCCTGTACTCAGCTTTGTGGGCTTACCGAACATCAGTAAGGAATGTGACCGGGTTCACACCCTTCCAACTGGTATATGGCCTGGAAGCAGTCTTACCAGTCCAGTGTGAAATCTCCTCCCCAGAACTTCAGAAGAAGAAGCTCGTTTCTTGGAATTAATCCAATTGGATGAAACCCGTCGTGACGCCGCGTTGGCTAACGAAGCCCATAAGAAATGAGTCAAGGCGCAGTTCGACAAAAATGTCAAACCCCGTGTCTTCTCGGAAGGTGACTTGGTCCTGCTTTACGACCAAGAATCCGATAAATTGGGAGCAGGTAAATTTAACTCTTTATGGATGGGCCCCTATATTGTTAAATGAGTGTTAGCGAAAGGAGCCTATGAGTTGATGGATTACGACGGGATTCCACTGGCGCAACCCCGTAATGGGTTGTACCTCAAGCGTTACTACGCCTAGTAGTAACCAATGTGCTTTTGTTATATTTTTGTTTTCGCTAAGAGTGTTTGTTTTGGTCGAGTAATCCACCTTTTTACATTTATTGCAGATGTCAAACCCATTGGAACCATGTGTTGGATATGCCGACGGAGCAAGTCGTAGTTCGCGGAACCTGTCCTCCGCAGCCTGGGCCATTTTTGATCCAAGCGGCGAGTTAGTAAGTTTCAGAGGTGTATGTATTGGTCAATCAACAAACAATATCGCTGAATATAGTGCGTTGATAGAACTTCTCTCTGATGCCATCACTCATGGTATACGCCGGCTAATCGTCAGGCTAGACTCACAGCTCGTAATACTGCAACTCAATGGTATATATTTCGTCCGAAACCCAGCTATTTATCGCATGTTCCTAAGGGTTAAGATTTTGGAAAGACGATTTGATCTTATTCAATACCAGCATATTTCCAGAAACTTAAACACATTAACCAACTCATTAGCGAACTATGTGTTAGATAGACATTTGCAACATTGATAAAAAGAAACACATCATCAATGTTCTACATGTGGATCACATAACTCAACCAGAATAAAACTCTGAAAATAAAAAATAGATATATAGCTGTTTATGGTTTACACATAATGTTCTGTAACCAAGACAAAATCGGTCACACGACCTAAAACTCAAAATTCTAGGGGGCACCCTAGTCTAATGATGCTCGTGATAGCAAGTCACAGCCTGTGCAATCATGCATAAGAGACGAGTCCATCATCTGGGCACACCAATAGTATGTCGCCGTAACTGCAAAGGTAGCTCGTTGATCCTCACATCTGGAATACCGAGAGTAAGGCTCTCAACCTGCTCCTGCACAGCTGTAAGAGTCTCGACCACATCGAGGTCGCGAAGAATAACCCTTCCGGCGCCCTCTCTTGCTGGGACAACAGCTGGTACTCTCACGCGAACTACTGGACGAACAGGACCGACATCTGCATGTACACATGAGTTTGATTAGAGTCTTGATAGAACAAAGCAAATATTGATCATTTCTAACTAGTTTGATGAAGCAGTTGAAAAATACAGTACTATCTTTGGAAGGACAAAGCTATCTATGGTAAAAATAAAAAAAAACAAGACCACTTTATCGAGCAGTTTTAGCGCATAGTTCAAGCTCGTTAAAAAATAAACTTAAGATCGAGCAAATGTTTCCACCCGCGTTTAAGCTCGTTAAAAAATGAACTATCCTCCGATAAATAACCATCGTGAATGAAGCATTTTCAGCCATTAAAGCCTTGGTCGTGTTTGCACCGTCACCTCCACTTTTCCATTGGCCGATCATTCACCTCCATTTGATTGTTTACCCATTTTGAGGAACAGCTGCGAAGAGTGATTTCACTAGCCATCCTTGTGACACTGCCGTGATTGGAAAATTCCAAACCTTACCTAGAATCAACTGCTACCCATTTTATCACTCGTTCCTCAAAAGACGAGTCTTCTTTAAGCTCTTTTCATCTGACTCGTAAAATATGAAAATATTGCCGAGTTTTGGCCTTCCAGCTCGTTAAAGCGACTGGAAGTGCTATCCCTCCTCTAGATTTTAATCTTTTTGGACCTGAGGGATTATTGCACAAAAAGATCGAGCGCTTGTTTTGTTTGGCTTGTTAAAATTATCGAAAATTCATCCCTTCTGTATTGTTTTATACTTTTTCGGACTTAAGGGATTAGATGACGAAAAAGGAATTCCGGAGTTATCTTACATACCTTTTCAGACTCCCTAGAAAGGAAAAGGACCGAGTTATCTTTGTCGTTAGACTTGTTAAAAAGATAAATAGCGACAAACTTGTCTTTAGACGAGAACGATTTTCACTATCGCTAGGCTCGTTAAAACATAGCGATGGGTTTGCCCAAAGGGAAAATTATAGAACAAGCATATGTTATCCTCCTCAAGCTTGAAAAAAATAAAGAGGTACTGGTCAGAAATGACTGGGGAAAAATTGGGAAGAAAACTCAAGGAAACTTTATTGGTAGCAAGTCGCTCTTGAACATGACACTTCCACTCCATGCCAGAGTCAGGTTGGGTTGTTTCATTCACCGGTCACATCACCATGGTCACGTCATACCATCCACATTTGGGGTAAATGCTACCAATCCATCACATAAGCGTCGCCGACATGTTCAAGAGAAGTCATCCAGAGAAGTTACCCGTGTCCCATCCACTACCATACATTATACTTCACTCTTTCATGATCGCCACCCTGAACCATATGTCACCAGATCGTTTTCACCTCCATCAAAATCATTTGCTCTGTTCCGTGTCATTGATGTGGGATTCATTAAGGCCCTCCTTTGACGGATTGCTTCTTGTCGACATCAACTCATTATCCAAGAAGTTGATCTAGGAACACCCCTTCAGTACTTTGAAGCTTGCATGCCTCAATGGCAAGTTTCTCACTTCCGGCGACAGGTATACATCAATGACCTTCGACCGAAAGATTTTGCGTGGTGTTCGACGCCAAGTCCTTTATTCACACCACGTGAATTGTACTGCAGTACCTTGAGGGTCATTATCATTATCGGTGATTCCTCTCGCGCTTGTTAACAGTTTACATCATTGATTGGTAATCAAGCGACGTCTTTCCATGTTCGACTTCAAAACATTTCTCACATGGATCGACTTGTACTTAGAGTGAAGATCGGACGAGATTGAAGACCTCGGATCTAGTTTCATCCATCCGGGCTGCGATATATATTCAGGAAAAATAAAGACATTGAAATGTACAGCATTGCAGCACAGATAATCATCCTACCAAAAGGATGATGACTTCGTCAGAATCATCAGTCTACCATCAGACGATTGTCTGTCCTATGTACATGAAAATGAATTTATAAAGCTGAGCATGGGAATGCCCGCCTCAGCTAGATCATGAAAACAGTATGAAGATAATGTATTGTATTGTATCTTATTACAGGTCTCCTCCCCAGCATCAGAAGAACTTTGGATCCTCCTAATAAAGCATTTCACCCGATAAACGGCCTCATACTTTAGGGGGCAACTGTTATAGACATTTTTGTGCCTTACAGCTATAAGCATGAAATGTCCATAAACCAAGGGATCCTAAGTCCCTAAAAGTGTTGTTCCAGCTCCTAAAGAAACAAGGTCAACAAATTACAGCTTCTCCCAGAAGTTCTCCACCAGAAACTGCTCAAAACTAGTCAAAACAGGATCATTTCAAGTGCTCCACTAGCTGGCTGCGTTGCAAAGCACCCAAATACACTGGCTAGGTGCGTTGCAATGCACTTGAATGCACCACTAGGGTGCGTTGAGTGGGAAATGACAAGTGGAAGAGTCATTCAATGAAGTGGAGGGACAATGGAAGCTTCCAGAATCTTCTCCAATGACACTTGCCTCACTGAATTCGACCAGTGATGAGTAAGAGGCTCTCAGTCTCCAAGTGGAAGCAAGAAATGACAGAGAGAAGCCACTAATCAATTCATGAGCTGACTCATCCTCTTTGCATACATCTATATATGGATCCCTCACCAAGAGATCCAGAGGCTAGAATTTTGTACATTGTAGAGAATTGTTGTTGGTTTTGTGATAGATATCATAGTATTGGGTGATTTATGCTTTGTTAGAGGTGAAGAAGGGATTCTATGCTGGGAGGTTGATGCTGGATTAGGAATCATCGGTTTTAACTCCTCCTGGATCTTCTTGTTTTATCAATAAAACTACTTGAGTTTCTCCTACATGCTTGTATATCTGATGTGTGTTATATTTGTATGTTTAGCTTAAAACTGATCCTAAGCTTTTTATGAACATAAATCCATGTCTTTGTGTAGTTTCTCTCTTCTGTGAACTTGCAGGAACTTGGTAACGCTGGGCAAGTGAGGGAGCAGATCGGTGGAAGCTGGCAAAGAGAAGATAGATTGGATCGAACAACTAGCGCAAGACACAGATCGGTTCATCTTAATCATCTTCATTTATAGTTCTTAAAGGAGAATACAAGAGTAGTTTTCCTTGTTTGTTTCTGAGGTCTCTGTCACAACCCAGTGGGATAGGGTAATTCTGAATAGACACTTTTCCCAAAAACAGATACCTTAAAAAAGAAAGAGCAGCAAATAAAATCAAAGGGCTAAGACTATGGGTAATGAACTGCCAATAACCCATCAGCAATTCGTTGATGATATCATGTTATTTGGGGAACCAACTGTAAAAGAAGTGAGAAACCTGAAGAAGGTCTTGGACTTATTTGCGGAAGCATCTGGGATGGAAATCAATAAGGAAAAATCCTGCACCTTCATATTCAATACCATAGAGCCAGTTAAAAGCCACTTGACCAGGATGCTGGATTTTAAGCAAGGGAACCTCCCAACCAAATACTTGGGAAACGTTTTGGACTTCAACTCTAAAAAATAGAAAAACTGGCAAGGAGTCCTAGAGAAATTAAAAAACAGAGTGGCTAACTGGGCTTTCAGAACCTTAAACATTGCTAGAAGGATTGTTCTAGGAAAATCAGTGCTACAGCCAATCCCCATATATCCACTATCGATTATGGCAGTGCCTCAAGGGGTTTTCACTAAGATCAGAGAAATCGTGAGGAAGTTCATATGGGGAGGTTCATCCCAACAGAAGAAGTGGGCCTTAGTATCATGGAAACATCTGACGAAACGAAAGGAGGAGGGAGGATTGGGTCTGCGCGATCCGGACAAACTCAACAAGATGCTCGGTGCAAAACTTTGGTGGCGATGGCTGAGAGGGGGCACCAATCTATGGAAACAACTATGGAGACACAAGTACAATATGCCAGATACTACGGAGAGTATTTACCGAATGCAGGAAACCCTGAAGGGCTCGGCAATCTGGGATCTAGCCCGTCAAAATCGAGATATAGTAGACAAGAACGTTTTCTGGGAAATTAGAGGAGGAGGGGAGGCCAAATTCTGGGACGAGAATTGGCAACAAAGGGAGAAAATGTGCAGAATACAAAAAATCCAGAACATACAGGATAGAATAGGAGACAATCGTATATATGTCAAAGATTATTGGAAAGAAAACGAACTGGATGGACTATGGCGGAAATGGACAACACCAGAGGAATGGGGCATTGAGATAAATCAAGAACAACAGGAAGCGTTCATGGAAGAGGTAGAGTCCAGGAAAGTAAAAGCGAGAACGGGTAGGGATATCCTCAGATGGGGGAAGTCTATGAAAGGATCCTTTACGGTCAAGGAGGCATACTATCTGGCAGACCATCAGGGAACCACTGAAGAAAACCAAGACTGGAAGGTCATCTGGGGCAAAAACTGGTGGCCGAAAATTACCCTTTTTGCATGGTTAGTAGCTAAGGATAAGATCTTGACATGGGATAAACTTCAAAAGAAAGGTTTTAGTGGGCCTTCAAAATGCTACTTGTGTAATAAGGAAGTGGAAACTCAAGAGCACCTACTAATCAAGTGTGTTTATGCCAGGAACCTGTGGATGGAAATCGCGAAATTATTCCAGAAACCTGAGAGGACTCCGAGAGAAACAAATGAAGTGATTTTCCAATGGCAGAAAGAAAAATTTCAATGTAAAGTAATCCGAAAGGCCTGGGATCTCATTTCCGATTTTGTGATTTGGATGGTATGGAAAGAAAGAAACCACAGAGTTTTCCAAGACAAATCTAAAAACACGGTAACAATATGGAACAGAGTAGTGAACTTAACTAGAGAATCAATTCTGGTGGAGAAGTGGGATGCGGAAGACTAGAAAGCAGATCAGGGAGAGGAGCAAATTCTAAAGAACCTAAATTTGAATTATGAAATGGTGCATAACAAAAAAATTGATAGATTCAGTACGAGACTGCAGAGCTATGACAAGTTTGCATACCCCAAAGATAACTTTATGAAATTAAACTTTGATGGGGCTTCAAAGGGGAATTCAGGCAATGCCGGATTCGGAGGAATCTTCCAAGATAGCCAGAGAAACACCAGATGGATCTATGCAGAGTGGGGTGGCGAGATGACAAATAATGAAGCCGAATTATGGGCGATTCACCAGGGTTTGAGAATTGCGATTCGAAACGGCTATAGAAACCTGGAAATAGAAGGAGATTCCCAGATGGCAATTGAAATCCTAAAGAAACTGAATAACGGGAAGAAATGGGAGCAAGTCACCAATAGTTGGCGCACGACAGGGATCATTCAAGAAATAGCGGACCTTCTTAAAAAAATTGAATATAAAATCTTCAATCATGTGAAAAGGAGTGGAAACCGAGCGGCAAATTTCCTTGCGAATTGGGGTTGCAAGGATTGAAGCGGCAAGATTGAGAATCAGTGGAGAACGTTGCGGCCCAACAGAGAGTGGGAGGAATTGGCCAGTATCATCAATTATGACCATGAACAAGCAACGAATGAAAACAATGAACAAGCAACAAACGAGCATCATAGCATTCGTGCGACGGGCAGGTGAGATGGATCGGCAAGCCCAGACATTTAATGAATTTCAGATAAGGTGAAGAAAGGATATCATGGACAGGCATGTTGTAGTACAGCAGGAGTGTGCGATGACAGGAATGAAGAAACCACCTTGCAGCAAGACAATTAACGCAAGTGATCGGAGAGGAGGAAAAAGAGGTATGTCAGAATCCATAAATGGAAATGAAGTAAGTCGGACAATTGATAGGAAAGGCAGAGGGCGAAGCAACAGGTGGCAGCGGAAGGCCAAGTTGATAGGTAAGAGGAGTAGGGAAAGAAGGATTATAAATGAGCGGCAACAAAGGATTCGACAGCGAGAAAATTGCCTAGGAACCCAGAGAGCGAGGAGAGGAAAGGAGGTGGTGAGCTGTTACAGAGAGAGGTTGCGCCGAAAACCTACTGAGATTGCCATGGAAACCAGAAAGAGAGCAAGGATTGCAGAAGAAATGGAAGCCGAGGTATGCAGAGAAAGGGACAGAAAAGGCAAGGCGGTTGCGAAGGAAGAGACAGTTGAGGAGATATATGAAGTTTATGATGATTCTGAGGAGGAAGAAGACTGGCAAGATAAGTGCAGGCGGGATAAGGAGCGAAGCCAAACTGTAGAAGGATGGGAGAACTAGAAAACTAGCGACGAGCAGCTGGGACAATGGGGAGGAAGGGTAAGGCAGAGTGGCAGACGAAGGGGAAGCAGACATGCTGGAAGCGGGATGGAATCGAGCAGCACGAGAGGCAGAGGAGCGAGCAGATACCGAGGAACAAGGGGAGGATGACGAGGGCAGAGGGGGAGACCAGGCAAAAAGACAAGCTGATCGCTGGACAAGAAAATTCAGCAAGCAGAGAAGGCATATAACCAGAACACGAGCCCCAGAATTAGAAGAATTATCCAGAATATGGAGGAAGACGCCATTCAAGCTCAGTCGGACTCCGAGATGGAGGATTGGGAGTTCCTTCTCCACGACCCTGGTAACACTAGGGGCAGAATGTCATTATTTAAATAGTCCCTTCATATATACTGGGTGATGAAAAGATTGCTAGCTAAAGCTCTGGAGCAAGCTGCAACAGAGATGGCTGAACTTGCGCAAGGAGCTCCCAACCTGAGGAGGGAGCTTCGAATTATCCAGATTACCTTGGAGATGCAGGAAAAGAAGCTAGATGAGATCCAGCAACTGATAAAGGAAGGAAATCATAATGCAAACAAGGAGACTACCCAGCGTCCAGAGGCAGAAGCTGAGTAATTTTAGATATGTTTTAAATTTTGATGAAAATGCATAGTATAGAGAATTCCAGTGTGTTTCAAGTATTAGATGTAGAAAACTGTTATATGCAAGTAAGTAGGATTAGAAACCTGAAAGACTGTTTAGTGTATTTAGCTTGGATAACCAGACTATGGGTCTTTTATTTTTGGTCGGCTATTAAGAACTTCAGGTGGCTTAAATACTCGGTTTCCCCAAGAGGGCGAGTGGAAGGCAACCTTATTTTGATGTGTATTTTGATTTGAAGTAATAGAAAAAAGAGAGCAACACCTTAGCCTACAAAAAAAAAAAAAGTTGGAGAATCAATAATTGTAGCATAAGATAGAATAAATAGGTGAAGATCCCACTAATCTTGCAGGAAAAATAATATCAGATAAAGATTTTAAAAGTAAAAATTAATATGCCCATTACAAAGCGTCCTCAAACTCCTGAACTTATGATGCAAGAGCATCTGACCACCCTTAATCAAAATTGGAATTGAAAGATGTGAAAGAGGAAACGTGGACAATCATTGAAAACCAGGGAAATTTTTTGTTTAAAACAGGGCTAAATTGATGGAATTGATGAGTCTCTAGAAGACTTGATTAAATGTAATTATCTACTATGTATGCGTATAGAGAGATTAGGGGATTTGATTGAGCAATTGTGGGAGAAACTCATGGATCGTAAATGATCCTTCCCTTTGTAATTTCCTATTTAAGAGAGTCTGTGTTGTGTGATAGAGGAGAGAGAGGATACAATGTAGCCACAGGGAAATTTGTGAGTTAAGGTTGTGAGGCCTTAGCATGTAATTGAGTTCTGTTTATATATGAAATATATGTGTTATTGTACATCTGCATGTTATCTGAGTTTGTGTGTGTGTATGGTTTAAAGTATTGTTCTTTACTGTAAGTTGTGAATTCTGTGTGTGCGAGTGTAAAGGACGAAGTTCCTATGAACTTCGTCTTAAACAAAGTATGGCAAGGTAAATTTGTGTTATAATGTAATTCCACCAAAAGTGAACGAGGAATCCGTTTCAATCGAAACCGTCAGATCGTCTAGATAGATGGATAATATTAGTGGAACGAGAGAACCCTGATAAAAATCATGAGAACATGGAGGAACCATCATAGCCGTCCGATTGGACATACCCAGTAGATCCAACAGATCTAATGATCATTATGTGGTAATAAGCGCTGAAGTTTAATTCTAAAAACAGACCCAAGAAAATCATCCAAAGGAGTTTAAGGTTCCAAAGGATTGGACCATTCGTTTAATGGCGATCGGACATATATCATGTGCTAACAAGCGCGACCGTTAATTCCAAAAACAGATGCGATAAGGTTTTATACAACGGGGTTAAAACCTCATTGATTTCCGGCCATCTAGACCATTCATCGATTGAGTGATTAGACAGTAATTGCACTCAAATGTGTGCATGGGTTAAAATTTCGGGCGGACCCGATAGGTTATGAACTAGGGTTTATTTCCATTGAGTTCTGGCCATCAACCATTGTTGGTTGATTGGTCAGGTTTTGTTGTAATTTCGCTGACTTGAAGGCTTCGGATATATACGTGGGCCCATAACCCACAGGTCCACACACGGAAAAGGTAAAGATGTAGCTTTGCTGCATTCAAGTAGCTTAGCTGTCATCATTTTTGGTATTAGAGTAGAAAGAGATTCTGCGTGCAAAAGGAGGTACAACCATGAAGAAGATTGGAAATTTTATGGTCTTATATTGTCGTACAGATTGTGACAGAAGAAGGTGAGAAGACAGCAACAACCGAGAGCAAGGAGTTCTCATATGGTTCCAAAGAAGAGAGAATCAGAGAGATGATGAAAGACTGAGCTCAGAGGAGAGAAGCTTAGTAAGGCATATGTAGCAAGAAGGAGACTTGTTACTCCAGAGGTTTTGTTGCAACTCACAGAAAGATCATAAAGGCAATTCCACAAAGGATGTGGGTAGAATTGCTAAGGGATGAAGGAAGCATATGACCAGGAGGTCATAATTTTTTGTACCTCAGGAGTCGGATGTAGGAGCATCTGACCACCCTTAATCAAAATTGGAATTCAAAGCTGTGAAAGAGGAAACGTGGACAATCATTGAAAACTGGGGCAAATTCTATTTAAAACAGGGCTAAATTTATGGAATTGATAAGTCTCTAAAAGACTTGATTAAATGTAATTATCTGCTATGTATGCGTATATAGAGATTAGGGGATTTGATTGAGCGATTGTGGGAGAAACTCACGGATCGTAAACGATCCCTCCCTTTGTAATTTCCTATTTAAGAGAGTCTGTGTTGTGTGATAGAGGAGAGAGAGGATACAATGTAGCCACAGGGAAATTTGTGAGGTAAGGCCATGAGGCCTTAGCTTGTAATCGAGTTCTGTTTATATATGAAATATACGTGTTATTGTACTTCTACGTGTTATCTGAGTTTGTGTGTTCGTGTATGGTTTAAAGTATTGTTCTTTATTATAAGTTGTGAATTATGCATATGAGATTTAAAGGAAAAAGTTCCTATGAACTTCGCCTTAAACAGAGTATGGCAGGGTAAATCTGTGTTATAACGTAATTCCACCAAAAGCGAATGAGGAATCCCTTTCAATCGAAACTGTTGGATCATCTAGATTGCCATATAATATTAGTGGAATGAGAGGACCCTGACAAAAATCATGAGAACATGGAGGAACCATCATAGCCATCGAATTGGATAGACCCAGCGGATCCAACAGATTTAACAGTCATCGCATGGTAACAAGCGTTGAATTTTAATTCTGAAAAAGGACCCAAGAAAATCATCCAAAGGAGTTTAAGGTTCCGAAGGATTGAACCATCTTTTTAATGGTGATTAGACGTATGTCGCGTGCAAAAAAGCGTGGCCAATAATTCCAAAAATGGACGTGATAAGGTTTTATACAACGGGGTTAAAATCTCGTTGAGTTCTAGCCATCCAAGCCATTCTTCGGTTGAGTGATCGGACAGTAATCGTGCTTGAATGTGCACGTGTGTTAACATTTTTGGCGGACTCGATAGGTTATGAACTGGGGTTTATTTTTGTTGAGTTCCGGCCATCAACCATTGTTGGTTGATTGGTTGGGTTTTGTTATAATTCCGCTGACTTGAAGGCTTCTGATATATACATGGGCCCATAACCCATAGGTCCACGCATGGAAAAGGTAAAGATGCAGCTTTGCTGCATTCAATTAGCTTAGCTGTCATCAACTTACAACAATACAAAATTAAAGTATGAACCGAAAGATAGCTTAACAAATGCTAGAGTGTTGGCTTGATGGGGCCTGACCCAGGTTCGGAGTTATTTAGCCAAACAAATCCCTGTACTACTAGCCCTTTCGGCAATAGTGCATGGAGCGCGGACTGAGGTCTCACCCGAAGTAGTATGGGGGGATGCTGGAACCAAGTTTTCGCACCCTTGAGATGTCTGAGGAGTCGATTTAGTCCAACTGTGAATACCTTCACGCAGGTCACTTCGCGCACTTTCCTGACTTGCAAGGCCTTCGCGCCTTATTATACTCGACTTCGCACAGCCCTAACTAGGGGCTGAGGAGCTTCGCGCTGCTAAAGAAGCGATCATCGCTATTTCCCCAAGTCACACCGTGAATCTTACTTATCTTCTTAAAATAGTTATTTATCTTTGCGTAAATAGATACCTTATATTATATTCACTTATTTAGCTCATTCATATAAGTTCACGTAGCAAATAAATAGTAAACTTGCAATTCATACCCAATATACTCCAATGCATAAAATAGGAAAAGATACACAGAAATATTGTAAAACTTCTCTTTGTTAATGCTTCAATCGGTTACAGACTCAACCTTCCCTTCGCACTCAGTTGCAGAGGCCCATGCACTCACCTGCGGACTACTAGGCCTCTGCACACTCAGCTACAGAGCCTTCTTGTACTCTACGGCCCAAAGACATGACTCTACACTTAGACTCAATTCTTCCTCATTAGATCTTCCATGGATTGATTGATTCACTTTACACTTAGACCCTCGCTCTATTTATACAATCCCATGGTCCGCGGACCATGGGTAAAACTCTCAAGCTGACATTATATTTACAATAGTAAGGGTGGACAACCCTATGACTCAATTACAAATTCACGCTCGGCACCCACAAATCATGGAGTCTTTACATCAGACTTAGTCAAAACTTGGGCTGTAAGCCCCACAACTTGCCTTAGGGGGATCCCATGTCCAACAAGCCCCCAACACAAACATCGTGACTTGCCCTCGAGTCACTCTGTCAGTGTGGAGATCTTCATGTGGAGACCTCCCAACTCTGCTCGGACTACTATAAGGTTGGTAGTGCACTAAGTGACTGCCTCTTGTATCTCTTGTACACGTTGTTCCGAGACAATAGTGTCGTAGATGCTCCCCCGTATCTTCTCTTGCATCCCCTACATCTGCGCGAGCTTGCCTTCAATTGTTGCTGTGATTATGAAGGCCTTGTCGATCCAAGGTTGAACACGTGCCTTCAAAACCACTTCTCTATGTCGCGTTGCATCTACTTGCTCCTTAAGTGCTTTGGCCTGTTGCATTTGCACGAGCCTCTATGTGAGGGCCACCATCTATGCGGTCCCTTTGGCGTTGTCATATTGTTGTTGTAGCTCATGCACCTTTGTTTCTAAGCATTGTATGTTTGGGTCCTCCTGCAGAGTGGTGAGGACCTTGAACGATTCTTCCAACATTTTGGTGCAGTCCCTCACTACACTACTGATCTCCTCCATCCCTGATGTAATGGCACTGACGCATGTTCCCTTACCTCTGGAGGAGTTGAAAGTTGCGCCTTCAACCGCAACTTTTCTATTTGAAGATTCAGCTCCAGTTGAACCTTGGCCATTTCTTCTTGTGCCTCGCGCACTCCTGCTACTAACCTCTGGATGCATGCCTCTACTGGTGCTTCTACTGGGATGGCCAGCTCAGGGACCATCTGGCAGGCTTCTTCAATTACCTTTGCCATCTGTCTGTTCTGAGACATGAACTCATCACTCTGCAAGCTCAACTGCTCCATGTTGATCCTCTGTTCACTCAACACTTGCAGTGTGTGGCTCTCCCTAGCTCGCGGTTCTGCAGTAATCCCATCCTATAGAACATAGAGCATCTCCCAAGGGAGCGCAGCCATGTTAATCCCTATTACTTTCAATGCACTGACTGTAGGCTTGTCGACCTCATTTGATGTAACCAATGCCCCTTCTGGAAGCACTATTGTGTTGGTCGTACAAGCGCGCAGCATTTCCTCGGCTGCAGTTGTTCCTACTGCGAGGCTGGTCGAGAGAGTACCATCCTGAGGAGTGTGCACCTGCAACTCCTGAATCTGTGCTTGGAGGGACCCCAACACAATCTGATTCTCCTCCATAAAGTTTTGGAGGGCCTCTGTGGTGACGTCACACACCGTCTCTCCTATATCATGCAAATCCCCCTCAGTAAGGGTGATCGGGTCGATAGACATCTTAGATGCTTTTACTTTCTTACACAACCCCATTTTCTCTCTCGGGCACTAGCGCTTCAATAGTGTCAACATTGTCTGTGGGTCCGCGCTGCCCTCCTCTATCTCTTTTTACATCTCTTGCTCTTGCTCAGGTGAAGGCAACTTCCAGCCCTCGTGCTCCATTTCCATTGCCTTTTGTGCTTCTGTTGTGGCCTTCTATTGTTCTGTTTCTGTCTACGCAGCGTCCTGTGCCTCCTACGCCTTTGTTGTTGCTGCTTCTTTCCTTCTCTTTTCCGCCAACTGTGCCATGCGCAGTTTTTCCTCCTCCTTCTTTTTCTACACAGCAGACTTTTCCATTGCAGAGATTTCTAGAGCACACCACTTAGGTGGCCATGTCTCAAGTATGTCGAAGATCACATCATCTATGGCCACATATGGTAGTTCGTTCCACTTCTTGGCAGGGTCCTTGCGTGCCCTGAGGTAGATGTGATGAAAGGCTGCTTTAAACTCTACAAAACTTTGTAGGTTGTTGTTGACAATGGGTGATAATCGTAGCTTGCAGTTAATCCCCATCCTGATGTTCATCTCCATGAACACCCATAATATTTTATTGTCTCGGATGCAGTGCGTGTCTTTAGTAGCCCACAATGAAGTGTACTTCATAGCTTTCAGGAGATCCCTTGCAGTTGTGGGGAACTAGGTGTCCTCAGGAAATTCCCCAGCCACTAGCACTATGGACAGCAGAAGCCATGCATAGTGGAAGGTTTTTCCTTGTTCCTGTGCCTCGCAGCAATTCTCCAGGAACTCCTTGCATAAGAATTCAGACCAATTAAACTGGACCCCCTCTGCACACTATTCGGCAAGTGCAACCACCAGTGCGGGCACCTCATTCGCGCGACACTTTCGCATGACCTTACCTGCCAGTATCTGAGTCACAACTCTGACTACCTTGTTGTTGATACTGGAGATTGCATAGTCCCTCTTTCTCTTCTCCAGTTTGTATTTATTTTTCATGGCCTCTATGATGGCCAAATCACTACTTTTACCCTCTGAAATGTCTGCGGGATCTTCTCCTTTACACAGGAGTCAGGTAATTCGATGGATCAGGTGGTCCATGATGGGGACGAGCTCCTCCAGCCACAAACACCCATCATGCAATAGGCAGAGCATCTGCCTGATGACGAAGATAGTTACTGGGGCACGATGGTAATGCGTCACCTAGAGCAGGTTGAACAACCCTGCCTTTTCGACCCCATGCAACCATTTACGCGGCTCCAACTTTATAACTCCCTCCGCGGTGTGTTTCTTTGGCTTCATGAGGTGCGCGGTCACCAAGTGAGGGCATTTCTCGTGGTCAGTGAGATCCCTGTCTGCAAACTTTAAGCTCGTCACCCTTCCCAAGTGCGCTCCTTCGAAAATGATATCATCAAGTAACAATGGAGTCTGCAGAGGGCTTTTACTGTTGTCCAGGTCCTTGGGCACCTTTGCCTTCCCCTTCCACAAAGGGACATATGAAGGCAATTTGGTTAGAGGGACTGCTCCCTCGATTTCTTCCTCCAGCCCTCGTCCTCGTCCTCTTCAATTATGATATCCTCAAGGTCTTCTTCCTCCTCATCGGTTTCTAGGTTAACCGCTTTCCCTTTTTCCTCCATTGTTAATCTAGTTTGCAGAGGGTTTTGAGGGGACACATGCACAAAAATCATGGGTTATTTATCTTTCTTCGGTCTCAGCATGTGCAGTGATTTACGGATTTCCGCAATAATCCCGGTGCGCTCAAGGGCATCTTCTATGGTCATGGATTGCGTGACTTCTTTGGCGGTCATTTCTACGATTTCCCTGGCTTCTTCAGACGCTGCCATTTTGTTCGTCCAGAAATCTCTCAATTGTTCAATCGCATGCTCAAACAACACTCTCCACAGGAAAAACAAGTCTCAGTTTGAAATACTCGAGGCGTGCAACAACTCAATTCTCAAACAACCAAGTGTTGTGTGCTGGGCAGTCCTTTGTAATTTATAGCACCTTTTGAATTTGAATTCGACCATTCCCCCCAAATCCGATCCATTAATGCTCCCTTGGTGGCAAAATTTCCCAAATCTTGCCCATAAAACTCACCTTAAATTCCTTTCGCCCGCTCCATTTGGTCTCAAGTCAAGCATCACATCGTGAATAGTGACTACAATGGTCACTTTCCAACCAACTTGCGCGGTAGCGCAGACACCCTTGCGCTGTCACGGACCCCATGATACTTCACACCTGCGCAGCTCTTGGGCAGAGTAATTTATAGTCCTGCACCTCCTTTCAACTACCTGGTGTGCTAAGATGGTACTTCCCACGGCTATTCAGGTGGCGAGGCCACCTGTATACAACTTCAACCAACCATCACTCACTTTTCCTGGGAAAAATCCGCCTTTTATTTTTACGGTCTGCATTGCGCACTTCACCATCTACATCGGGCCATCATCGGTGATCCCTCTAGTAATATAGTGTCCAATCCAAGGCATCAAGTTGATCAACTCTAAGCAGTAGTCCCCAAAATTATCAACGTAATTGTGCGCACCCTGTTTTATCACCATAGTTTTCTTATTGAGAAAATCCTTCTTTATTTCTTCCTCAAGCTTCTTGACTTCTACTTCCATCAGAGTGCTTTTCTCTCTTAATCACACTCTTTCTTTCATGAGTTCTTGGAGCCTAAGATCACCCTATTGGATTCCTTCATCAGGTCCCAAATGTTCTTCTTCATTCAGTTACGTGATCCCTTCTTCCAAGGCTCCGTGAACCGTCATATCCATGGGCACTGCTATGCACAGACTAGGCATAATATACCCTATTGGGACTACAGCGTTTGCTCCATGGGCTAGTCTAAAAGGTGTCTATCCCGTCAGTTTCTTATACGCTATCCTATAAGCCCACAAAACTGCTGGTACGCGCAGGCCCCAATCACTTCGTTGCGCATTATATACCCGGTTCAATGCTTCACACACTTCGTTAAAGGCTTCTGCGTGTGTAACCTTCTACACACTCGTTCTTTCCACATTCTGTTGTCCCAACTGGAGGGACCATTTGCGCAATTGCCTCCCCAACATATGCTTATTGACCATGTTTCCCAACGTGAATGCCATGTACATCTGCACAGGTTGTTTACCATATGCTTGTACCCACTTAGATAGATGTGCACACAGACCATCCCGTACATTGTATTTTTCTGTTAGTCACATTTGAGGCTTCCAAAAACGCATGCGTATCATTCTCCTACATTTGTGACAGTCCTCAAAGCTTCCTTGGTGCATACCCCACCACCTTGCGAGCATAGCACGTAGTACCCATTTCAAAGCCTCAAAACATTGTTGTTCTGGCACCTCTCTTTCAAATCTGTTCAAGAAAACATCTACCTCACTTAACCCATCATAAGTAGGTAGATCCCTCACTTATGTCGATACGCAATGCAACGATCTTGTCATCATATTACAGTTCAGCGTGTTTACCTCATGTAACCGGTTCTTCCATCACTCTACTTCCTCATTTGAATCCTACGTATAGGAGCTTTCATGCTCCCATGAGATTCATCTATCCACAGTGGGATTTACCCAATCTTGCTCTTGTGTAGTTATCTTGTAGATGCAGTCCAAATCATTGTCGCGCACCAGCTCTGTGTAGTGTGATCCTTCTGTAGGGTCCAAAGGTATGACTACATGCAGAGACTTTTTCTCAAAAATCATCTTGCACTTCTTTAGATTTATCACCACGTTCATGTTAGTGGCCCATCGATTCCTAAGAGTGCGAGATAGGGATTGTTGTCATCAACAATCTCTATCACTTCAAAGTTTGTTAGCATGCTTGGTCCTTCAATATCCACGGTGATTCCTTGCAATCTCCCCATGGGTATTATCTTTTGCTAGTTCGCCATTTGCAGCTGGATAGGAGACCATTGCAGTGTAGGCCTTCCCATGCGCTCCCATGTCTGCTTCGGTAGAACGTTCACATCCAACCCTAGGTCCAGAATTACTTGGTCCATCTCAAATTCTCCAATCTATGTGGTCAACCTCATTTCTCTTCCCATCCTCGTCGTATACTTTCCAATCTTCCAGACTACGCACGGCTCTCCTGTCATGGTTCTAGCGCATCTATTAATGAGTTCTGCAATCCCTTTATAGCCTTACTATCACGCAGTAGCTTCATGCATGTTTCTAGGAACATCGTGAGCATCGATGGGTCCATTTCTAGCTCCAATCTATCTTTGCTTCCTAAAGTGGAGGCATCAACGAAGCTCTTCCTAGCTTCCATGAAGGTTTCCTTAGTGTGCTCCAAATCAAACTTTGGTTCTTTCGTCGGAGCCTTGCGAACCCAAGTACTATCTTCAGGTTGTTTTCCTTTATCATCTCCTATCGTAATTCCACTTCAGAGCACAATGTTCACATTGGGGTCTTCCTCGCGCAGCTCAGACCTCATCATCTACAGGTTCTGAGTCAAGGGAGGTTGGAGTGCTCCCTTGTTGTCAAACCTAGCTATCAGTGTGGGACAATCCTCCGTCTCATGATCAAACAAGGTACAATACAGACATGATGGCCGCGTTGGATTCGTACAATCACAGGCATAATGTCCTGCCCCTCTCATAATTGTAACATATCAGCTATCCACAACCTCTTCCAGGTCCTCCTCCACCTTAGCCTCGTGCGCACCCCTGAAATTCGGTTCTTGCCACTCCTGCATTCTGGTCAAGAGGCCGTGTTTTAGCCAAAACTCTATAGGTGGGAGTCCTATTCATCATCAACTTATAGCTTCTACAGGTTCGCTCATTGTGTCCAACCGATTTACAAAATTTACAGAACAACTGTTGTGAATTCTGTAACAAATGGCAGTTGTATGTTGCATGCTTTCCTCCTATTTGACAAATCGCGCACCACAAAGCAGGTGTTGTGCTAGGTCCTGCTTTTGCCTCTGGTCTTAATGACATCGGCCCTCTTCTCGCGAGGTAATTGAAGAAAAATTAAGCAAAATTAACACACATAAAAAACCAGAAACATAGAAATGGCAAAAAAGGTGGAAAAAGGCCTCAGCCTTACAACATTCCTCACATTCTCATTCTCATTATTAAAATAATGTTTATGATACATATAAATACATGAGGAAGTTTGTCTCAAGATGTGTCTATCTTGAACAAACCTGGTTGATAAATTATCTCAACAACACACTAATCTAGGAGAACTAGTTGGAGAGAATCTCTCATCCTAACTAAACTCCCTAGTTTGAGGAACTAACTCCTAATTATCAAGATTTGATTTATTTAATTATAATTTTGGATTTATAATTGTTTTATTATGAGAGTGAGGCTAACATCCCCCCCCAATGATAAATCCAAAATAAGAACAAGGAACCCTCTTCCAAGTTCTCAAGTTGATCCTAAAAAAAACACTGCCTAAAAAACCACCAAAGCTGGATGCTGAAGAAACTACAATATGAAGTGACCATGAGTCAGTTGCATGTCTGGTTCATCTCTGAATGTAGCTTGACAACTCCATCATGTGCCAAGCTGCAAAAGGATCCAACTGTCCTTTGCTTTAAATCAGCATCTTGTGTCCACTGAAAAAAATTGATGAATGCCCACTAGCGTATTTATTTGTCCACTGACAAAAGTTGATGAATGCCCATTGGCTGATGACATTGAAAAACAACTCACTGTTGCTTTTGCTGTGTGTGAAAACTGCTCATTACTGATTTTGTTGTCGATCGCCCACTGGCGAATTTGTGGATGCTCACTTGCTAATGAAAATTCCCATTGGCTGCTTCGTTGATGTTGTCGAGACTTTCAGTCTGACAAACACTGTCAATTTCATTGACATTTTCCCCCCTTTGTCAGCTGAAAGGAGAGAAAATCTTCTTCAAATTATATCTGAACGTCCCCCCTCTAGGTGTAGGAGTGTTTCACTGGTGTACTCCCCCATTCAGTTGCACCAGAGAACCATCTTCATTTTTACAATTAGCTGCAATATGTGTGAGTGAATTCGATTGTAAAACTTATACAATATTTTGACTGTGGATGACCATTCCCAGGGATCAATCCATGAATAATTGATTTTCAATCTGGTTGATTGTTGTTGTTTGCTGCATTGTGCTGATGAATGATTTGACTTTCCACAATGGTGCCAAGGATGGAGATCAAAACACTGATCTTCCAGATGACCAGTTCTTTGACAATGAAGGAATTTTGGTTTGACTGCAATGATAGTTTGTGTGTATTTCTGTTTGTCTTCAACTTTCTCAGAACTAACCGATGTGATTTGTGCAAGAAACCCTACACTGACAAACTTAATGGGCCTTGAATAATATGCGATATGTAAGTTGGCATCATCTTTGACATATCCTAAGCCTTGTCAATTTCTGTTCCTTTGGATTTCTTCCCATGGATTGATGATTGGTTTGGAAGAAAGTTGAACTGGATCAGGGACCACTTCGACACTTGAAGTTGGTTGGATCAGTGACTTGGAATCATCAGTTGTATTTGTATTGTTCAAAGACTTGGAAGCATCACTCTTCTCTAGCAACTCAGTTCTTTGTAGTTGCAACTCCAGTTGAAGGAACTCAATCATTTCATGTGCATGTTGAAGATGCACTTGAATATTAGCAAGAGTTGTTTTGCTAATGTTCACCATGTCACCAGCTAATGATAAAATCAAATTGTTAAGAATTTGGGACAGTTGAATGTGTGTCGCCATGTTAGCTTGCTCACTTTGAATTCAATCTTTCTTGTACTGTTGCTTATTGCTGATGCTTTAAACACTTGCTAGAGTTTTATAACTTTGTTGCTTGAACTCTTGATTTCACGGTCACTTGATGATGATCGTTTTGCTTGAATGCTTCACTGACACTTTGTGAATGCTTCAATCAACTTCACACTGGCTCGTTTGTTGTAGATGTCATGCTTTGAACTTTTGCACTTGATTTTGACACGCTCGTTTGCTTGGTTGTTTGAATGACATGCTTGCTTTCTTTGGTATTTTAATGACACACTCCCTTGATTTATTGCTTATTGCACTTGCATTAAACACTGGCTTGATTTGATGCTCACTTGAAGAATAGAATACTAGAATTCACACTTGTTTGATGATGATTGCTTGCTAGATGGCTTGCTTGAACTTGCTTGATTGATTACTGACACTTTGTGCTTTCTTGAATGTACTCACTGAATGTGTTGATTTTAAAAAGGAAGGGTGTCGAACACTGTCGAAAATGCACCCAAGAGACAAATGACAAGTTCAATCTTGATGACTCAATTGAAGACTTACTTGACTTAATGTATTCACCTTAACAATTAAAATTAGGGTGCCAGTTACAACCGAGAATGCACTTGTATAATTTAGTTAAAAAATGTTTATCTGCAAGTGATACAAAAAGTGTTGATGATGTTGATGTCGTCTTGACTTGAAATGCTTGATTTTGTAGCATCCTTAACTTGATTTCTTTGATTACATGATGTGAAATGTGCTTGCTTGGAAGATCATCTTATCAAGTTGATGATGTGACGCTTTGTGCTTGTGTACTTAAGCTTGATTACAGGAGCTTGATTAAGCATTCTTATACTTAAGCTTGCTTATGTGCATGTAGTTGTTTAAGCATAATACAAAGAGAGCGTTTTGATAATCTGAACACAAGTCATGCACACACATTCATTACACACGGTGTACCTAATATCCCCTTATTCAATTTCGGGAAGATCTAGGACACAAGCACCACAAAAAATATGATTTTATTAATTACGGGAGTACATCATTCTTCAATGTCACACTTGCAAACATTGGAAGCAAATTGTCTTCAAAAACTGCCCGCACTGACTCAATCGCTCTCAAAGTAAAAAATTACTTTGGAGTACAACAATGAATTTCTCTAAAAAAGAATTCACTTATCACTCCAAATACAAAATATGAATCTTATGACTTCACCAAATCACTTATGACTTCATTACACAAAAAAATTACAAATACTCCTTATCTCTCCAAAATTACAAAAATAAATTCACCTCACACTTATACCTCCACTAAAAAAAAATGCACCGAAAGCTCCACTTAACATAGAGGTTTATGCACTTTAGAGAATTGACTCATTGCAACGGTTCACAGGCAACAATAACAAAAAAAACTCACGCGGGTCCACACAACATCATCAAACACATAGCTAGGCTCCAAGTCTGTTCATGCAATTCGACATAGCAAACTGCAGTGGCCACACCATGATTGTATACAAAGGAAGATGCTCCATTGTACGAAAATGTCAATTATTGTGGTCTCACACTGGTTTGGCAGTAAGCTACTCTTTAATCCAGTCAAATCGTTGAATCATTTAGACAACGACGGTGCTAGCAACAACTCCCCACATAGCAGCAAATCCACACAACATATTTCCCAGCCACACATAATTTTCGCAACGAATTGTAACGTAATTCTTGGTTCATCTCCTAGAAGACACATGAATATTGCTAGATTATCTATTTCCAGGTTGTCCAATGATTTTCTATGTTGGCTCTATACACTAGCGATCCATACGTAAACGTCCATGAGCTATCAAAACACACACTTGCACATAGGTCCTCAACGCTTATCTTGTTGACTGAAAACATGTCCTTTAAAGTTGATCTTTACAGGGATCTCCACGCAGGTGCTTCCTTCAGTGGATTCACGTAGGTCATAGGTCACAGGTTCCTCATGGTGTTGCTGCTAATCTTCCTTGGTTACTATGGAATTGTGGCTTCAGTGGAAATATTCAACGCAAATTGCCTACTACAAATCAATATCATGAACAGAGGTGCCAACAAAAGCCACAAGACTTGGAAATTGGTGGATCGAAGACCATAGAAGGAACATGCATGGATTTAGTGAAAGTGGGTCGCAGATCTCAAAATGATTTGATTAAAACAATCTTCATTCTTCTCAATATTAAAACCCACACCATGTGTCAATAGTGATTTTTCTAACTCCACAAGTAGCGACTACAACCTCTAACTAGATTGAATTCTCCAACGATAGCTCCTCCACTTTTTTTTGCAATGATTCCGTTTGATTTTAGATTGCACAAATAGAAAATAATGCAACAAATTGTTTTATCTTCACACATTTCTCTCACAACCAACACTCGCATCGATCTTTACACAGAAAACCTTGATCCAATAATGTTTCCCTTGATCATTGCAACGGTCCCATGACCTTTGTCGTCTCATCCTCTATTTATGTCACTCTTCTTCGAAGCTCCTTTCTTGAACCAGTGACTCCTGTAGGGTGCAAATGAATTGATCTGGATCTTGGGAAACATCTACACTTACACATAGTATTAACGCATCACTTTATTGCACAAAATTGGATCTTTTGTAACTCTAAGACTCATGTGTGCCCATCCACATGTAGATTTAGCTTTGATAGCGCACACGCAGTTCATTCATGTAGACTCTGGGCAGATTTTTTATGGGCCAGATCATAACTACATTCACACGGGTCCACAATTCATTACATACACACAACACATCTTTCAATACACCACCCTCAGTTCCACAAGTTCGGCTCCATAGCTTGCACAATGCTTTACAACCTGAACTCCATGATTCAACTCTCAATTCGAAAGCTTGAACCAAAAGTTGCATGCATCCAGAACCTCTCTACCCTCTGATACCATATGAAGAAAAATTAAGCAAAATTAACACACATAAAAAACCAGAAACATAGAAATGGTAGAAAAGGTGGAAAAAGGCCTCAGCCTTACAGCGTTCCTCACATTCTCATTCTCATTATTAAAATAATGTTTATGATACATATAAATACATGAGGAAGTTTGTCTCAAGATAGTGCATCTATCTTGAACAAACTTGGTTGAGAAAATATCTCAACAACACACTAATCTAGGAGAACTAGTTGGAGAGAATCTCTCATCCTAACTAAACTCCCTAGTTTGAGGAACTAACTCCTAATTCTCAAGATTTGATTTATTTAATTATAATTTTGGATTTATAATTGTTTTATTATGAGAGTGAGGCTAACAATAATTCACGAACACTAGGCAGCAGTCCTTGTCATGTTCCTAACCCTTGCATTTTACGCACCATACTTCTTCACACACTTCTGGGCAAGCTGTCCTGTCCTGTTTCAGACTTTGCATCTCAAGGCATAAGTTTTTCAACTGCATGTGGATCTATTGAAATCCTAGGTTAGGATCCTATATCAGGGTCTCATGTAGCCTCATCGCGATCTCCAAGGCCTCTTCCTCGTTTTTCAACCTCTGTTGTGACACCGCATCCCTCAAATGCAGCGTTAGCGATGCCACAAACCATTCACGGTCTTGTCCATCCGTCAAATTCATATTAGCTTCACGAATTGTGCACTTCAGTCTCTGATCCAACTCCCAAGGAGTCTCGCCTGGTAGCATTGTGATCTCTTTGAATCCAATGATCAACTGCGCCTCTGACTTCGGCTTGCTAAATTCTTTGTTCATCGGAATTTGGATATTCGCGATCCCCACATTCGGATTGTCATTAGAATGCTTAATATACCAAGTCAACGCGCAATCCTACAGACACTGACCAATGTTGCTTTCTTTATGTTATCATCTGTAACTCCCTACGCTTCCCATATAGCCCTTATCACAAACCAAAACTGGTCCGGATATTCGTTTCCTACTCCCTTGAACACCGACAAATTTATCATGCTTGCCATATTGACTCACGGTGGTGGCGGAGGTGGTATCGGTGAAGATGGGTGTGAAGGCGGTGAAGCTGGTGGTGGCATGGGTGGGGGTGGTATGTGCAGAATCCTCTGCCTTATCAAATTGATCGCACTTCTCGATGAGTCCTTCGTGAGCTACTCCTTGTCCCTTCGCGGAGGTGAAATCCAAGGGCTATTCTTGGGTCCCTTACTTCCTTCATTTCTGTAGGATTTTCCACTTCATGTAGCTTTGGACATCAAGGTAATTGCATAACCCTCTTTTCTCACAATAACATTTTAATCCAAGTATTCAGAGACTTTACGTACTTACCTCGCAGTCCTTTGAGAAAGTGTCGCTCTGCCTCACTATAGTTGACTGAAGTATCTACCGCGAACTCAGTAATGAATCCTCCTATAATCCGATCGAGCCAGTGATCAACAACACGCGTGATCTTATCTTCTGATACTTCCAATCTGCACACCAACTTTGGGGTCCACACAATAGGATTATCAAGTTTCCACCTTCCTTGGCTATCTGCTAGCTTCGCGATCCACTCATACAGCTCAGTAGGGAAAGATGTGAAGAAAATTTCGTGGATCTCCATGTACAGGTAGTAGTCTAACCACTTTTCCTTTGATAGCCGCAGATTCCTGTTCTCCTACACCACAAACTCATGAATTCTCCTATCCAACCAACCTTCAATTTATTTCTTAGTTGGATTCCAATGATACGACATCAAACATCTCTATGCAGATTCTAGTCCCGACAACAGAACCATTTTTTGGCTTGATGGGGCCTGACCCAGGTTTGGAGTTATTTAGCCAAACAAATCCTTGTACTATTGGCCCTTTCAGCAACAGGCCGCGGAGCGCGGACTGAGGTCTCACCCGAAGCAGTATGGGGGGATGCTGGAACCAAGTTTCTGCACCCTTGAGATGTTTGAGGGGTTGATTTAATCCAACTGCAAATACCTTCGCATAGGTCACTTCGCGCACTTTCCTGACCCACGAGGCCTTCACACCCTGTTATACTCGACTTTGCGCAGCCCTAACAAGGGGTTGAGGAGCTTCACGCTGCTAAAGCAGCGATTGACGCTTCCAACAAGAACATACACACATTCTAACTCCTCAGAGGTTGAGAGAAAGTTATTTTACAAATCGGAATATAATAATTTTTTAATCGAGCCGACATAAGCCTACATATGCAAGTCGACACCTCCTCCAAAAGATGTGTCTCTTTGCAAAAGGTCAAAACATGTATAAATATATGATTGAACTAATCATTCCATCATCAAACTTGGTGAAGACAACCATAAGAGCAGAAAAGAAGAAAAATAGTTCACAACTTGTGAACTAGAAAGGCTAATAGGACGAGAATTGGTGGAGACTTCTGATTGTGATTGGGCATATCTCAACACTATATGTGCAGTAAAAATGATACCTATTATTACAACTTAGATGGATTAAAATCTATGAACATAAAAAAAATTGCAGTCCTATTCAATCTCGGTCTAGAACCCTTTTTAAGGGCCTGTACTCATCCAGTCACAAGACTTACACCCAGACAGATTGGAAACTTATAGCTCAGACTTTGGAGGCTCATATTAATAGCTCGGAACTATGGAGGCTTGGACCTAAATCTCGAACTTGACCTAGAGGATCATAATTGACCTATAGAGGCTCGAACCTGAGGCTAGAAAGTTTTGGAGCTTAGACTTATAGCTCAAACCTGTGATACCTTCATATTTGAGGCTAGTAACCATGGAGGCTCAGACTTGACTAGTAGAGGCTCGGACCTGTGATAACAAGCCTGAAAAATTCAGACTTGAGCCTAGAAACAATGGAGGCTCTAATCCAGGTAGATATTGGTGGCCATCCACTTATTCCGCTTGGACCCCCGCCATTGTTTCTTTTCATTTTCCTTAATTGTAGCACAAATTACTATTTTTGGTAGTTTTTTAGGTCCTAAACTTCCGGAGCCATTTTGAGGGACTAAAAGACGTTTTTAGGGAAAATTGAGAGACTAGAAAAGTCCTCAACTTGTTTCCTTATTTATTTTAGCCCACCTCTTTGAGATCTTCGAAACGAGGTATTATGATAGCCACACAGAGATCGTATGGCAAAGTTACGACCCTGAGAAATTGATGTACCAATTTACCCAAATGGGGCCCATAGTTTTGGCGCTTCATATCCTAGGGTTAGGGTTTTTTATGTTTAGGGTCTTCCATTGTTTCTCAATAACAAATAGGCCTTTGAGCCTCATTGTAACAAAGTAAAGAGACATGTAGCTGCCACATATCTTCTCAGAGATAAGCTACCATCACCTGAGCTAGTTTATTTTCATTTCTATATGTCAGCATATTTTAGTTCTTTGATATTAATAAAATGAAGTTTAATTTATGTTGCATCTCTGTGCATATGGGTATCTATGTATTTTTTTGCATTCCTGCATAAGTCTGGATTAGTGGTATTAGAGTCGTCTGCTCTTTCTTTCTTCTTCCTTTGCATGTCCCCAAGGAGGTCAGCATATAAGGAATTAGGGCTCAATCTGGTTGAACCTTTGCAAGACCAGCCTCGCAACACTCGACTGCCTCCCATGGCAGAAGAAAAGAAAGATGAGGGGGCAGGTGATCCTTTCAAAATACTGCTCGAGGAAGTCCTTGAGCGAAAAAGGATCGCGACGATGGATAAAATTTGCCCAGATCCTTCGACGGTTACCCATAGGAGATGCATCTTCATCTGCGAATATGAAGCAAGGAAAAGGCACCCCCAAACCATAGAGAAAAGGACAAATCCAAGGCGGGGTGACCCAGGACAACTCGCCGAAGCCGCAAGAAAAGAACAACACCACAAAGACAAAGAAGGACACGGGAAATTGGTGTAATTTCCATAAGAGCTCCACTCACATCAAAAGTGAGTGTCAAGCCAAATAGTCACTGGTGGCCGAGCTAAAGGCTCCCGAATCAGATGCATGTTATGAATCTGAGTCAGAACACGACAATGGGAATGATAAAGGGAACAAGATCATTGACACAGAGCCCAGTGCCACCGTGGCCACCACTAAGATCTAGAAGAATGAACCTGAAGATCTAGAGGAGGGGGAACGCCTCTTCCAATCACAAATGTGGGTGAAGGGTTCTCTGTTGCAGTTCATTTTCAACAACGGGAGCCAAAAGAACCTCATTTCAGCAGAGGTCATGAAGCGGTTGGGCTTACCAACTATAACACATCCACAGCTGTACACCATCGGGTGGCTTCACCAAGGAAAATATCTCCTTGTTAGACAGCAGCATCGCATTCCCTACAACATCAAGCCCTTCACGGATGAGGTATTGTGTGATGTTTCTCCTCTTGAAGTTTGTGATGTATTATTATGGAAAACATACTTATGGGAGTGGCATGTTGTATATGAGTCTAGACCTCACTATGTGATATTACTTTGGGTGATAACTGGTATAGGATACCGGAGGTAGCCTAGCCTATCACCATCTCTTTGATCACTGCAAAGCAATGCAGTAAGATCATTTCCGAGACCATGAATTATGTTCTCCTTATCATTCACCCTCAAGGCAAGAAGAAGGTTGTGGCCATGGCTTCCAGAAAGGCCTCCTCCGCATAGCAATAGTAGATGGAAAAGGTCATGGAGGATTACAATGACATTTTCGCCTCACCTATAGGGGTACCTTTGCACTGTCAGGCCAACCACTCCATCGCTCTGACCTCGGACGTGCCGCTACCCAACGGACCAATATATTGATGCTCTGTTATGGAGAACAATGAGATCAAGAGGAAGATTCAATATATGTTGTAGAAATGGCACATCATGCCAAGCTCGTCACCCTATGGGAGCCTGATTGTATTAGTATAGAAGAAGGAAAGGACCTGGAGACTTTGTATTGATAATCGAGTGCTGAACAAGATCACTGTCTAGAATAGGTACCCAATCCCACGGATTTATGACCTTTTGGACCAGATTAAGGGGGGGGGAATATTTCAACAAGATTTACTTGAAGTTCAGTTATAACCAGGTTCCTATTGAACCTTCCGATGTGTGGAAGACTTCCTTCAAATCCGAGGAGGGCCATTTTGAATGGCCGGTCATGCCTTTCGGGTTGACGAATTCCCCCGCAACCTTCATGAGATTGATGGAAGACATCTTACGACCCTTCACCAATGCATTCGTGGTGGTGTATTTAGATGAAATCTTGATCTTCATCTAGAGTTGGGAAGAGCACCTCCATCATATTCAACAGGTCCTTCAAACCCTGTGACAACACAAGTTGTGTGCCAATTTGGAGAAATTCACTTTTGGCATGACCCAGGTTCAATATCTGGGGTACATCATTGATGAGCAGGGTGTGCATGTGGACCCAACTAGGATACAAGTCATTCGGGATTGGCCAGTCCTAACCACTCTAACAGGGCTCCGTAGCTTTCTAGGTCTTGCCAATTTCTATCGCAGGTTTGTGTTGGGGTGCCCTCATATCACTTGGCCTTTAAGTCAAGTCACCAAGGGCAGAGCGAGATAAAAGTTCTTTTGGTCTGAATCCCAAAAGAAGGCGTTTTTCGAGTTGAAGCATCTTCTCTACTCTACACCAGTGCTCACATTACCAGACATGCAACAACCATTTGAGATCGAGACAGATCCCTCCAACTATGCTATTGGCGCAATTCTTACTCAATAAGGGCATCCAGTGTAATATCACAATGAGACACCTTCAGACACAGTCTAAAAGTCTCCCACCTATGACAAAGAGATGTATTCCAGTGTGCAGGCCTATCAAAAATGGAAGCATTACATTATGGGGAAGGAAACGATCATCCACACAGACCCCCGACCCCTGCAGTTCATATAGACATAAGGGAATTTGTAAAATGATCGCCATCAAAAATGGTCCAAATACCTGAAAAATTCCATTTGAACATTAAGTGCAAGAAGGGAAACACCAACAATGTTGCAAACTGCCTCAACCGACCACCGGTCATGGCTCTAATCACTGTGTTTGACTCTTGTGGGAACGAGACTACGGGGTGGCCACCTCTTTATGGGAGTGATCCAGAATTCGACAACACATAACCGACACTCCTGGAAGGTAAGCATATTCCAAATTTTCACCTCTAGGATGCACTGTTATGCCACCTAGGACACATCTGTGTTGTTTCAAGCAAGCGTGCCAAGTGTTGAATTAAGTGTAACTAGGTTCGGTCTTCATAATGACATGATATTTGTAAATGATGTAATAAAAGGAAATAAATTACGTTTGTATGCCTTGCTACATGGTTTTCATGAGAAAGAAGTGTCATAAGTCAAAAGGCTTCTTCTTGATGTCTTTAGGACTTTATTATTTTGTCAAAGAAGTCATGCCATGTACAAATAATCTCTTCATGAGCCCATGTAACTATATACAAGTCTAGCGGTGTGTAGCAACCCTCCAAGACCAAGAACAATCCTCTAAAAGCAAGCACAAGAAGTCTACAAGTAAAACAATAAGGAGATCTTCACATCGACTCCAAAATGAATTAAAATACATAATTAAAAGTCATTTCGGCTTGGATAAAAGACATGACAGTTCATGACTTCACGTCGGCTCAAATATGTGGCACAAACCACTATAAATACTCGTCTAGCGTCAATGTAAAAATCACAAGAAGATTTCACATTTCATCTTAATTTTCACATGGATGAAGGAGCAGATCCGCACCACAAGGAGGCATCTATTTAGGGTTTGACTATTACCTCAGGTGGGTATAAGGAGTAGAAGAACACGAGCTAGTCTCATGGAAACATGTATGATCTCATATCTAAGGAACGCATGACAAGAGGATGCAAGGAATTCTGTGCTAGTATCATTCTCGACATACTTGTGAATTAAAGGTGCATTCAAGCTAGATCTTGAATGGATGGAGCAGAAAAGACTTCGGATGAGGACGCAGTATTGGTATGAGTTCTGGGCTAGATTTATTCTCGGCATAGTCATAATTATTGTGATGAAAATCTCGGCATTTCTGTGAATGGAGTCTTACCGTCTTGGCACATTTAGTCTCACAGTATACGGATCTGCCTCCTAGCAATCTTGATATGTATCTCAGTGATATCACAACAGCACTGCTAATAATCTTGGAATATATGTGTGTGTGTGTGTGTGTGTGTGTGTGTATTTGTACTCCTTCGACCTTGCATACCCTTAGCAGATCTAAAGTGCAATGATGAACTTGGTTACAATATTGGTGAAGGTAAAGTCGCAATACTAATCTCATTGAACATCACAATCTCAATGCAATTAGAGGGAGTAGTATCACAGTCTCTTCAGAACAAGAAGGAATAGAACCATAACCCATCTTCATAATAAGAAGAAGCAGTGTCAATGGAGATCAGTCTCATCATGATGGAAGGATTTACAAAGATCATCACAATCTCAGTATGATCTCATGATCCTATCTCAGTTATGATCCCAAACTTGAAGATAATGATCTCAATGAAGACAAGAGATCTCGGTGACATGATGAAGGGGCAGTAATGAAGATCTCAATGAAGCAATAATGATGGCTTCAATGGTTTAGTAATCATGATGATCTCAATAGTGTTCAAGAAATAGGATTGATGTCTTGATCTTGGAGAGGCAGAATGTGTCAAGGGTCATGGTCTTGGTATTCGTCAAATTGGAATCTCTATAAGAAGAATTTTGCATGGGTTTTCCTCTCCAAGAGGGAGAGGTTTTGGCCCTGGCAGAAAGCCAAATATTATGTGTTCTTGTCTCTTTTGTTTTTGGTAGCAGTTTGATGAAGTAAACACACACACTAATAATGTAAAGAAACATCAAGCTAAGATAAATTGTATAAATACTTCACAAATTATTATCATGACAAGAAGAATCACTCTAATTTCTGAATGCCCTAGATTCTTCCACATGATATGAGAGGGTAGTGGGTTCAGAAATCAAAGGAAAGGAAAAAAAGAGACATGTAAGGATCAAGTTTGAAGAAAAGAATCAAGTCAATATCAAAATTAAAGAATCATCTTGATGAAACCCTAGATCAACGAAGCATTATACAATAACAAGGGTTTTGGATGTCAACAGTCAAAAGATAAAGCATTTAGATCTCAGGGTACATGACAACATTCTTGGTGCCTCTCATAGCCTCATCTACAACATCCCAGTAATGGTCACTATCTCAGATTGAATCCTTCTCTATAAAGAACACAGTCTTACAAATCTTAGAACTTGATTTAAGGGAATATATAGAAGGTTATATGGATAGTACTCAAATAGAACTTGTACTAACTGATACATCATGGAAAGAAACCTCGATTTGTTGCTACACACTTCAAGGATCCTTATGTAGCCCAATTATATCAACAGTTTGTTGATATTAAGATAGCTTGAAGTCAAAGGATGAAATCTTCCTATCGAAAATCTTAGTCGAAGGAAGCATCAATATATCTACTCCAACTATTGCCAACATGATCAAGGTGAATATTTCATCTTCACATCTCAAGTAAGTATTTTCATTAATCATTCTTGATGAAATGACTTCATGATTTCAAGAAGATCTATAGGTTAGATAGGTTCTTGCATGAATAAGAAGGATTGATAGAATCCTTATGGAGAACAAAAGTCAGTGAACAGGTATCCTTTGAATTCATGAGAAGGAACTCTTAAAAGTCCTCTCATCTCTATGTAGCAAGAAAGGAGACAGATAAGAAATATATAAAATGCTAGAAGAGGTAATCTCTGAAATGCAGTAAAGAAGGAATATCTTCATGATATCTCTTTTGGGAGATCTGAGAAAGGTGATAAGAAAATAATCATCATTGATATTGATATTGATAAGCAAGGTAACAATTTCCATGAACAAGAAGGTTACCTCAATCAACAATTTGTGGTCTCTTGCCAGATAAAGAAAGACTAGTTGAAAGGACTCAAATATGTGCGAAGGAAAGGTTGACAAGACAATACTATGGAAATATTATGGAGAGGAGCTCATATCGTCGAAAGGATGGAGGAAGCTAAAGAAAAGGACCAAGGAAAGAGGGAGTAATAGATCTCCAATATGAATGAGATGGTGTCCCTCTCAAAAGGATCCTATCATAAGTCCTTGCAGATATTACCATGGTAATAAAATGAATTGTGGCATCATGGAAGCATTAGAAACAGGAGCTCGTGATATCACCATGAGAAACATGAAGGACATATATCATGGGAATCTCATTGAACATTAAAGGAAAGGAAGAAGTCATCCAGGTCAAAGGAACCATTTTCCAGATGGGGATATGCAAGATCCTGTAGACTCTTTGATAGAAACCCCAACGAAAGATATTTTAGTCTGGGAAGGCTACAAGTGTTCCATAAGGAAATCCAACTTATGAAATTCATGAGATGAAGGACTGATGACTTAAGAAATGAATCAGATCAAGGGATTGAAGTTTTTTCAATCAAGAAAGCTATTGGAAGAAGCCCGACGAAAAAAGTGAGGTATGTATGCTTGTATTTCTATTTAATATTGTAATGTCATGTCATATGGTTGCAGGTAACATGGATCAAGCATGATCAAAAGGAAAAGGATCTCCTCCTCTGAAAGGATGCCGAAAGACATAAGTCACACTTAGATGAGATCAACATAATATGTCCTCATATGAAGTATGAGGTGGTTGACTACAATTGAATAACTCTGATTGAAAGCTCCTGGGAATGGAACATGTGAGGATGGAAGAGATCGCATCATGGCAATCAACATCCAAAGGATCAGGAAGATTTGATTAGGAAATCCCCCGGAAAGATATGGAGACTCTTATGGAAGTCTAAAAAGATGAAGATTCTTGACAACATATATCTTTGGGAGATGTGTCAACATATATGCAGGGTGTTGATACCTACAAGAATATGTCACTGGAAAAGGTCGTCACCAAAAAGGTAATATGTGTTTTGCTTTCGGTTTTTGACCTCTTGGAGAAAGTATGGGTATGTGTGTAGGGCCAAAGAGTTGTGAAATATGTCACAACTATGTACCTTGTGATCCAGAGAAATCACTGTTAAAGGAAAGTGAAGATATATGGCCCTATGAAGGAAGCCCTAGATATAAAGCCAAGGAGGATACTTTCCGGAAAAGAAGGAATGACATGATGAAGGAAATTGATGGATGGTTGAACCCTACATATGAAGAAATTAATGACATCGAAGTCTTGGATCGTCAGTCAACTAGAAGACCCTATAAAGTACTGATGATAGAGTCCCTAGATAAGAGGGAGCTCTTGGAAGTTCCTATCAGTAAAGAAACTCAAGTAAGTTTATGAGTAAAGAGAAATTTGGAACTCATCCCTGGTTGAGAGGGAGAGTTAGACACGACATTCTTGTCTTCATCTTGGAAGAAAGAATGGAGGATTGTGTAATCATCTGGCATCCAACACTCTTTGAGGATGTGGTATGGCATCCAAGACAAGAGTGGGCAAGAGGACCGATATTCTTGAGGCCTGGGAACCCAAGATGAGAATAGTCCTAGTAGGGCATACTCAGAGAACACCTGGGTGGGTATGACCCTAAGAGAGACAATGATGATGTGTGTCTATCAGTCATTGGTCTCGCCAACATTATGTGCTCAATCTAAGTGAGAGATAGATTTGTTAGTCAAGGCCTTTCTATATGAAAAACAATGTTCATTGAAATGATGCTATAACAAATGGATTGCAAATCCGATTCTTCTTATGAGAAATTCTTCAGATTGAGAATCACAAAGTACCATTATGAATACCTCCCTAGTTAAGAGGGAGTGTTGAAGAAAGTGTAACTAGGTTCGATCTTCATAATGACATGATCTTTGTAAATGATGTAATAAAAGGAAACAAACTACTTTTATATGACTTGCTACATGGGTTTCATGAGCAAGAAGTGTCGTAGGTCAAAAGACTTCTTCTTGATGTCTTTAGGACTTTATTATTTTTTCAAAGAAGTCATGTCATGTATAAAGAAGCTCTTCATGAGCCCATGTAACTGTATACAAGTCCAACAGTGTGTAACAACCCTCCAACACCAAGAAAAATCCCCTGAAAGCAAGCACATGAAGTCTGCAAGTAAAACAATAAGGATATCATCATGTCGGCTCCAAAATGAATTAAAATACATAATTTAAAGTCATGTTTTCTTTGATAAAAGGCATGATGGTTCATGAATTCAAGTCGGCTCAAATATGTGGCACAAACCAATATAAATACATGTATAGGGTCAGCATAAAAAGCACAAGAATATTTCACATTTCCTCTAAATTTTCACATGGATGAAGGAGCAGATCCGCACCACAGAGAGGCATCTATTTAGGGTTTGACTGCTACCTCAGATGGGTATAAGGAGCAGAAGAAATCGGGCTAGTCTCATGGAAACACATATGATCTTAGATCTAAGGAACACATGACAAGAGGATGCAGTATTGGTATGAGTTTTGGGCTAGATTTATTCTTGGCATAGTCATAATTCTTGTGATGACAATCTCGGCATTTCTGTGAATGGAGTCTTACCATCTTGGCACATTTATTTTCACAGTATACAGATCTTCCTCCTAGCAATCTTGTATCTCAGTGATATCACATAACACTACTAATAATCTCGGCATATATATATGTGTATCTATGCTCCTACGACCTCGCATTCCCTCAGTAGATCTAAAGTGAAATGATGAACTTGGTTACAATATTGGTGAAGGTAAAGTCACATTCCTAATCTCATTGACCATCACAATCTCAGTGCAATGAGAGGGAGCAGTATCACAGTCTCTTCATAACAAGAAGGAACAGAACCATAGCCTCTGCATAATAAGAAGAAGCGGTGACAAGGGAGATCAGTCTCATCATGATGGAAGGAGTGACAAAGATCATCACAGTCTCAATATGATCTCATGATCCTATCTTAGTTATGATCCCAGTCTTGAAGATCATGATCTCAATGAAGACAAGAGATCTCAGTGACATGATGAAGAGGTAGTAATGAAGATCTCAGTGAAGCAATAGTGATGGCTTCAATGGTGCAGTAATCATGATGATCTCAGCAGTGTTCGAGAAAGAGGATTGATGTCTTGGTCTTGGAGAGGCAGAATGTGTCAAGGGTCGTGGTCTTATTCTTCGTCAAATTGGAATCTCTATAAGAAGAATTTTGCATGGGTTTTCCTCTCCAAGAGGGAGAGGTTTTGGCCCTGGCAGAAAGCCAAATATTATGTGTTCTTGTCTCTTTTGTTTTTTGGTAGCAGTTTGATGAAGTAAACACACACTATAATAATGTAAGGAAACATTAAGCTAAGATAAACTGTCTAAATACTTCACAAAGTGTTATCATGACAAGAAGAATCACTCTAATTTATGAATTCCCTAGATTCTTCAACGCCAATATGATTTGGGAGGTGCACTACAGTCGAGTCACTAGACATTTCGGGGTAGAGAAAATAGTGGCAGCGCCACAAATGTATTTTTATTGGTTGAACCTTCGACATGTTGTTGGTAAGTACATTAGATCCTACACTGCATGCACCATTACCAAACCAACCATCAAGAAGCAAGGCCTATATAATCCTCTGCCTACTCCTAGTCGAACTTGGAATCCATCTCCATGGATTACATGTCAGGCCTTCCTTCTACTAAGCATGACAACAACTGTGTTTTAATGTTCGTCGACAGATTCTCTAAGATGGCCATTCTAGTGGTCTGCAAGAAGAGTATCACAACAGAATCCACTTCTAAGCTCTTCTTTGAACCAGTGTGGGTACATTTTGGGATCCCATAGTCCATTATCTCATATCGGGACAACAGGTTACTAAGTACATTTTGGTTAAGTCTCTGGGGGATTTTGGATACCAAACTCACTAAGTCCAGGACTTTCCACCCCCAAACTGATGGCCAAACAGAGGTCGTCAACAAGATGATCGTACACATTCTGCTTATATAAAACTCGAAGAATGCACGCACATGGGATGGAAGCCTCCCTTATGTCTAGTATAGATACAATAGACCTCTCCATAGCTCAACTGGCCACAACCCCTTTCAGGTGGGGTTCAGATTCTAGCCACTATGTCCCATTGATGTGGCCATACCATTTGTAGCTACTCAGGAAGATTCAGGTCATGTCCAGGCCAAAGATGACAGGACTAACAACCTCATTAATCACATTCATCACATCCACTAGCAAGTCCATGACATATTGGACAAATCCAATGCTAAGTCCAAGTAGCGTTATGATCAGCATCAGGTGCCACAGAAGTTCCAAGTGGGCGATAAATTTTGGTTACATTTGTAGAAGGAGAGCCTTGTTGGGCTCGACCGCAAGCCTTGTCCGCTCTGATATGCGCCTTACACCATTACTAAGGTTGTAGGGGACAATGGTTTCGAGTTCAAAATTCCACCATTCCTTTGCCTACACCCAATGTTCAATGTGGAACGCCTTCAACCATACTGTCCACCATTACTGGACACATCAGACATTGCACAAAAACTCACACCAACAGAGTTAAACCTAGACTACATGAAACATGCCACAACTAATTAGATCATGGAAACACAGATCAAGAACACTCACCAGTAGAAGATCCGACTCTATCAGGTTATCAAAGTTGGCAGCCTCCTTCACCAAGGCAAGTGGCTCACTAGGGACCAAGTTCAACAGAAGTTTCCCCATCTCATGGAGGCACTCAACGCAATGGGGACCATTGCTTCCTAAGGGGGGAGGAATGATCCAAGTATATTGGTGACCACCTACCTATTCCACTTGGACCCCCACCATTGTTTCTTTTGAGTTTCCTTAATTGTAGCACAACTTACTGTTTTTGGAACTTTTTTGAGTCCTAAACTTCTGCAGTCGTTTTGAGGGACTAAAAGACGTTTTTAGGGAAAACAGAGAGGTTGGGGAATTCCAAAATTATTTTAGCTATTTATTTTCAGTCTCCTCTTTGAGATATTTGAAACGAGGCATTATGATAACCAAACGGAGATCATATGCGAAATTTACGACGCCAGGAAGTTGATGTACCAATTTACCCAAACGGAGCCCACAGTTTTGGCGCTTAATCTCTTAGGGTTAGGTTTTTGTATGTTTAGGGTCTTCCATTCTTTACCAATAATAAATAGGCCTTTGAACCTCATTGTAACACATTTCAGAGGCATGTAGCCGCCACATCTCTTCTCAGAGATAAGCTACGATCACCCGAGCTAGTTTATTCCCATTTCTGTATGTAAGCATATTTTAATTCTTTGATATTAATGAAATGAAGTTTTATTTTTGCTGCATCTTTGTGTATATGGTTATTTCTGTATTTTTTTGCGTTCCTACATAATTTCGGATCAGTGGTATCAAAACAACCTATTCTTTCTCATTTTTTCTTTGCATGCCCCCAACGAGGTCAGATTATAAGGAGTTAGGGATTGATTTGGTTTAACCTTTGCAAGACCAGCCTTGCAAAACCTGATGACCTCCCATGGCAGAAGAAAAGAAAGACGAGGGGGTATGAGATCCTTTCAAAATACTACTCGAGGAAGCCCTTGAGTGGCAAAGGAACGTGATGATGGATAAAAATTTCCCAGATCCTTCGATGGCTACCCATAGGCGATGCATATTCATCCAACAACCACTTTGGAGGTGCCACTCATTTTAAGGTATAAGTTAACTTTAATATTCCCATATTTGAGGGCTAGATAGATGCAAACATCATAGATAAATGGTTAAATCCGTTGGAAGGATATTTTTTAGTTCATGACATTTCCAATCGGGAAAAGATTACTTTCATACTTTTCAAATTTGCCCCACACGTCAAGGAATGGTGGGAAACCTACTGTGAACAAAAGGACGAGAGGGAATCCTCACTATTTCCAGCCGCACCCACTTAGAATTCTCTTCGAGACACCATCAAGGAACAATATTACCCTTTCGGGAGCTATGAAGATAAATACATAAAGTGGACCACGCTACAGCAGGGAAGGGACCAAGATGTACCATAGTTTACAAATGTTTTCCATACCCTTTGCACGAAGTTGGGTATCATGAATTCTGAGCGCATTTGGTACTCAAGTACTACGACTGTATACACAAGTACATCTAGGACGAGATGGATTTCCTGGACATATCCTCTATTGGAACGAAAAACCGATACACCATCAAGATTGAGCAGAAGTTTAAACAGAAGAAGTGAGACTTTGGATTTGCAAATGTGAAGAAAGGAAAAGGCACCCCCAAACCATAGAGCAAAGAACAAAGCCAAGACAGGGCGACCCAGGAAAACTCGTTGAAGTTGCAAGCAAAGAAAAACACCACAAAGATAAAGAAGTACATGGGAAAATGGTGTGAGTTCCATAAGAGCTCCACTCACAACACAAGTGAGTGTTAGGCCAAGTAGTCACTGGTGGCCGACCTGGAGGCTTCTGAACCAAATGCATGTTCTGAATCTAAGTCAAAACCCTACAAGAGGAATGACAAAGGGAAGCAAATCATTGACGTGGAGCCCAATGCCACTGTGGCCACCACTAAGATCCAAAAGAATAATCTTGGAGATCCAGAGGAGGGGGGAATGCCTCTTCCTCTCACAAATGTGGGTGAAGGGTTCTCCACTACAGTTCATTTTCGACAGCGGGAGCCAAAAGAACCTCATTTCAGCAGAGTCCATGAAGCGGTTGGGCCTACCAACTACAACACATCTGCAGTCGTACACCATTGTGTGGATTCACCAAGGACGAGATATCCGCATTAGCCAGTAGTGTCACCTTCCCTACAACATCAAGCCCTTCACGAATGAGGTACTATGTGATGTTTCTCCTCTTGAATTTTGTGATGTATTATTAGGAAAACCATACTTGTCAAAGCAACATGTTGTATATGAGTTTAGACCTCGCATTAAGTTGTATAGGATACTGAAGGTAGCCTCGCCTACCACCATCTCTTTGATCACTGCAAATAAATGCAGTAAGATCGTTTCCCAGACCATGATTTTTTTTCCTTATGATTCACCCTTAGGGCAAGAAGAAGGTTGTGGCCACAGCTTGCATACAGGGCTCCTCTGCACAATAGAAGCAGATGGACAAGGTAATGGAGGAGTACATGGAAATTTTTTGCCTCACCTACAGGGGTACCTTTGCACTATGAGGTCAAGCACTCCATCTATCTATATGACCCCAAGTGTGCCACTACCCAATGGACCGATCTATCGACACTCTGTTCTAGAGAATGATGGGATCAAGAGGCATATTTAGGAGCTTTTGCAGAAAGGTCACATCAAGCCAAGTTCATCACCCTGTGGGAGCCTAATTGTATTGGTACAGAAGAAGGACAGGGCCTGGAGACTCTATATTAACTATCGGGCGCTGAACAAGATCACTTTTTGGAATAGGTACCCAATCCCACGAATTGATGACCTTCTGGACCAGCTCAAGGGGGCCAAATATTTCAGCAAGATTGACTTGAAGTCTAGTTATCACCAGGTGCTTATCGAACCCTCCGATATGTAGAAGACTGCCTTGAAATCCAAGGAGGGCCTTTCCGAATGGTTGGTCATGCCTTTTAGGTTGATGAATGCCCTTGCAACCTTCATGAGATTGATGGATGATATCTTGCAACCCTTCACCAATGCATTTGTGGTGGTGTATTTAGATGACATCTTGATCTTCAGCTAGAGTTGGGAAGAGCACCTCCACCATATTTGACAAGTCCTTCAAACCCTGCGACAACACAAGTTGTGTGCCAATTTGGAGAAATGCACTTTTGGCATGACCCAGGTTCAATATCTAGGGTACATCATTGATGAGCAGGGTGTGCATGTGGACCTAGCCAAGATACAATTCATTCAGGATTATCCAGCCCCAACCACTCTAACAGAGATCCGCAGCTTTCTGGGTCTTGCCAATTTCTATCGCAGGTTCATGTTGGGGTTATCTCATATCACTTGGCCTTTAAGTCAAGTCACCAAGGAAAGAGTGACAACAAAGTTCTTTTGGTCTGAATCCCAATAGAAGGTGTTTTCTAAGTTGAAGCATTGCCTCTACTCTACACCAGTGCTCACATTACCATACCTGCAACAAAGATTCAAGATCGATATAGATGCCTCCGACTATGTTATTGATGCAACTCTTACTGAGAAGGGGCATCCAGTGGCATATCATAGTGAGACACTTTCAGACATAGTCCGAAAGTATCCCACCTATGACAAAGAGATGTATTCCATTATGCAGGTCTGCTGACAATGGAAGCATTACATTATGGGGAAGTAAATGGTCAACCACATAGACCACCGACCCCTGTAGTTCATATAGACACAAGGGAAGTTGTAGAACGACTGACATCGGAAATGGTCTACACACTTGCAACAGTTCCATTTGAACATTAATTACAAGAAGGGTCGCACCAACAATGTTGCAGACTTCCTCATTCGACCACCCGTCATGGCGTTGACCACTTTGTTCGACTCTTGTGGGAACGAGACTATGGGGTGGCCGCATCTTTACGAGAGTGATCCAGAATTCGGTAGCACATACCAGACATTCCTGGAAGGTAAGAAAGTTCCAAATTTTCACCTCCAGGATGCATTATTATGCCACCTGGGACACATCTGTGTTCCTTCAAGCGAGCGTTCCAAGATGATTTAGGAGGCACACGACAATCAGGTCGCTGGACATTTCGGGGTAGAGAAAATAGTGGTAGTGTTGCAGAAGTATTTCTATTGGATGAAACTTTGACAGGATGTTGGGAAGTACATCAGATCCTGCATTGCCTACGCCATTGCCAAACCAACCATCAAGAAGCAAGGCCTATATACTCCTCTGCCTACTCCTAGTTGACCTTTAGAATCCATCTCCATGGATTGACTATCGGGCCTTCCTTCTACTAAGCATGGAAATGAATGCGTTTTCATGATCATCGACAGATTCTTTAAGATGGCCATTCTGGCGACCTGCAAGAAGAGTCTCATAGTAGAATCCACTGCTAATCACTTTTTGAATGAGTGTGGGTACATTTTGGAATCCACAGTCCATTATATCAGATCAGGACAACATGTTCCTAAGTACATTTTGGTCAAGTGTATGGTTGATGTTGGATTCCAAGTCCATGGCTTTCCACCCCCAAATGGATGGCCAAAGAGAGGTCGTCAACGAGATGATCATACACATTCTGTGTATGTACAACTCGAAGCATCCACGCACATGGGATGGAAGCCTCCCCTATGTCCAGCACAACTACAACATAGCTCTCCATAACTCTCTATAGTTCAACTAGCCTGCACCTAGTGTTCAATCTGGACCACCTTTGACCATACTTTCCACCATTAGTGGACATATCAGACATTGTAGAACAACTCACACCAACAGAGTTAAACCCAAACTGCATCGAACAAGCCACAACTGATCAAATCATGGACACGCAGATCAATAACACTCGCCAACAGAAGATCCAATTGTATCAGGTTGTCAAAGTTGGCCAACTCCTACACCAAGGCAAGTGGCTCACCAGGGACCAAGTTCAGCAGAAGTTTCCCCATCTCATGGAGGCACCCAATGCAATGGGGACCATTTCTTCCTAAGGGGGGAGGACTAATCAAGGTGGGTATTGGTGGCCACCTTCCTATTCCACTTGGACCCCCACCATTGTTTCTTTTTAGTTTGCTTAATTGTAGCACAAATTACTATTTTTAGCAGTTTTTTGGGTCCTAATCTTCTAGAACAGTTTTGAGGGACTAAAATATGTTTCAGGGAAAACAAAGAGACTAAAAAAGTCCTAAATTGGTTGACCTAATTGTTTTTTAGACTTCTCTTTGAGATCTTCAAAATGAGGTATTATGATAGCCAAATGAATATCGTATGCAAAAGTTACGACCCCGAGAAGTTGATGTACCAATTTACCCAAACGGGGCCCAAAATTTTTGTGCTTCATTTCCTAGGGTTAGATTTTTGGATGTTTATGGTATTCCATTATTTCTCAATAATAAATAGGCCTTTGAGCTATTGTAACATATTTCAAAGGCATTTAGCCACCACATCTCTTCTCAGAGATAAGCTACCATCGCCTGAGCTAGTTTATTTTCATTTCTGTATGTAAGCATATTTCAGTTCTTTGATATTAATGAAATGAAGTTTTATTTTTATTGCATCTCTCTGTATACGGGTATATCTGTATTTTGTTGTGTTTTTGCATAAGTCTATATCAAGTTCAGACTTAGCTCGGACCTGTGATCTGAAGTCTAGAAACTTCAAACTTGAGGCTTGTAAACTCACAATCCTTGAAGTTAACTTCTATCTTAACTCTTGTAGAGTTGAATATTGACATCTTGGATCAGATTTTTGAAGGTATTTTGAGGATTCCTTGGAGTATATAATTGAACACCTTGAAGCCATCTTTGGAGCAGCCTCATTAAAGAATTGGTGAGCTGATATAGACCAAGCATCTTTGTCTACAATTGGAGCACTATTGGAGGCAACCTTGAAAGCATTATTGCAATCAATCTTGGCACCTTTTACAGAGTAGTTTATTGGCCACCATTTAGAGCAGACTTTGAAGAATATCTTGGAAGTTGATTTAGAAGATTCCAAAGACTGTTGTGTATTGCGGGCATGACTAAGACTTGTGAGCAAACTTCTGGTGTTTTGGATAGGTGACACTTGAGGGAATTTGGGCATCTCTTGAGAAGCAGTTCATTGAGCATTGTTCAAAGGAACCTTGACAATCCTTTCCTTGAAAAGTCTTATTGTAAAGGAGCCCTTGAACCCTTGAAGAGGTATTGAGGACATGATCTGGGGGAAAAAACCTGGAGACATTCTTGAAGACATTATTATGCATTATTGAAGATCCATTAAAGAAGTTTTATGAGCAGGCTTAGAGCAGGAAATTGTAAGGCACTTGAAGAATTTTTTGGTGCATACTTTGAAGGATATTGATTGGACCCTTTATGGAGCATCTTATATAAGATTCTTGGAGGCCTTGGAGCATGATTGAAACCCTCATGGAGTGACCTTGAAGGAAGTTTCTTGGGTATCATGAGGAGATTTGAAGACTCCTTCACTGATTGATAAAGTTGTCATTGATGAATGATGGGTTATTGAAATCTAAGTGAGGGCATTGTTGAAGAACTTGAATACATTATAAAGGCTTATTGCAGAAGACATTGGAAGCCTTGAAGAACCGTTAAATTCATATTGAATATCTTGAAGTTGTGGGTTGGAGCCCTAGAGAATAGGAGTCCTCAGGAAGACCAGGTTGGAGCCTATGAAGAGGGTTGGATCCCTAGTGGTTAGAGCCTCGTGAAGTACAAGTTGGTACTTGGCAAAGTACAAGTTAGCACCTGGTAGATTTGAGGTTGGTTTCTTCATCTAGGGTTGGAGCCCTAAACATTATTGTACTCGATTTATTGTAAAAAGAGGATTGGAGTCCTCGATATATCTCATTAATAGAAATAATTTATTTTGTATTGTTCATTTCGTGTTCAATTAATAAGTAATCTAAAACTGGTAAATAACAATTGTAAAAAAATTGATTCATCCTCCCTCTCAGTATTTCCAACAGGCTTAACTCATCATGGGTTAAAAATTTTGTTTAGATAACTCATGTTCAACCTATTTTTTGGGGAAACGATGGTTTTTTTGCAATATTTTCCCAGAAATTCTATCTATTTGTATTTTTCTTGCTAAACCATATTCGGTGAGTTAATATGTTAATCTAGGTTTTCATTGATGTCAATATAACAGTGTTTGTGATGGCAAATTCTTTAATACATGATGTTGTCTATTGATGCCCATTGATCTTAATACTGCTCATGGAGGATCAAATGATTGAATACAGACTTAATAGAAATAGTGGAACCAAGGAGGAAAGATATCAGAAGCCATCAGAAGAGAAAGATAAAGAGTAAAGAGGAGAAGCCATGAAGCCAAAGAATAAGAGGAAGAGTTCATCAGAAGCCATCAAGGAAGCAGGTTATCGCATATGCCCAAGGGTAAGTGTTATCAGAAGAACAAAGAGCAACAATGATATCAGAGGAGCATAAATAGAGTTATCGGAGGTCACATGAAGATAAGCCACTGGAGCAACAACTATCGGAAGAGTGGAAGAGTGAAGAGAAGTCACAGGAGCAAGAACCCAAGAATAAAACCATGTAATAACACCGCATTAGAGAATTTATATCGAAGGAACTTTATCGACGGTTCTATTATATTAAGTTATATAAACACTGATCAAACCCTCGATTGCAATATAATGGAGTCAAGAAATGAATGACAGAGATCAAACCTAAGTTCTTGCAAAAGAAGAATGGTAGAGGAATAGATCTGGATCGTCAAATCCACAAATCTGTTAGATCGACGGTGATTAGCAACTGTAGGGGTAGGAAAGTATGAACTTCCTTGATCGTGGTTGAAGTCCCACACTCAATCCTAGCCGTCGATCTCATATTCAACTCTTAGATCACAGTTAATTGCAGGGGTTAAGGTTGTTTTAATCCGTGTTCCAGTCGAAGTCCGCAAACCATAGATTGCAATATGTATTGCAAACCCGAAAACAGGTTATGGTAACTGCCTTATTGTACTATCGCATCCGCATGTATCAGAACCTTCACATCGCAAGTCTTAAAGGAATGTCACACTAACAATGCGATTGCGATAAACCCCCGAACCGCTGACTGGGATGGCATTGTGGACCCGCTGCACCATTATAGCATGACGTAATAAAATATCGCATCTGCAGTAACCGCAAGTTTCAAAGGGATGTCAAACCACTGATTGTGATAGAGGTGTGGACCTGACGGACTTATTAAAAATGGTTTATTAAATATCGCATCCATTACGGGGTGATATGTGAATATCGATGATATTGAATGTTGTGATTGTGGGATTCTCATGAGGTTGTGATTGCAAGATTAAAGCCATGACGTGTGGGGACCTCTATTAATGTGGATTTTCATAAATTTGCAATTGCGGGAGTCTTATGAAAAAATGATTGCAATAAAGTGGTGGACCCAACGGGTTTATCAAAATAGTTTAATATAATATCGCATCCAATAGGGGCAATTGGCCATCCTCTATGTTATGGGCATGACTTGTAAAAGACCTCCGAAATTTGTGATTGCGATTGAGGTAATGATGTGGCATGTGGGACCTCCATGTGGGTATAGCCTCTCTTATGTGGTTTTCGTGAATAATCAAGTCTATGGATGAAAGACTCTTCGATATAATTTTAATATGCGAACTCATAAGTCGGCCCTCTCTCCCAATGAACGTGTCTTTTGGTGGTGGCAAACTCACATATATACAAGTTGAAACGCTTCACTTCAGGTAATCAATCTCGGGCATCTAATATAGAGAAGAAGTAACAGTTCACAACTTGTGAACTTGAAGAGACAAAGGAAGCGAAGATCGAGAAGTCGAAATGTCAAGTGAGCGAAAAAGGAAAGCAAGGTCAAGCAGAGAAAAAGTGGAAGCTAAAGG